>OZ024837.1:30928310-31380429 GCA_964016985.1 Anodontia alba | reverse complement strand
GACAGTGAAGAAACAGAAGAAGTAAAAACATTCCCCGTCTACCCACACCTGCTGCAAGGATAGCAGGCCTTGCCCAACTGTAAGCCAATATCAGATGGATGCCCCGGTGATGCAAGAAACACGACACCCTTGCCTCACCCAACCACCCCCTTTGAACAGGTCAACTTTTGTGCCAAAACTTGGACCCAATATACACATTACTAGGTCCTAGGCCAAAATGAGTTTCCTCTTGTCCTTTACGTCACAAATGAATAAAAATACAGAGTGATCATATATCCGTCACTCAGGACCCTTGATCCTAACTTTTGAGGGCCCAGAACATGTTTTGTGGGTAAAAACTATATAATAAACGCTTCAAATCATCTGAACTGTGTAATAAGACAATATTGTTCAATGTCTCTACACACGGGTATTGTAAGGAATATAGTTGGGTTCACATTACATTTTAATCCTTGAAGCGTCATTCAACATTGTAGCAGACGCCATTCAAATTTTTTTTATTTATTTTTTCCGAGAAAATAAGACTTGACATATCATGCAAATTGTCTGCAGCTTTATTTTCTAAAAAAAAAAAATAAATAAAAATAGAATCATAAAAATAATAATAATAAAATAAAATAAAATAAAAAAATAACAACAACAAATCAGAATGTTGTGACAGGCGCTTTAAGGATTAATTACACACCAGTACGACACAGTCTATAGAAATGTCGAGTCCTGATACAAATTATGATCAACTGTGGCAAGGTAAGAATATTTTCTTAATATCTATGGAAACAACCTACATTTTATCTGAAATAAGAAATATAATTAGGGTGCTTTCGTATAACTTCGGACAACAGCTAACTCCGGACCTCAGAGCTCCGGACTGTGACACTCGTAGTTACCTGTTTCTATACCATATAACCTAACAACCGCACTGTGCTTTAAGGTTTTTTCAAAAATACCGTAAAGTATGAATCAACCTAAAAAGGTCAGCGAAGGAATCATCAAATGATACTTATGCGATTTTTTTTTTATTTTCTTTATAAAAGCATATGTTCAGGGTACTCATTTAAAAACATGTGGTAAAGTATGAATCTACCTAAAAAGGTCAGCGAAGGACTCATCAAATGATGGTTATGCGATTTTTATTTTATTTTCTTTATAAACGCATATGTTGAGGGTACTCATTTGAATGCATCGACTTAGATGCAATTCAAATGGGTACCCATAACATATACCTTTATAAAGAAGTAGATAAAGGTACACTGACTGTAATCTGAAGACTACGGAAATGCTTGACTGTGCGCTTATAGGCTTATGTGCGGTTATTAGGTAGAATACGGTATATAAAACAAATCTTTACGATTTGCTATTTTTGTTTTATTTTTTCCAGTTGTCTCCTTTACTCTGTGACATTTTGTGTATCTAATTTACTGAAATTTCAATTTTTAAAAGGTGACAAAGCGAGATGAGGACATTCCTGTCTTCCTTTCTTTCCCTGGACTAGGGGCGTGGGTGGGGCGGCTTGCTGGTCAGCTTAGTACCGATGTGCGAACCAAAAAAAAAAAAAAAAAAAAAGATGGGAAAGTTTTTGTTGTTGTTTTTTTATGTTTGTTATGTTTTATTTTGTTTTCAAGCTGGGCAGTGCACAGCGCTGTCATAATTTAAGGTAGGAAAAATGTTATTTTAGTGGTTTTCACGAGTCCGCTAAAAGGGGTAAAATGTATACAGTGAGGAGCATTTACCGGAAACGACCTCGGTATTAATTAAAGTAGTTTGGTCTTTCACCCAACTTTTCTGAATTTAGATACACCTTTGTTGCATATTATTGAGCTTATGAATACATTGTATCTTCTCTAAAATCAGAAAGAAATGGTTCATTTTTCTTATAACAAGGTGAAAATGGGTGTTTTTTTTTAAGAGAACACAGTGAAAAGGGTATCAGTTTTTAATATATCGAGCACACTGTTTAGGATATGTTCCCCCAATGCTTTGTGCACGCATCGATACCAAGCTGACCAGCAAGCACCACCTCCTCCACCCCCTGCCCCCCCTTCCACCCCGCTCCCCATCCCCCAACCCCCTCACGCCATCACCCTCATGCATCCCACCTCTTCCCGGGTTTCTTTCTTCCTTTCTGTACATACTGAACTATAATCGATCTTTATATATAATGGAAAAAAAGTTCACTTTACTGCGGGTCGCTCTGGCGAGCCGCAGCTAAACACACATCAAATATGAGAATTATATTTGAGAATTATATGAGAATTACCGAACCCAGCTTAAGCTGAGGTAACTAGGTACCAATTTTGTTGACATGGTTGTCGTTAGAATAGAACACAATAAAATGTTTTATTATCCATTTATGGCCTCTTTCGGTTATACAAGTAACGAGATCGTTCGCTTCAATACCATTTTCACCTAGAGCTCAAATGAAAGTATGATTCAGCAAAGAAGAGAATTCATCAAGACTTTAAATGAGCAGCTTATAACGGATTGGAGCGTCCAGTTATTGATATTTTCGCAGATTTTGAGTATATCTACTGGCATTAAATGAAAGCATTCCATTGTCGAATCAGCTAATACTAGCACAGGACTGCCCTAGCTAGTGATCTGCTATAGGCAAATTGTTAAAAAAAATCACAGGATAATGGTAACTGTCAAGAAACAAAGTCCGTGGCACCTATTATTTGTGTACACGTTAGAGGTAAATTTGAAGGTTCCGACTGAACCAAAAACTCGGAAAATAACTAAGTCCATGGCACCTATTATTTGTGTACACGTTAGAAGTAAATTTGACGGTTCCGACTGAACCAAAACTCGGAAAATAACTGGAGTTATTTAGGTTAGTTCAATGAATTTTGATACATACATTTGTATTCAATCATGTGCGGCATTAGCGTTCATGCAATGGTTGAAGCTCAAGGACCCGCTAGCTTTTTTTTTTTTTTTTTTTTTTTTTTTTTTTTGTAAAAAGCTAATATTTGTTGTGTCCTCCCATTTGAAATCTTAATATGTGCCATTGTTGTTGTTGTTGTTAGAGTTCCTCCGCTGATTTATCGGAGAACCGTCATTTGACGTAGATTGGGAAGGAGACCTTTCAGAGCTCTATTTTACAATTTTACACTTGTGAATGTATTTACATGTGAATATTTTTTTTCCTTTTTGCAAATGTACACCAACTGTTTGTTTTTAAATCTATTGCTTAAAATTTTATTGTCCTTTCAATGCTGCAAGTCTCCTAGCATGAATTTTCAAAAGGTACTCTCTAGTTTGAAGTTCAAGCAACCCCCATGTATTACTTTCAATATTCTTCCATTCAAGAAGTACAGAAGCATCCAACGTTAACTGAATCATCCACATCCATCGTGAAACTGCCTTCGCTTTCACAAAAAGCTTGGTCTACACTTAGTACACCATCGATTTTAAAGCTGATTAAAGATTGACAGCAAAATGTCAAGTTTCATGTTAATCCATCACGTAGTCTCAACAGATATAATGACCAGTGATTTGACCATAAAATATAAATCGCATTGGCGTCTGTCAATAGTCAATCAGCTTTAAAAAGATATTGTTAGCTATTGTTAGACCAGGTTTTTAGTGAAAGCTAATACTTGTCTTATTTATTATTACATAAAGTGCAGATAACCAGCTGAAACTTTATATAAATCAAAGCACTGAGTGGGCTGCATTCAGCCTGCTTGGCGACCACAAGGCAAGAAAGTGCCAAAGAGACTGGATGTCTCCAAGCTGAAACAAGACAGTAAGAGGCAAGCCTTCATCAGTGATATTTGCAGCCGATTAGATGCAATAGAACTCCGTTCAGATGATCCAGAAGAGAACTGGACAGTCTTCAGAGACACCGTCCACTCTTAAGCAATAGATTCCCTAGGACCAGTATCTCGCAAACACAAAGACTGGTTTGACGAAGAAATCCAGGGACTCCTTGAAAAGAAATACCAAAAACACAAGGCATACCTTAATGATACCAGCTCAGTATCCAATAAGGTGGCATAATCAAATATATGCAAGACAGTCCAGACTAGGCTCACGAGATATGCAAAACTCCTAGCTGAGCAGTGAGGCTGATGAAATCCAGGTCTTTGCAGACAGAAAGGATATGAAGAAGTTCTGTGATGCGCTAAAGACAGTTTATGGTCCCCAGAGCTCAGGACCCACCCCTCTTCTCAGTGCAGATGGAACTAGTCTTCTTACTGACAAAGAGGCTATCTTGAAAAGATGGGCTGAGCAATTTGATAGTGTTCTTAACCGGCCATCATCTATCAATGATGACGCTATTAAAAGACTACCACAGGTGGAATGTAATCTGCTGCTTGACGAGTTCCTAACCGTCGCTGAAACAGTGAAAGCAGTAAAACTTCTGTCATCTGGCAAGGCTCCAGGATCAGATGCAATACCTGCTGAGATCTACAAAGCAGGAGGAACTCCAGTTGCAAAGAAGATGGCAGAGTTATTTCACATTATGTGGAGAAAAGAAGCCATCCCTCAAGAATTCAAGGATGTGTCAATTATGCACCTATTCAAACGGAAAGGGAATCCTCAGTTGTGTGATAATCATCGTGGCATCTCTTTATTGTCAATTACTGGAAAGGTCCTTGCAAGAGTTCTACTTAACCGACTGAATGAACACCTTGAACAGTCAGGGCTTCTACCAGAAAGCCAGTGTGGATTCAGAAAGGACAGAGGAACAATCGACATGATCTTCACAGCAAGGCAGCTTCAAGAGAAATGCCAGGAACAGAACATGGACCTCTACATGACCTTTGTTGACCTTACCAAAGCATTTGATAGTCAGTCGTGAGGGTCTTTGGAAAATTATTGCGAAGTTTGTCTGTCCGACCGTTCATAGCAATTGTGAGGCAGTTTCACGAAGGTATGCTTGCACGGGTCCAAAAAGATGGTGAGTTTTCTAATCCATTCCCTGTGACAAATGGTGTCAAGCAAGGCTGTGTACTAGCCCCAACTTTGATCAGCATGAGGTTCTCTGCCATGCTCACAGCTGCTTTCCAGGAATGGTATACCTATTAGGTATCGCTTTGTTGGGAAGCTTTTCAACCTAAGAAGGTAGCAAGCCAAATCCAAGGTGCAGACAGAGGTGCTAGACGAGTTCCTCTTTGCTGATGACACGGCAAAGGGTGCTTCAACAAAAGAGAAGCTGAAAAGGTGTGTCAAGTATCTGACTCCTGTGACAGCTATGAACTCATAATCAGCATCAAAAAGATTGAGGTGGTTTATCAACCAGCACCTGGCAAGCCTTACAAGGAGCCCACCATTACAGTGAAAGGTCAAAGATTGCAAGTGGTAGACAAGTTCACCTACCGTGGAAGCACATTGTCAAGAGTCGTGCACATTGATGATGAAGTCAATGCCAGTATTGCCAAAACTAGTGCAGCATTTGGCCGACTACGTGGTAGTGTTTGGGATCGAAGTGGAATCAGGCTTGAAACAAAGCTGAAAGTCTACAAAGCTGTGGTGCTGCCAACACTATTGTACGCATGCGAAACGTGGACAGTTTACCGACGGCACGCCAAAAGACTGAACCACTTCCATACAAGCTGCCTTAGAAAACTTTTAAAGATTAAATGGCAAGACAGGATTCCAGACAAAGTAGTCCCGAAAAGGGCTGGGATGCAGAGTGTACATACTCTTCTGAAACTGGCACAGTTAAGCTGGACAGGCCATGTTACCAGGGTGCCTGAGGATCGTTTGCCAAAGAAAATCCTCTATGGAGAACTAGAAATGGGCAAACGCTCCCATGGTGGTCAGAAGAAGCGATACAAAGACACCCTCAAAGCCTCCCTCGAGGATTTCAACATACCAACAGAGTCATGGGAACAAATTGCACAGGACCGAGCAAAGTGGTGAGGCCGCTAGTGAATATGAGGCAAAAAGAATCTGTAAAGCCGAGCACAAACGTGCACAGCGCAAAGCCAGAGCTAAGGCTGTCTGGCTCTGACCTCCATCTGCAACAGATAGTTTAGAGCTAGAATTTGTCTAATCAGCCATCTAAGAACACACAAACAGCAGCATTTCTCGCATGTGATTAAGATTGATCATTGTCAGTAATGACAGACGAACTATATAGGACCGCGGCACGGATTACTTTTCCTTTTTTACCCAATTCTACATAGATTTGGCGCGATTTATTGGATCGTTGATAATCGTCCGGCAATATTGTACTCAGCCTGATTGAAGTTTCATTTCTACAAAAGTTGGAACCCAGCAAACACACAACGTGATTACAACGTCACGACGTTGCAGCGACGTTGTAACGACGTTATTGCGACGTTGTGTGTTTGCTGGGAAGGTTCATATGTTTGAATGCAGAATTAAGCGTTATCAACGTTAGCAACTTAGCAGGGACCTATTTGTCAGGTAGTTATTAGGTTGATAGTAAATGGAAAACGGATTGTCGAAATGTGTGTTAAAACTGGTGAGGGTTTGCTTTCCACCCCCCACCCCACCCCACCCCCACCCCACCCTCCCCCATAAAAAAAATGGAGTCACATTGTCTTGACAGTGCTAACAAGTCGGAAAAAAGGACAACAATCACGAATGTAACGACCCTTTCAAAAGTATCTGAATTTTCCTCAAATAACCATATAATGATAAAAAATAGAATGTAACCTGCTGCAGAAAGTAGGATTAGGCATTTCATGCAAATTGTCTTCTGAAAAGAAATGTCAAAGCCTATTTTATGGGAAAAATAAGAAAATATTTCACAATGTTTGCTGTAGATTTTTGTCCAACACACTAAATATATAATGTCGTCTGCTGCAATTTTGCTTAGCGCTTAAGGGTTAACTATGTCAGCCCTGCTCTGCAGACCAACACAGTTACCTAGACAAACAGTGTACATCCCGACGAAATTGCCTTTAATGAACAATCTTGTCAGGATCTACATTGTTTGCCATTATGTTCATTATTATTATTATTGAAACCCTTATTTGCAACACTGGGCATGCCCAAATTTAAAGATGGAAGAGGCGATTTAGGAAATTCAGGGGTGAAGGGGTTAAATAATCACGATATCTATATCATTATTTGCAGGAACCATGACTAATTCCACGAATGCTCCACTATACTATAGATCATTATCGCGTGGACTTTGGAAGGCCCTAGAATGCGTTGGGGTGACCGAGGAATTAAGAGATCTGAGAAAAGATAGCGCCATAAGGAAAGAAATACTTGGTTACCTAGGAGCATATTTTGAAGATGAGTCAACATTCAGTTTCTACATCTTTGGCAGTTCATTTGAAGGAACTACGACAGATGGTTTGGAGTCAGACATTGATCTTTTATACTGTCAAGAGGCCATAGAGGTTGTAGAAGATACCGACGAATTGCCGACTGGAACATTTGCAAGTCTTCTGATGGTCAGAGATAGTACTACAAAGCCCGGATATTTTAAACTGCAATATGTAGAAAATGGAACTCCGCAAACTGCCAAACCTGGACAGAAGATGTATTTAGATAATTTTATGGTTGACGATAACAATAGAATTGTTGTATGCAGACTTCATTATGACCCGAAGGCTTTTGATGAACACCACGGACCTGCAGATACTGTTAAAGCCACAGAGGTATATAAAGCAGGTGATCTCGTTCAAGCGTTTAAATGTAAAAGATTGCCAGAAGTGGCGGAGAAATGGTTGAGAAGAATTCAGAATAACAGCTGGACGTCCAGTTTTCCGATAGAAAACATGAAAACGCTTGGAGCATTCTTTGTTCCGGTGGGTCATCCACACAGTCAGCAACAAGAAAAAGAGTGGAGGATATCATTGATATCCTCCACTCTTTTTCTTGTTGCTGACTGTCTAGATGTTCTGGTTTCCAAATCGGATTTAAGCTACACATAAGTGCTCTTCATTGCAAGAAAGAGCACTTATGTGTAGCTTAAATCCGACGCAGCACAAATGTTACGTGCTTCTGAAGATGGTTAAGAAAGAAATTCTATTTCGTTTGCTGAAGACAGTTTCCCTAACTTCCTACCACCTCAAAACGTGTATATTCTATATGATAGAAACAACACCATGTCAGCTTTGGAAACCAGAACATCTAGTAGCATGTCTTCAGTCGTGTTTAGTTTGTCTTCTGAGTTGGGTGATTGATGGATGCTGCCCAAATTACTTCATCCCTGAAGAAAACATGTTTGACGGGCGGATAAGTCGTCAGATACGGACTCTGCTGAAATCAGTGTTGTTTCGTGTTATATCCAGTGATTGTCAGTTTCTACCTTACATAGTGTGTGATGATATTGGACAGCATTTAAAGCGGTTTTGTCTAAGTGAAGGCGAAAGCAAAGTGGATATATATTCTGGTGTCAGAAGAAGAACTAACATTTATATATCTCAGCTACGTCAACTTACAGTCACTAGAAACGACATATTGAACAAAGCCAACAGCGAAAATATCGCCATGACAGTAGACGTGCTGTTCAGTGTGGTGTCAAAACTAAAGAGGATTGCAACAGTAACTGGACATACAAATGAACAGACAGACATGGCCGTGTCTCTGTTACTGCCGTACATTGAAACATATCTCATGGCAGCAATTATCGCATGGCAGGTAAAACTTCTGGGGCGAGAAAGCTTAGCTTTCTACAATTATATTCTCAGTGACAATTGGAATAAAATTAGCCAAGTTTCAAATAGTTTAACAGCTAGGCTTAAACAGGCAACATTTCTTTATACATCAGGCAATGTTTTTCTTTCCTTGAAGGTGCTGCACTCCCTTGACAAGTCGTTAAAACATTGGACAGTAACACACTGTTGCTGCAGAGATTTGTCCCATCGGTGTGAACTGGACAGTGAGCTACTAAGAAAAGTGGTTGATGACGATATAACACTGAATAGATTTCTGGTAGACTGTTTTGCACCTTGTATTGTATTCTTACCTTCAGAGAAACAACTTCTCCCCGATGCACTGCACTTTGAAATGAATCGGTCTAAAGGCATGCCTCCGGAATCAAGAAAACGGTGGTATGACTGGGCAACTGTAGACAGTAAAGTAATGCTGTATTTTTTGTTGTACTTAAACCATAAAGAGCTCGAGATGTTTTCACAGGCAATTGAAGATATATCGCACATTGAGAAGGTGTTAGAATCGGATGCTAACTTGGTGCATATAGAAACGGATTTAAACATTTTAGGATGGGTATATAACCAGGAGGGAAAATCGGATAAGGCGATAAGTTGTTTCAAGCAGTCTTTAAATATACAACAAGTACATAATGCTGCCGTATTGCACCTGAAAGAATTAGAGACATTAGTTATTCCCCTTTGTTCTGTTTGAAATAGATTTCTTGTCTGCTCTGTCTCCCTTTGTTTTGTTTGAAATAGATTTCTTGTATGCTCTGTAACTGGAATACCCTTCAGAATATTTTGATGGTACCTGGTAGAAATGTAGAATAGTACAAGACGACGTGTCACGTACAAGAATGACAACTCTGCCTTTCTTATTTTTGCTGTTATCTCCCTTTGTATTATTTGATAGTGATTATGCATTAATTTGGTGTCCGCTCTGTAACTCAAATACCCTTTGGAATATTTTGATGGTGCTTGGTAGAAAAGTAGAAGAGAACCAGACGACGTTTTGTGTACAAGAATGACAACTCTGCCTTTCTTTCTTTTGGCATTATCTCCCTTTGTTATATCTGACTAATTATGCTTTTTGCTCTGTAAGTGGAATACCCTTCAGAACATTTTGATGATACTTGGTAGAAATGCAGAACAGGACGAGACGACACATCACATACAAGAGTGATGACTCTGACTGTCCTTCTTTTGGAGTTTCTCCCTTTGTTTTGTTTTTAAATTCGTGTCCGCTCTGTAACTCAACTACCTTCGGAATATTTTGATGGTATTTGATAGAAATGAAGAACAGGATGAGATGACGTGTCATGTAAAAGAATGACGACTCTGTCTTTCTTACTTTTGGCATTATTTCCCTTTGTTATATTTGACAGTGATTATGCTTTGATTTCCTGTCCGCTATGCAAGTTCAACACCCTTTGGAATATTTTGATGAAACTTGGTTGTAATGAAGGACCAGATGACATGTCACATACAAGAATGACAACTTTGGCTTTTTTTTTACTTTTGGAGACGGCATTTGATACAGTACCTCGGAAAGTCAGGTGGTGGGCGCTGAGAAAACTTGGTGTGGAGGAGTGGATTGTGCGAGTGGTGCAGGGGATGTATGCAAATGCATGGAGCCATGTCCGTGTTGGTCAGGGGTACAGCAAAGAGTTTGAAGTGAAGGTTGGTGTTCACCAAGGCTCAGTACTCAGCCCGCTGCTCTTCATCATTGTGCTTGAAGCCTTATCACGAGAGTTCCACTCTGGGGTTCCCTGGGAGGACCTCTATGCCGATGACCTTGTTATCATTGCTGAATTGCTTGAGGAATGTGTCAGGAGGCTCTTGACTTGGAAAGAGGCAATGGAGAAGAAAGGACTGAGAGTAAATGCAGAAAAGACAAAGATCTTGATCTGGGGTATGGGCCTAGACCTCCTGCAGAGTTTGGGCAAGTTTCTGTGTACCGTCTGTCGCACTGGAGTGGGCAGCAACAGCATCTTCTGCAATGGCTGCAAGCACTGGGTGCACAAGAAATGCAGTGGGCTGAAGCGCTTGACAAAGGACCCTGACTACAGATGTACACTGTGCCAAGGAACTGCATGCCCCTTGGATGGCAGACCACAGGAGGAAGTCTAGGTTGGACCTGACAAGCTGGAGCTGGTAGCTTCCTTTTGCTACCCAGGAGACATGCTCTCAGCAGCAAGTGGCTGTGAACTTTCAACAACAACACATGTGAAAACCACCTGGAAGAAGTTTAAGGATCTGCTACCAGTTCTCTCTTCACGCCACCTCTCTTTCAAAACATGTGGCCTTGTGTACAGCTCTTGTGTGCGGAGCGCACTGCACCATGCCAGTGAGACTTGGCCATTGACAAAGCCAAACCTCCAACGTCTGCAGTGAAATGACAGGGCAATGATCAGACAGATCTGCAATGTCAGGCTGCAAGACATTGTCACCACCAGGTCCAATGTGCGCGGCTTGGTATTGAGGATCTGGACCTCATTCTGAAGGAGAGAAGGCTTCGATGGTATGGACGCTCCAATGGTGCAGTCAAGACAGCCTTTGACATACAGGTTGATGGAAAGCGTGGGCCTGGGAGGCCCAAGATGACATGGAAGCAGCTGACAGAGAGGGATTGCAGAGAGTGGAAGCTCTTGGCTATCAACCCTCATGATAGACATACCTGGAGATCTGGTGTGAGATCCGCCATGCGTGCAGCAAACCAGCTATCTGGAAGGGGGCCCACTGTTGCCCCTGTACCTGCACGTTAATCAAAAATCCGATAATGATGATGATATGATGATATTTTGGAGTTATCTCCCCTTCTTGCATTTGAATTTGATTTCTTTTCTCTGCTCTTTAGCACTAATACCCTTCGGAATATTTTGACGGTACTTGGTAGAAATGTAGAACTGAACGAGATTACGTGTTCTGTACAAGAATGACAACTCTGGCAGTAAATTGGGGGTGGGGGGACATTTGTTTTTTTTTCTAAAAGACCTTTTCCAGTCTTAAGGCTGATTTTGTTAGAAAAAATGGAATATGCATGTTGATTCCCCAAAATCAGCCTTACGATTAAATGTGATAGTATTGGCGAAATCCGCCAATTAAATGTTTATTTATAATGGCAGACAAAAAATTCTTTTTGAATATTAATTATTAGCTATATAATTATACATTGTCAACCGCAGTTTTTTTTATTTCTTAAAGAAAGAAATCATTTTAAGGCTGATTAAGTTTGAAAAAGGGAATACATCTGTTGATTTTGCCCGTGAAATCAGCTGTGATATTCATTGGCGAAATCAGCCTATAAAATTATCATGTCTTATGACAGACTAAAATTTCTTTTTGAATATTATTAGCTATATAATTATTAATTGACAATCGCAGTTTGGATGAAAAAGAAATCATTTTAAAGCTGATTTTGTTAGAAAAATGGAATATGCCTGTTGATTTTGCCCATGAAATCATTTGTGATAGTCATTGGCGAAATCAGGTACTTTAGGGTTGAACATACTGCATAATCTTGTCATTGTCTGACATCAGTGTTATACACCAGGTAGGATCACAGATCCTCCTAACCGACGTTCCTACTTAACGTAGACAAAGAGTGTCAACACAAGTCACATACACACCACACACACACACATATATATCTATATCTGTATATATACATGTATTATATATATATATTTTTTTTTTTTTTCTGGGCAGTCTTAGTCCTCTAAGGGGTTACCAGTGCATGTGCACATTCCTTTGCCAGCAACTGAGAACTGCCCTTCTTGAATCAGCGGAAGGCAGAGAAAGACAACAGAAAATATTTAATGTATTTAACCATCAATCTCCACAAAAGAATGTTGCCATATCAAGTAAGGAACAAATCCACAACCTCTGATTACCAGTCAGACATACATCCGACTGAGCCAGCAAGGCCGGCTACACAATATAGAACTGAGATCCTGACCAGGGCCCAGTTGTTCAAAGCTAACAATGTCGTTAGTTAACGATTCGTTAAAATTTACATTGAGTGATACGTAAATATGTTGAATTTTTTTGCTGAAAAAAAATGTGAGTAGCTTTTGCAGTGCAAAAGCTTCTCACATTTTTTCAGCAAAAAATATCAGAATATTGTATATTGAATCCGCTAAAACAGTTAACAAAATGACCCTTAACGAGCTCGTTAAGCTAACGACGCTTTGAACAGCTGGGCCCAGACTGTAGATGAATATATCAACCCTAAAGGGGACTGGATACACTTTTTGGATGTTTTGAAGAAAGACAACTTTTGTGACTTCCTATTGGCTTTTCTGCACTTCATGTCCCTTTTAAAAAGGGGTCAACTCTAAAAGGAAGCAATTTTCTCCACCAAGAAGAGCAATACTTCCTTTTTAAAACAGATCCCCAAAATAGAATAGAAAATTTGCATGAAATGTCAAAATCTATTTTCTGAGAAAAATATCATTTTGTGGTCTGTTGAATTTGCCTAGAGAGTGGTGAAGGATATACACGAACCTCTTTAAAAGATGGTTCCGATAGAAGACAATCCATTTTCCCTTGTTCCCCAAAATCAACATCTTGTGCTTTTGTTCCCCTGTTCCCTTCAGTTTTAGGCTTTTGTTCCCTTGTTCCCCTGAAATAAATTGCCTTATTCCCCTGTTCCCAAAACCCCTGGGAGGGCCTCATTACAAGACAGTTTGGATAAAAGATGATTCATTATAAGACGGTTTAAAGGTGGACCCCAAAATTTGTTTATGTTGAGATTTTACGGCCCAGTCAACCCAGTAGGAGTCATGTCAAGCGCGGTCAGTTTACCTAAACACACTTTTACTGGGCAGGCTTAGTCCTCTCAATGGTTAACCATTATTATGCACAAAAGTTGTATCCAAACAAAATTTTCTAGATTATTTAGAAAAATGACCTTTCATGGTCATTTTTCTTTTATAATCTAGACATTTTTGTTTGGATATAACATGGTTGTTTAGATAGCACAGTTTTATTTTGGATCCCAGCAAAGGGGTTATGGTGTATTACAATTACAGTATTTATTCTAAATATTCACACATTTACTCCTTAATATTCTTACTGTAAACTTCAATAAAATCCATTTGACAACCTGAAGAGGGGTCTAAAATTTTGTTCTAGGTTAACTGTGATCAAACTGCTCCTTCACAATGTGCAGTACACTGAAAGCCCATTATGCCATATGTGAGCAATGAAAGCCCAGATCAGCCTTTAGTAGAGGACCCCTCTGCGGATCAAACATATATTTGTAATTTGGAGCTGCATCAGAATTACTGTCCTTTCTACATCTCTTGGAAAGACGTTTTTTGCTAGGCATTTTATTGTAAATGAAAATATTTTGTTCTGATTGACCATATCTTATCAGAAACCATTTGTCTTTTCTGTTCCTGTGTTTTGTTCTCAAATATTTACATTGAAATTAAATTTACGGCCAAAAGTTGGTCTGACCTATGCAATTTCTATAGTAAAGCGATTTTTAAGAATTTTTGTCTAAGAAAATATTTTTTACTTTTCTTTGCTGAATTTGAATTATTGATGTTTCACAACAATATTGTGAAAATTTCAGAAAAATTGAACAAATGGAACTTGTTGAAAATCTGGCTCCAAATTACCTACCCTGCAGATTTCTGCATGATTTTGCTTCATTTTTACTATGGGAAAATGTGAAAATATTTGATTTTTTTTTTTTAATCAATGACTAGAATAAAACTTTTTGTACATAGGTAATTACGACAAATGGTTTTGCATTAAATCATGACAAAAGTTTGCAAATTTACTTCTTCTGGGTAAAGCGTCAAACAAAAAACGACTTTCTGAAAGATGTCGAAAGCACAGTAAGGGTGAGGTATGTGCAAGTAAAACTGATTTAACCCTTGTCTTGCTGATCCCGAATATACCCTGCCTTGGCAAACAGAAGAAGCCAACTGATCTGAATCTGCACTGTTTGTCATTAAGAATGTGAATTTGCATCAGCAATCTGGATCAAGTAATCTGATTGGCTGACAATTAGAAGTGGGCGTGGCATCTTAATTTATTAAGCATGACAAGGGTTAAGCCCCCAACAGTTTTCCTACTGACCATTCACAGACAGTTCCTCTGGAGCAATTCTTCTTTGTTTGATAGTGGTTTCAGAATTATGTGGTGTTTAGTTTTTCATTTCCAGGTATTTGTTTCTCATCTCTTCATCTTTTGGTGCCTGAGGAAGACTGTTGATTGATTGTGTTGGGGTTTAACAACACGTGGGTCATTTTGTGTCATCTCTCTGAGGAAGGGAGAAAAGAGATAGAAGAGATAGCAGAGGAGATGAAAGAGAGGAACAGGGAAGAGAGGAACAGGAATGAAAGTGAAGAAACAGAAGAAATAAAAACATTCTCCTTCTACCCTTACCTTCTACAAGGATAGCAGGCCTTGCCCAACTGTAAGCCAATATCAGTTGGACGCCCAGATGACATAAGATACATGACACCTTGGCACCACCCGACCACCCATTGAGGGGAGGCTGTGATTTGTGATGTGGCATTTCCTGGGTATCTTCACTTATAGTTTTGCTTTGCCCCTGTATTTGCACAGCCTGCAGAATATAACAACACATCACGAAAACATACCTATATAATTTTTACTCCCTTAAACCCTAGCTTTATATAGTCAAACTGGGGTTTACAGGGGTATACATTATTTTGCTTATTTCTACTCAAAAACATAGATTGTGGGAACTCGTTAGAAGTGCCTTGGCAAGATGGTTCTAACAAGTACCCACAATCTCTGTTTTGAGCAGAAATATGAAAAATAGAGTTTTTAAGCTGAAAATTTTTAGTTTTTGGAGGTGAAATTTTCTATATACATGTATTTGAATAGGCATGTTTTCGTAATGACAAGGGCTGATCTCAGCCATCAATGTTTGCATGTAGTCATAAAGGTCATTTTTGTCATCTCATCGTGATGTTCTGTGTCAAAAAGGTGCAGACTTCATAGCTAAGAGAGGGTATCCACATAATATCTTTTATCACACAATATGTTATGTGGATACCCTCTCTTATCTGTAGTTATGTAGTCTCCACGAAAACATATGTTGTGGGTACTCATTAGAAGTGCCTCGATTTTTCTTATTTCTCCACAAAAACATATGTTGTGGTACTCATTAGAAGTGCCTCGCTGATACGCTTTTAATGAGTACCCACAACATATCTTTTCATGGAGAAATAAGAAAGATATCGGCATTTTTCAGATGAGGAAAGAGTCCTAAACTCATAGCTCCATATAAGCCATGTTTTTTTTTCAACCAAAATTATTGTTTTTCTTATTTCTCCATAAAAACGTATGTTGAGGGTGCTCACAGAGGCACTTCTAATGAGTACCCAAAGCATATGTTTTCAAGAAGAAGTAAAATATTTAACTGGATATTACTCTTATTCCATTATGAAAACATGCCTATTCAAATATATTGAAAATTTTACAACCAAAAAAAGGAAAAATTTCATATAAAAATTCTGATAATTTTCATATTTCTGCTCAAAACATAGATTAAGGGTACTCAGAACTGCCTCGTCGAGGCAGTTCTAACGAGTACCCACAATCTATGGTTTTGAGCAGAAATAAGAAAAACAATGTATACCCCTGTAAACCCCAGTTTTACTGTATAAAAGTGGGGTTGGAGGGGGTCAACATTATATAGGTGTGTTTTCGTAATGAGAGCTATGATTAACCCCTTATACACTGAATAGACTCTCCCACACTATTTACTGGAAGAGTCCAATTTTAATTTTAGGCAAGTCCAGCTATGAGACTTAGACATTCCTAGAAATAAATGGCTAAACCGTTTGCAAACAGTGGAGACCCAAATCAGACACCGCATTCTGGGTCTGTACTGTTTGTCAGTTACCCTTTTAGGGGTCTCCAGACTACAATGGGCTAACACAATATCTGTAGAAAAGCAAAACAACAAACTTTTTTTTTCTATTTTATTTTGAAGTTAATGTACAGTGTACGCAGCATAAGTGTGTATTTTAATTAATAGTAATAAAATAATTAACAAGTAAAGAGACAATCACATACTTAAAGTATTGTTATCACAATTTAAAGAATAAATACTTGTTGAAAATCTCCAAATAAAGTTTGTTTAAAAAAAAAAAAAATCCAAATACAAGGCAGTAATTAACAAATGCAAGATGTTGTACACTCTCCTCACCGATTTTCACCATTTCTTGATATATCATACATTATTATTCAGTTTCTTCTTTACAAATTAAGATTTCAAAATATTATACAACTGACTACAAAATAAATAAATCTACATACATTAACAAAAACTCTAAATGAGTTATTACACACAAACTGTAGACGTTCATCTGTTAAATACTTGTCAGGGTTTAGAGGGTCGAAATGTCGAAAAATGAACTTGACTGAGATTCCATGAACAGGACTTCTATGATTAAAAACAAAGGCTTTGGGGTGTGACAAAAATTTTCTAATTGTTGCCATGGAAACATCAGCAAGTCCAAGGATAAAATAGTTCAAGCATTTTAGAGAGGAACGTACTAAATATTCATACACTGTACGAAAACTTGTGCACGATAATGGCATCTGAATATTTGAATAAATGGCATACAAATTTCCAAACTTATTTATAAATATTTTCACATTTTAAGTAGTTCTTTAATAAGTTTTCTTTTAAAAAAAAAGGTTACAGTTTTTGAAAAAGCACCTTCCTACTAAATTCCAACTAATTAATTCTCATTTTATATCTGGCATTGATTATTACACAAAAAGAAAGACAATCTGATCTCCCAAGCTCTTTCAGAAAAATATTTATTTATCTATGTCACATTGTCTTCACAGACTTGAAAAAAAAGGAAAAAAAAAGCAAATAAGACATTCAAATTTCAGAGCAATTATCATACTCTAACTACAATGAGGCTGTGTGCTACAACAAAAAAAAAAAAAATACAATGATATAAAAAAGGTCACTTTTTGATCGGTTGTCATCATTTTTGGTTGGCAGTAAAGCCAGACTCTCTTTTCATTGGTTGATCTAAGGCATACATGTGGACCTCGAGCACTGATTGGCTGGGTCTAACTACACATGTGCTCTTTAAGACTTAAGATAACTATAGCACCATAGTAATTACCTCAATATGATTACTTTAACCCTTATTCTGCTGAATAATTTAATTAGCCATACCCATTTCTGACTGTCAGCCAATCAGATTACATCATATAATGTTTTCATTCAAATTCACAAACTGAATGACAAACAGTGTAGATTCTGATCAGATGGCTTCTTCAGAAGCCATCTGATCTGGATCTTCACTGTTTGCAAAGGTAGGGGTTGTTGTGAACAGCAGGATAAGGGTTAAGTTTAGGCAAACCTTTAGTATGAAATGAAAAATGTATGATTGAGCACTGTAAGTTTCCAAGCTCAAATTGTTCCAAAACAATGAGCTAAGAAACTAGTAGGTTTGCTTCTTTTTGAGACGCACTGAAAAGCTGATGGTTTTTAATGATTCTTATATTGCACCATACACAATCAATTCAGCAGAACATGTTTCTTGACCCAAGTTGTTGACAATTTTACAAAAGTAATCACCATCATCATCTTCACTTACATCTTTAATTATTAGTGAACATGTCCCATCTTCAAAACTTTGTATTGCATGACGTGGACTTTCTGATACCAAGTCCTCTTCAAAATACCAAGTCACTTCAGGTTCTGGATTTCCTGTGAATTCCACGTCAAATCTCACCGAATCACCTGGAAATGCTTTTGAATCGATCATTTCCTTGACAAAATGTGGTAATTCTTGAGCATGATTGTCATTATGGCTTCTAGAATGATTTTGATTCAGTTCACAATTTTCACAAGAACTTGCATTCTTTTCTGGTATACACTGCATTTCTGGAGATTTTAATTTCACTTTAATTTGACTGCTTGTCCCAAACTTTGAGACAGTTCTGTTATCATTTCCAATCTTTTCAGTTTTTGTTTTTGCTGTTTCAAACTTTCCAATAAGCTGATTTAATTGTCTAGAATGGTGCACAGTACATGGTGGTGCTTTGTCAACTATAACTGTTGGTGGTTTTAATTTCGTTCTCCATGTTGAACTGATGTGAGTCTTTTTATCTTTGTTTTCAATTTCATCAATGGCAGAGTCATTTAATTCTTGAGTATTCAGTCCATTTTTAAGATGATTTGACACTCCAGGGTTATTTCTTTGTCCTTTTTCTTCCGTTGAACATGTCGGAGAAATCTGAACGTCAGCCTTGCTCTGAGCCAATGGCAAACTTGTTGGAATGCTTAACGTATTAAACTGATCTTGAGTCACACTTGCTTGTGAGTCAGAAGAAGAAACACTAGAAGTAGAACTGACTGACCCATTTCCACTATCGCATGAGGAGATATTTGGAGGTTCTCGTTTAAAAATCCGCTGCAGAGATGTTATCCTACCCAAGGCACGTATAGCGTTGCCAGTTTTCTGTAGAAAAAATATATATCAATTGTTATTATTGCATAAATAGTAGTGTCGCACTTTATTAACAGCCCTGCATTAACCGGCGAAAAGCCATGTATTAACAAGGCAATTCACACGCTGTTAATGCACGGCTACGCAACTTTCAATATGATCGTACCAGGGCTACAGATTTTGCTGCCGTTACGAGATGTGTACTGCCCGGCCCTAGAACAAGCATAGTCTGTGGAAATTACATTTGCGAGACATCGGTGAAAAGGAGAAACAAAATAGAGCAAGAAATAACGCGGAATGTAGCAAATGTTTTCAGTTTTTATGCAATAATAGCGATCGAACATGGTTTTTCAATGCATTAACATTTGCCAGGTCCCTTGGGAGGTGTTGACAACCGCGGCCTTCGGCCTCGGTTTTCAATATCTCCCACGGGACCTGACGAATGTTAATGCATGAAAAACCATGTTTGATTCTTATATTAAGATAATCAGTAAGCAAAGGATTACAAGAGAATATATAAGAGGCTGATGAAGAGTTGGTGTTTTATGTCGCTTTCAACATTATTTAAGTTATATCGAGATTATCGAAGAAAGATACAAAAGATGCTGTGCAATGAAGTGCCATATATAGTCATGAGTTGAATTCCGTCTTGCAGGATTCCAACCCAGGACCTTGTGATCCAAAGTTGGGTTGACACTTCCATATATATCAGAGGACTCGTTAACCAAAAATTTTCCTATAAAAATTCTGAAAGCGCTTCAGATGAATACCACTACAGTGAACCCTTGTTACACCGACAATATTTGTTCCAAAAGATGTTGCCATTAAAATGAATTTACTGTTGTAGAGCATACTTAATGAGCAGATTGATATGTAAGAAAGGTCTTGTTTTGTTCTTATTTCCTCATAGAACATATGCTTTGGATATTTGTTAGAATCGCCTCAATGAGGAGATTTTAACAAACATCTTAAACATATGTTTCTTTAAAGTATTAAATAAAATATTCTTGCATAATTTGTAACTAACTGTTACCGCTTAGGCGAAGGTTTCGTGACAGTAAAATCGTCATTATAACGAATTTTATCGTTGTATCAAGTGTCCATATAAAGAGTGTTGTCTGAACATATGTTTTCATGGAGACATAACAAAAATATCAATATGTTTTGTTTGAAAATAGTGCCTTATCTGGAACTACTTTTATTTCAGACTATTCTTATCAAATTTCTTCACCTTCATACATTGTACTCCTTAAATATATTAAAAAAAAACAACAAATAGTATTTTATTTTTTACAATTTTTCTATGAATAAAAGTGAGAAAAAATATATTCCTACAAATAGAATTCTCCTATTAGTCGACTATAAAGATTCATTCAGATGCAAAAGTGACTGATGATTGATAATAATCAATAATTATCAATCATTGGGACAACACTAGTTGTAATTGTGAAAAGAGTGCTGCATTTACCCTAGTATTTTAATACCTTAGTCTGATACCTTAACTCCTTACCAAACTTGTCTGAAATTGGACAAATCCATTTAAAACCCTGGTCCTGCTGAACCAGGAGACTCCCTGCCTTAGCAAACAGTGTAGATCCAGATCAGCTGGCTTCTTCAGAAGCCAACTGATCTGGATCTGCACTGTTTGCCATCCAGTATGTGAATTTGTATCAACAACCTTGATCAAGTAATCTGATTGGGTGACAATTAGAAGTGGGCGTGGCATCTTAATTTATTGGTTAATTACCTGTTGATATGCCTAAAAACTGCTGTATGGATGGCAAACAGTGTAGACCCTGATCAGATTCTACATTTTGTGGGGTCAGATCTGGTTGATTCTATTTGCTCAAATACTCCTCCTTAACAAGTATTCTGAGAAGCATCCCCTATTTCTGGGGTTTTACTGCATAAAATATGGGAAGTATGGGGCACATTTTACATGAAGGAGTTCCTATAGCAAGTTGCTCCAAATCTTCCCAGGTTTAATCCTTAAAGTGTTAATCACAAGTACAGCAGATGACACTTTGAAATGTTTTTCTTTTATTTTTCAGAAGAAATAAAGCTTGAAATTTCATGTGAATCATCTGTCAGATAATTCACATGAAATGCCAAGTCTTATTTTCTCTGAAAAAAAAAAATAAAATAAAATAAAAAAAAAATAAAAATGTTTTTTTGTTACAATTTTGCATACCACATTAACCTTTACCACTCTCTGGGCTAATTCAGCAGACAACTAATTGATGATATTTTTCATATTTTTCCCAGAACACAGGATCCATTGGAATCAATTTGCATGAAACGTCAAATCCTGTTTTCTGGGAAAAATAAGAAAAATATTTCAAAATGTTGTCTGCTGAAAATTTTACCCAGAGTGCTAAGCGTTAAGCTATCATCCCTCCTACTCACCTGCCACTTTCTTCGAGCCATGAATCTCTTCAGATTAGCTGTATTTATTCTACGGGTTTTCATTCTAGCGGCATCTTCAGCAAGCCATCGATGATCCATACATTGCTGGGCGGTCATACGTTTCCTGTTCAATAAAAAGAAACAAAAATAATTTATTTGACCGGTAATCATAAAATGTGTACCTTCAATGCATAAAGCAACCAGGGCCAAGTTGTTCAAAACTAACCATGTCATTAGTTTACCCATTGTTAAAACTTTGATCATTAAATATGATATATATGCTAATTTTTTTGCTAAAAAATTGTGAGTAGCATTTGCGAAAGCTACTCACATTTTTTCAGCAAAAATACCTGTGAATTAGATATTGTACTTACTAGAACAGTTAACATTTTGACCACTAACAAGCTTGTTAAGCTAACAATGCTTTAAACAACTTGGTCCAGATCAGACTGCATGAAATGACTGGGCCCAGTTGTTCAAAGCATCGTTAGATTAACAAGCTTGTTAGTGGTCAAAATGTTAACTAGCAAGTGCAATATCTAATTCACAGTTATTTTTGTTGAAAAAATGTGAGTAGCTTTTGCAAATTTTTTCAGCAAAAATATTAGCCTATATGCCATATTTAATGATCAAAGTTTTAATGATACGTTAACTAACAACATCGTTAGTTTTGAACAACTGGGCCCTGGGACTTTGCCACCTACAGATATAGGGGATCTTACAAATGTGGTCATTTCATAAGATTTTATTTGATGGGTTCAGTAACTTGTATCTTTTGCAAGCTTTGGCTGGCAAACAACTGAAATTAGTAAACAAGTTTAAAATATCATTTGAAGTGACAATAAATGCAAGATTCTATTTACATTATGGGCAAATGCAAAAACCGGTCTTTGGGAATATGTGAACAGCAAAGGCCCAGATCAGTCTTTGCATCTGCGCAGTCTGATCAGAACCTTCCATGTCTGCTTGCAGAATAACTGGCGCCTACAAAATATATGAATGGAGAGCAAAGACCTGGGCCCAGTTGTTCAAAGCTAATGACATCGTTAGTTAAATTCATTAAAATTTACATCAAGTGATACGCAAATATGCTGAAATTTTTTGCTGAAAAAATGTGAGTAGCTTTTGCAGTGCAAAAGCTACTCACATTTTTTTCAGCAAAAAATATCAGAATATTGTGTATTGAATCCGCTATAACAGTTAACAAAATGACCCTTAACGAGCTCGTTAAGCTAACGACACTTTGAACAACTGGGCCCTGGATGATATTTTGTGTATGCTCAGTATGATCTGAATCTGCATATTTGGTGCATGTTCAAAGGCATTTTTTGCTTGACCCGGCCCGTATGATCTAGGAATCGTATTTTATACAGATTTTCTGTTCACACTGCTACCATTAGTCAACGGAATTAGTCAAGTGTCATTATGCTCTGTAAAATGTGTGATACAGTCAAACTTCAATGACAACCATCTTTGAGACCATGGATATTTGTTCTAGACATGGGTATAGTTAGAGCCACTGCGGGTTAATCATAGCACCAGGTCAGGAGACAAATGGAAATAGTTTATGGATGTCTTTTCAATCTTCTATAAAATAATTGTATGTAGAGTGTACTCATTAAAATTGACTCAAAAATATTACATAAAAAAAATGTCATAAAAAATTTCATCAGCCAGTGCAAGCTAAAAATCTGAAATATTTCCTCCAAACAATTGTGAGTTCTAGTTCCAGCAGAACTTACTAAAAAAGTTGCTTCAAATATTTAATATATTTTAATATTTATTTTAGTATTTACCTTAATTATTGGGACAGACAGGCCTGAAATAAATCTTGTAGAGCCAGATCAGATGCCACAGAACATGGCATCTGATCAGGGTCTATACTGTTTGCCACTCATCCAGCAATTCTAAGACGCATTAACGGGTAGTAAAATTGTCATATTCCAAATTTTAGAACAAGTATGTTAAGGAGTTAACCTTTTCGACCCTGCAGACCAAAACAAATGCACATGCAAACGGTCTAGATCCAAGTGAGAAGGCTCGTAGCAAGTAAAATGATCATTTCTGGTCAAAGACAAAAGCTTTAAACAAGGACCCAAAAAATATTGTGTCCAAAGAAAAATGTGTAGGTTATATAGGAAAATGACAGTTTATGATGAAATTAAAATGCTTTAAATATGAACCCAAAATTTGTTGTGTCCAAAGAAAAATGTATAGCTTATAATTATTGAAAAATGACCATTGATGGTCAAAGAAAACTTGCTTTAAATATCAACCCCAAAATATTATATCCAAAGAAAAATGCATATTTTTTTATTATATAGAAAAATGACGGTCATTTTTCTATATAATCTATACATTTTTCTTTGGACAGAACTTGCTGAATACAGCTGTTAAGCTAACATTTTGTTTTTTTTGTTATATTTTTCCTTTTGCTTTGGATCCTAGCAACAAATACAATGTTATAAAGAGGTTTACCTTTTATCTTTAAGAAGCAGAGTATCAATAAAGTCTTTAGCATCCTCAGATATTCCTTCGAAGCTGTCATCATCAAAGTCAAATTCTCCCTGGGTGACATTTGACAATGTCTCAGCATCTGAATCACCCATAAAGGGAGATAAGCCAGATAACCTGTTTGGAAAATAAAAAAAAAAAAGATTTTAGTAATAATATTTACAAAACTCAGTAACTCAATAAAAAAAATGGGGAACTTTGTATCATTACAATTGGAAACCATGGTAAGTTATCATCTGCCCAAAGTTTATTGTTTTTTGTTGTTTCGTAAATCCATGACAGACAAACTATAACAAGGGAAACAAATAGCTTATTTAACCTTGCTACTGACCTTAATCAGTTGTCTCCCCTGAGTCTGTTTTCTTTGAGAGTGTGAGCTTCAAATTGTAATCATACCAAATTTTCCACCAATATTTGGACACCAAAAAGTTAGAGATATGCTTGAGCAAACAGTGTCGACCCAGATCAGACTGCTTTTATATCAACCCAGTGTTAACTACAAAGGTACAGCAGTCCTAGTAACTGAATACCATGGTTCATAATTACATGTATCATTATTCCGCCTTGTAGAAATCATGCATTCAATAAGGTTTTCAGAATATCTCTGATGAAAAAGGAACAAATTGGATTGTTTGTGATTTTAATAATATTATCTTATCATTATTCCTCCTTGTGGCAATTGTGCATTCAATAAGGTTATCAGAATATCTGTGATGAAAAAGGAAAAATCTGGATTGTACGCAATTTTAAAATCTTATCATTATTCCTCCTTGTGGCAACTGTGCATTCAATAAGGTAATCAGAATATCTGTGATGAAACGGGAACAAATTGGTTTGTTTGTGATTTAATGCTTAGCACTCTGAGTGAAAATCTTCAGCAGATGACATACAAGAATATTTTTCTTATTTTTTCTCAGAAAACAGGTTTGACATTTCAGGCAAATTGTCTCCAATGGAGACAATTTGCATGAATTTCTGGAAAAAATATCAATTTGTCATCTGCTGAATTAGCCTGGAGAGTGGTTAAGGTTAAAAGTTGATCTATTATAGACCTTGTGACAAATAAGGATGTATGCAGCAGGATCTAGGATGCAAGGCATGACGGTCTCCTAGTCATGATGAAGATGCAGAAGGATGGTATGGCCACATCTCAAGATCCTCTGGCCTATCTAAGACAATTCTGCAGAGAACATTGAAAGGAGCAAGAAGTAGAGGAAGACAGAAGAAGCAATGAGAAGAGAGTATCAAATAATGGACAGGTTTGAGGTTTGAAGCTTCCCTCTAGGCAGCAGAAGATGGGAAAAGGTGGAGAAGTATTGTTGGAATACCGGGTATTATCAGTGGTGCCTAAACAACCTACACAGTTAAAGGACCTAACTGAACTATTGATCCCAGATTTGCAAGTCTGAATCCCAGCTCAGTCACATAATTTTCATACAGATTATGAAATAATTTCTATGGCAATTCTCCCCTTTCAGCTGATTCTTATTTCTCCATAAAAACTTATGTTATAGGTACTCATTAGTAGTGCATACACGTACCTACAGCATACGTTTTTTATGGAGAACTTGGAAAATTATCCCAGAATTATCATCAAATATTCCCTCTTAACAAGTCCTCTGAGTTACAATACAAAAAGTAAACTTACAAGACATAACAAATAACACCAATGCTCCACATATCTGTCTTGAACCCAATTTCTTCATAATTCACAACTTCAGGGGCAATAAACTCTGGTGTCCCAAATAAAACTCTAGTGCTCTCCCCTGGCTTGTAAAATCTGGCCAATCCAAAGTCAATTATTTTGATTTTGTTGCTCTCATTTTTGACACATAGAATATTTTCTGGTTTCAAATCCAAATGAAGAATATTTCTTTTGTGCATGTACGCCACAGCATCACATATCTGCCGCATAAACTGAATACAGTCCCGTTCTGTTAAATCAAAGTCATCATCGAGGACTCTCTCAAACAACTCTCCACCTCCAACACTGTAATGAGCCGATAAAAAACATCATTTACTCTTTGCCTACTTTGTTAAAGGTGAATAGATAATGTATTCAATATATTCCTGGATTTCAGGAATGTATTCATTCATATTCTATATTAAAAGTCATACTCCATATTTAAAAAACATAGTGTTCCAGAGAGGTTAATGCACTTTCAGCTTAAATACAAGATATATTTCCCTGAGTGAGTTGCAAACCCGCTAAACAAATGAGTGTGATAGTTCCTGCATTCTAAACTTATGGTGTAATAATATACCACTATATTACATGTCAAGAAAGTTTATCTACGTCTTCAGATTCTGTTCATGTTCTTTTGGAATTACCAGATGATGTCAGTAAGTTAAATATGCAACAATACACACCTACTTATGTTAAGTGCTGTCTCCTTAAATACATTTCTCAATGAAAATTTTATTTATTTTTTGACTTGAGGTTTTACAGCCCAGTAAACCCATTAAGGTCCTGTTGAGCTGGTAAATTTGCCTAACTACACTTTTCCTGAGCAGGCTTAGTTCCCTAAGCAGTTTTCCAGTACTTATACATATTCTTTCACCAGAAACTGATAATTGCCTTTCTTGAATCAGGGGACAGAAGAACATGAGCAAAGAAAACATTTCATGATCAATCTACATGAAAGAATGTTGCCTGACCCGGTGGGAAATTGGTCCTTAACGGGGACTTAAGACTGTTTCATTTAACTCCCTGTAATTTAAGCAAACAATGCAGACCCTGATCAGATGCTGCATTCTGTGGCATGTGATCGGGATCTGCACAGTTTGCCAATGTCCAAGCACTAAGCCCAGTCCAGGTTTTACAGGTAACTCTCTTTACACAGCATCTGATGTCACAGCAACAAGAATAGCACAGCTATAAATACCTGTTACCTGGATTTCTTACAAATGCTATTTATGTGGACTGAAAAACAATCGACAAAAAAAAAAAAAGTTTTGAAAAAACGTTCAGTCTGGAAATAGAGTTTGGTTCGGAGACATCAGGTTGTGGGTTTCATATTGTGAACAATTGGTTGGTCTATCCAACACGTGGTTTGATTTCATTGGTGGATGATAATCATGTGGACAACAACCAGGAAATTTTGGTGTATGTATACTTTGGGTCATTTGTAAACAATCTACCCAAAAAAATACATGTACATAGGGTAGGTAGGGATTCTTTGATATATATATTTTTTTTGCATTTTTTTATGTAGAATTATACCATAATTACCAAAATATATTTTGACTTCACACCGTAATTCACATAAAATCTTATTAACCCTTAAAGCGCCAGTCACAACTATTGTCGTCTGCTTTGTCATCTGCTTGTGATTTTAAAAGTCATTTTTGCAAACAGTGTGGACCCAGATCAGACTGCTCCTTTAGGAGCAGTCTGATCAGGGTCCACACTGTTTGCCTGTATGCAAAAATAGGTTTGAAAAGTCTGCAAGAATATTCAGCAGTAGACGACATAAACAGACGACATTTTCAGCTGCAGTTTTTCTTGGCGCTTTAAGGGTTTAGTCTGTTTGACTACCCTTTGATGTGTCTAAAAGTACAGATAGAATGGCAAACAGTGTAGACCCTGATCCTATATGAGTAGTTTGATCTCAGTCTCCACTGTTTGCTCAGACCTACTCTTCTGAATATTTAGCATAAATATTTCATCCCAGTAACACCTATTTGTTTTAGAAAGCATGAAAAAACATTGCTAGATTTCCACGGGAAAATTAGGTAGGGATCAGTTACCCTAAACACACACATTTTTTTGTTTGGCCTCTGGTACATTTTGTTCAAACATTTCAATCTGAATATTAAGGGCAAACATGGCAAATCAAATGCTGAAGACACAGGAAATATATAACTTACTATTCCATGACTAAGATCATTTTTCTGGGAGCTTCAAAGGCATCCCACAGCATGAGAATTTTTGGATGTTTTAACTGGTTCATCACTTCTACCTCTAGTCGTATCTTCCCCTTGTCCGCTTCCCGACACTTCAGGATCTTAGCTGCCCACTGCTTGTCTGTTCCCTTTTCAACACATTTGTATACACTTCCAAATTTTCCTCTGAAAAAAAAAAAAATAGCAGGTGACTTGTTTGGATCATGGCTCTAGATAGAATTGTTTTTGGCCAAAAAGTAGTGTTATTCATCTTATTTCTCTTTGAAAACATTATGTTGTGGGTAATCATTAGAAGCGCCTCACCAAGGCACTTCTAACAAGTACCACAACATATGTTTTCATGGAACATGGAGCAATAAGAAAATATTTACCTGATACACCATCTTGTCTAGAGCTATGAGAATTCACAAAAACACAGAGATGACAAAACATTTTAGAGAAAAAATTTAATACTCCCTATTGATGCAAAAGCAACAGATTTGAACAGATCAGACTAAGTCCAAAACTTTTTAAAACCATGTATACAGTAAATGTCCTAAAATTTCGAACACCAAAGTGACTGAAAAAATGACATATGCTAACAGTGCTGACCGAGATCAGACTGCTCCTAAAGGAGCAGTCTGATCAGGGTCTACACTGTTTGCCATTCCACTATTTTAGGAAACATATACATAATAAACAAAATTTAGCCCAAAATATTATGGAATAATGTGTTCAAAATTTTAGGACATTTACAGTAACGCTTAAAAAAAATGAAATATGCCAAAAAGCTGAATATTCTCATACCTGCAAGAATAATTACTGTATTTACCCTAAGTATTGGGACAGAAAACAGTGTAGACCCAAATAGATGCCAGAGAATATGGCATCTGATCAAGGTCTACACTGTTTTGCCATTCATCCAGCAGTTTCATCTGCAGCTACATAGTTTTCTTAAGCTTGTCTGTCCAAATATGTAGGGCAAAATGTAGCCTAGCTACTAGGCCAATATATAAGTATGTTTGTCACTTTTTTTTTTTTTACTTTTTTTTTTTCATTTATATTCTACTTTTTGATTCAATGTTTAGCTAGTCTATGGGTGAACTTTTCTTCTGTGGTTGTCTCTGAAATATATTAGAAATCCAGACCATATTATTTGTAGACTAGCCACAGAGCTCAATAAGCCAAAATATATATATGTATATTTCTAAGCCTTGGGCAAGGCTAGGCAAAATGGCACAATCAAAGAATTTGAAAAAAAAAAAGTTACATTCAAAGGATCAGAGATATGTTTTTTTAAAACTTGGATTGTATATTGTCACATGCTGTCACTGTACACATCACTGGTGCATATCGATATTTACAGTGACCAAAAAAAAAAAACAATTTAGTAAATGCCCCACGTTTTGTATTATTATTATAATAAGTTGATTACAAAGACCTACACCATAAAAGAGGCCCAAAGGGAAAACTAACCACAATATTTTTGTCCCTGCAAAAAATGCACCTATAGTAAAACCAATGATAGGGTAAAATGAAATACCCATGGGTAAAACCTATCACTTACTTCCCCACTTCTTGTTGGCACTCATAAAGATCTTCAAATTTTCTCCCAGCTGTTATTTTCACCTCCCTATGTTCAAAGGGGATTTCATCTGAAAATACATGTAAAACATATGTATGAACATCATAGCTCCAGATAAGATGCCTTTTTTTTTTTTTTTTTTTTTTCACCGAAAAGCATGGATAGATTTCTTATTTTGTGTTGTGGAGAAATAAGAGCAATGTCAACAATTTTTGGTTGCAAAAAGTGCCTTACCTGAAGCTATGAATTAACATGAGGTCCTCTTAGGCTAAGACAACAATTCACTTCCTTGAAAGAACATTAGAAGCTGTTTTCACTGAAACTGTTTATACCATACATGGGACTGTAGCCAAAAGAATATCATTACGAAAACATGCCTATTCAAATATACTGAAAATTTTACCACCAAAAAATGAAAATTTTCAGATAAAAAATGCTGATATTTTTCATATTTCTGCTCAAAACATAGATTGTGGGTACTCTTTAGAACCGCCTCGTCGAGGCGGTTCTAACAAGTACCCACAATTTATGTTTTGAGCAGAAATAAGAAAAATAATGCATACCCCTGTAAACCCCAGTTTTACTATATAAAAGTGGGGTTTAAGGGGGTTAAAATTTTATAGGCATGTTTTCGTGATGTAGACAGGACATTGCTGTGATTCCATATATACAACACAACTGCTTTATAAAACTATTGCTGGGATCCAAAGCAATAAGAGCTGTCATAGAACAGCATAGCTCACCTGATTCAGGCTTTGCCTCTAAAATCTTTAACCAAAACATAGAACTTAAGACCAGTATCTAACATCAGGGCAAGTATGAACTACTTCCAGCCAGAGGTTCAGAATATATAGCCTTTTAAAAACTTTAACCAAAGCCGACACCAACGCCATGTTGACTGCTATAGTTCTACCTGTACTTTCATACAGGCAAGCTAAAAACCATGTCAGCTAAACAATCATGTTGTGTCCAAACAAAAATATATAGATTATATAGAAAAAAAAAATAACCATTTTACAAAAATGTAAGGATTATATAGAAAACAACCATTTATGGTCATTTTTCTACATACCCTATTCATTTTTGTTTGGGCACATTTGACTTTAAATAGAGTTTTATGGCCCAATCAACACTATTACGGTCATATCAAGCTTGTCAGTTTACCTAACCACATTTTTAGTGGGCTAAGTCTTCTAAATGGTTAACCAGTACTTGTGCTCATTCTTTCACCAGAAATTGACAACTGTCCTTCTTGAATCAGTGGAAGGAGGAGTATGACCATAGACCATTTCATGATCATATCTATAGAAGAATGTTGCCGGACCCAGTGGGGATTGAACCCATGACCCCCTGATCACCAGTCGGGCACTCATCCGACTGAGCAACTGAGGCTGGCTTGTTTGGATATAGCCTGGCACCCCACGATGAGTTTCTAAATTAACAAAGGTAAAATACTCCTCCTAGTCAATTTTTCTACACATATCATCTCCCTTACCTGTTAGAAACTCACACTGATCAGCCAAATCTGAGAGAAGGACATTCCAAAAGATGGATTTTTGTAAAATATAAATTGTTTTTATGTTGATTTATGTATTAGTTGGACGGGAGCCAGTCTAGTTTGGATACAACATAATTGTTTAGCAAACATAGTTCTTTATTTGGCTCCCAGCAATATTGCTATAAAGGGATTATGGTGTATTTCTTTTGCTCTTAGGAATGTTCTGGTTTTCTAACAGCCAGCCATCTCATGCTGGCCAGATCTCACAGCTGTAGTCCAGGTTAAAACCTGATACCAGCGATTACCTTTGTAACCCTAAATATTTAGATGTTTTAATTCCTAAAATTTGAACAAGTCTGCTTTACTACCTTTTAACCCATCTTGGTCTGGAGACCCCCAAAAGGGTAATTGGCAAACGGTACTGACCCAGATCAGATGCTGCAGAATGCTGCATCTGATCAGGGTCTCCATTGTTTGCAAATAGTTAACCCATTTTTCTCTAGAAATACCTAAATCACATAGCCTGATATACCTAAAATTGAAACTCAACTCTTCCAATGTGCATTTTATAGTGAGGGGTGAGTTTATTCAATCTAAAATGGATTAGTGTGTCTAAAAACTGCTGGAAGAATGGCAAATAGTGCAGACTGATCAGAATCTCATTCTAACTCTGCTGCATCTGACGTGGGGCTACATTGTCCAAATAAATAGGGTTAATATGGTGGCAGTTCTTCTAAACTGCACCTAAAATCTTCAGCAAAGGAATTTGTAAAGCTGACTATATAAGTATATTTAGAATATTTCCGCATACATGTATTTTCCATTTAGAAGAATAAATCTGTAATAAGTGATGTATAGTAAAAAGCCAAACTGTTTTGGTACAAAATCAGTAAGTACACAACCTCCCAAGTCATTGGAAATTACAAGGATATTTTTCAATTCTAAATTAACCAATTTATGTCAAGTGGGCTCTTCTACCACAACTCCCTGGACTGTTTCCAGTAGCAGGATGTCTGGTTAGTTTTTATTATTACTATGTTTTATAGAAATTCCTGTTGTGAATGAAACAGTGTAGACCCTGATCAGATGCCATATTCTGCAGCAACTGATTTGGGTCTGCACTGTTTGCCAATTACCATTTTGGGGGTCTCCTGACTGAAATGGGTAATACATGGCAGATTGGGTTTAAAATGTATGGCTGGAAAGGCAAATCAGAAATCCAGTAAATAAATTTATTTTATTTTGGTTGAACAGATGTTAATTTTAACTGATGTTTTGGAAAAAAATATAGACACCAAGAGAAAAAAGGTGCACATGCATGTCTGCCATGTTTCTAACTGGTTAATTTTTATTTTTACCATGTTTTATAAAAGTTCAAGTATTTAATGCAAACAGTGTAGAACCTGATCAGACGCTGCATTCTGCCACATCTGATCTGGGTCTACACTCTCTGTGAATGTCCCTTTTAAGGGATGCTAGGCATGAACAGGTTAATTTAAAATAGTATCCACAAGTATTTTGGGGGAATTTTAATTGTTATTAAGATTTTTTGCAGTTAAACTTAATCATCCCAATGAACTTTACAATAATTTCTGGCCCCTTCGATTCCCACTATAACTATGTAAAGTGGTGAATTAGGGGCTTTGCCTGATTTCTGAATAAACAAAGCATTGATTTTCATGGTTTTGTGTAAAATCACAAAAATAATTAATATAAACCTTTTCTATATCAAACCACTCATAGAAAAAGGCGGAGTCTAGCTTTAGGCAAGTTCATCTGAGACGTTACAAAGTCAAAATCTTAATAATAATAATAATAATAATAATCGACCTTATTTAGAGAGGGTAACCTTTTAGTAATCTAGTACTTATCTTCCATGTGGCCCTCTTTTTTCCTGGGTAGAAACCAGTACTAAGCAATGTGGATAAAGACTCTTGCTCAAGGAAACAACACTTGCTGTTAGTAGGGATCGAACCCGGTACCTATCGATCTCGAGTCCGATATAATATAAACCTTTTCTATATCAAACCACTCATAGAAAAAGGCGGAGTCTAACTTTAGGCAAGTTCATCTGAGACGTTACAAAGTCAAAATCTTAATAATAATAATAATAATAATAATAATAATAATAATAATCGACCTTATTTAGAGAGGGTAACCTTTTAGTAATCTAGTACTAATCTTCCATGTGGCCCTCTTTTTTCCTGGGTAGAAACCAGTACTAAGCAATGTGGATAAAGACTCTTGCTCAAGGAAACAACACTTGCTGTTAGTAGGGATCGAACCCGGTACCTATCGATCTCGAGTCCGACGCTTTACCACTGCACCACAGCACTCTTAAACTTTAACTGGCCGATTATAAATGACGGTAGACAGGTTTAAAAAAAAAAAACACTATTCTTATTTGTCACAGAAAGTAAGACTTGACATTTCATTCAAATTGTCTCCAAGGAGACAATTTGAATGGAATTCAAGTGAAAAGAATATTTCGCTGATATTCTTCTAATGATTTAGCCCACAGTGCTACAGCTTAAAATGTATACGAGACAGAATGTATATAATGATGGAGCATGAAGAGTTAACAGTGAAGGAAATAAATAAGAAGTGTTCATGCTAAAAATAGGACTGATAATTGTGTAGGAAAAGAGAAAAAGTGAAGAAGGAGTGTTATAAATAACTCTATTTTTGACATCTTTCAGAAAATCGTCTTTTTTTTCCTTTTGTGTGTCGCGCTTTTTAATTGAAAAAAACAAAAAAAAACAAGTGCTTATCAGGAGCTATGTTTAAAGACATTGTCAATGACAAACCAATTTTTCAATTTAGAAGAAAACACTAAGCTAAAAATGTCTTTCCAAAGGATGTCAAAAGCAAAGTAGTTTTTTTAAGATGTTAGTTCTGGTGCAGAGGTATTATGCTTACCTGGTGATAAAGGTGAAACAGTACCATATTCACAAACAGGTGAAAAACTTTCACTAACTTCAGGTGAAAACACATCTGGAAATCATAGTAGTGGCAGGCATCAAGCAAGGAGCAGAACTAATAGAACTACTATTTGATACAACACATACATACACTACATAGAGGATGATCAAATCCATTTAGTGCCCTATGACTTTATAAAGGACACTGGCATGTGTATGTGCATGTGTCCCTGAATGTGTGCGAGTGTGATTTTTAACTTAATTTTTTTTTTAATCTTAAGTAAAAGCAAACCCCACACCACCCAAAACAATAAATAACAGAAAACAACTTTTGTTGGGGAATTTTTTGACGGAACTTAAGACTACAATTATGAGCTTTGTTTTTTTGTTTTTTTTTGTGTGTGTTTTTTTTTTTTTTTTTCAAATTTTAGAATTTGATACCTTCAGCATCAAGAAATAAGTAACCCTTTAATTTGTTTTCCTTTAAATTTATAATACAGTACTTTATTGTAAAATAACTACCAGATTTCTATAATATTTGTTTTCACATGTTTTCTATATATTCAATTTAAATCTCAGAAAAACATTTTTTTTTTTTTTGTTTGGTATAAAAACCTGAAATGTATGTCCCGTCAAATGGGTAATTGGGATTAGGTGTGTGAATCATTAGATTGTCAAATTATTAGAATATTTATAATCTGGGATACATCCTTATACTGTAATTACGCTAAATATTCCATCCTTACTGCGCTTATCCTTAATGTGAATTGACATGCATGAAGTTTTAGCCACCATTTTTCACAAGGGAGGCAACTTTTGTGACTTCCTGTCTGCTTTCCTGAACACCAATTCCCTTCTGATAAGGTCTACTCTTTAAGGAAAGGATTTGCTCCCTCTGGGAGCAAATTCTTTCCTTACAAAGTAGGTCCCTTTTCAGAAGGGGACAAAAACAATTTTGACAGTGTTACCTCCCTTGTATATGTATTAATTCCCCTTTTATTTAATAAGTCTACTTGACTACCTGGCAAGGTGTCTAAAAGGTTTTTAAAGTTGCTGACTGAATGATAAACAGCACAGACCCTGACCAAACTCCGCCTTCTTCAAAAACAGTTTGATCTTGTCTACACTGTTTGCTTGAGGACAACCATCAAATATTTAGGTAAAATACAGCCATGTGAATGTTAGGGTATGTGCAGTTATTAGGAGAAATTTGGATTTATATGCTTTAGTAGTGATGATGATGACGATGAGGGGTTCAAGTTTAACGAACCATCAACCCATGGGGTCATTTACGTCAAAATGGTATATTAATTTGGTTCGGTATTGAAACGGCTATAATAATAACAAATCAGGTATGCATGAAAGTATGTTTTAGTAATGATGAAATGGATTAGATCATAATGAAACTATCATTATATACAAGAACATCATAGTCTAGATAAGGGAAATATTCAGAAAAAAAAAAATTCTAATTTTTTTTTCATAAAACTTAAAGCAAATGAATATACTTTCAGGGGAGACAACTCTGTCAAAAAGGCTTCTGCCTCTTTCAGAGAAAAGGGTCTACTCTAAAAGGAAAGAATTTGCTCCCCTTGGGAGCAAATTCTTTCCTTTTAGAGAAGGTCCCTTTTCAGAAGGGACATGGTATGCAGAAAAGCAGACAGAAAGTCAGAAGAGTTATCTCCCTTGTGAAAATGGTAAATAAAAGTGGTATATCCAGACCCTTTAAAACATAATGCTATGTGTACTCAATGGAACAACCTTTTTGAACTGATTTCAATGAGTACCATAGCATACACTATTTTTAGAGAAAAAGGAAAAATATCACTACCTTTTGGTTACTAAAAATTACCTTATCTAGGATTATGAGTTTATATCAAGCAAACTCACTAAATGCAATAACATACTACACATGTTACTAGCTTCTAAGTGGCTCATAGCTGGAACTAGAATTTCGTTTTCAGATAAAACAGATGTCCCTCAACCCACCTCCAACATTCTAGGTCACCTGCTGACCCTGAAAATGAGGGCCTGGGTCCACACTGGAAGTATGTTTTTTGCTGAAGGAGCACAGATTATTATTAATTTGCACTCTGGGCAAATTCAGCAGACAACAAACTGATGGTACTTTTTTCTTGTTTTTTTTTTATCTTCTTTTTTTTTGTTGTTGTTGGTTTTTGTTTCCTCAGAAAACAGGATTTAACATTTTAAGCAAACTGCCTCCTAAGGAGATGATTTGCATACAATGTTATATCCTGTTTCTGTAAAAAAAAATAAGAAAAAATAAAATAAGGAAAAAAAATGTCTTCTGCTGCAGTGTTACCCAGCATACTAAGCATTAGCATATGTCAACAATATGAATATCATGAAAGTAAGAAAATATTCTCACCAAGCATACTTCTGACCGTTATATTCAAAGGTTCTTTTTAAGTTTTTGTTTCTTCCTTTTTTTCCTTGTCTTCTGTTTAAGTTTTACAGAGTACTTATTTACCTTAAAGTGCCACACAAACTTTGCAGCAGACAACATTTATTTATTTACTTATTTTTTTTTTTTTTTTAATTTTCATTGAAAATAAGTCTTGATGCAGATGATTCACATGAACTATCAAGACTTATTTTCTTTGAAATATAAAAGAAAAAACAAATTAAGAATGTCATCTGCTGTAGTTGTGAGTGGTGCTTGAAGAGTTAATTGATAATTTTGAACAATTTCTTCAAACTTAAGTTCTTTAGCATAGCAGACAATATACATGATAGCATGTTATCGCAATTACTACAAAGTAAATTGTCGTTTTCAAAAGTCAACTGTAATATATACAGTATCGATATTTTCAAAATAAAATGTTTAACCCAGTTAGTTTTTTTTCTAGGATACATTGTTAAGCAGTTTATTATTTTTTTTCCTGACAGATTATTGTTGTTTTTTTTGTGTGTTTTTTTTTTTTTTTTTTTCTAATATATATACCAAACCAGCAGAGAGTTACATAAGGCTAGTACTACTTTTGTGCAGTGCTATGCAACAACTTGGCCAACTTGCAATTATCCATTTCAAGAAAGCGTTATACAAAATGGCCATTATTTTGGTCCTAAGTTCCAATAATTATAAATTTTATGTTTTCTGATTTGAACTTCTATTGACTACAACACAAATGCATTTCATTGTTCTTGTTGATCAAAGTGTAGAAAACACTCCATTCAACATTTTAACCCTTTCATCCCGGAGTTTCTGTAATGGACTGTTCCATCCTTGAATTTGGATATGTCCACTTGATGCAAATAGGGGTTTCAGTCTAAAATCAACAAGAATTACGAATAAGTACTGCTTTTTAGATACCGTCCAAAACAAAAACACAATGGACAACCTAAAATCAGTATACCCCTCACCCTCCACAAACACGGTTTGCTGGGGGATTATAAAAAACAGAATGGAAAACAGTGCAGATCCTGATGAGATGGCTCATTACAAGCCATCTCATCAGGATCTACATTGTTTGCAAAGGTATCTGATTTGGTCCGCCGGGCTGAAAGGGTTATAGCCTACTGTCACTAGTATTGTTACAATTTTGTTGCATCTCGCTGCTATGCAACAGTCCACTCAAGAAAGCACTTTATGTAAGGCAGTTCTGAATACACCAAGTGGTGCCATCAAGTACACCACAACCTCTTTATAACACTATTGTTGGGGTCCATAGCATAAACCGTGTTAGTTAAACAACCTTGTTATATCCGAACAAAAATGTATAGATTATATTGAAAAATGACCACTTATGGTCAGTTTTCAATATAATCTATACAGTTTTGGGATCCATCTTTGAACCATGCTATATCCAAAACCGTGTTATAACGAACCGTGTTATGAAGAGGTTGAAGTGTACTTTTTTTAGCAACATACCACTGCATAACCATTTGCCACAAAACACTCTGTAGTGTTAGCCTTATGCAACTTTCCCCAGGTGTCATGGGAAAGACTACCCTTTGAATCACTTTTATGAGACAATTGTAAATATTACCCACAATATAGTACTATGTTATGTGATCAGAATTGTAACCTTATTTTGTATTTTGAAGCTATGGCAGCCATAATTCCTGCAGACTAACTGTTCAAATGCTTAGTATAGGTAAACATTTCAGCAGACAACATTTTGATATTTTCATTTATTTCCAGAAAAAGGGATTTAATTTTTCATGCAAATTGTGTCCTAAGAATTATAAAGGACATTTTCTGAGAAAAATAAGAAATATCACCAATTTGTCGACTGCAGAATCTGCTTTAAGGATACCAAAGGTTACTGAAAAACTTGCAAATGACAATTTACTTTGGGAAGATATGAATCACGTAAATGCATTACAAAATCATTGGTATGTAAGTAGTATAGGCTGTCGACAGCCTATACTACTTATGTACATGACAGACTATCACATTTTCCCTAAATACTGGGACAGACTGGCCTGTGCAAACAGTGTATACCCAGATCAGATGCCCCAGAATGCAGCATCTGATCACAGTCTACAATGTTTGCCACTCATCCAGCAGTTTTCAGACATATCAACTGGTATGGTAAATGTCCTAAACTTTCAAACACTTTATTCCATACTTTTCTGGCCTAAATTATGTTTTTATACAATTGTTTCTTAAAACACTTAGTGCAATGGCAAGTAGTGTAGACCCTGATCAGCTCTGGGTCTGCACTGTTTGCATATGCTATTTTATCAGGAACTTTGTTGTATGAAATTTTAGGGTATTTACCATAAAAATAATGAACTTTTTCAAATTTTAGGACAAGTATGGTAATGAGTTAAGGTGTCCCAATACATAGGGTAAATATGGTAATCCAGGAATGAAACATACAGCAAAAGCTGTGACATGAGAAATGGGTCATTATTTCATACATAAACATCAAAGACCCAGAGAAGACTTAATCTAATCAGGACCTCTTCTGATTGTCAATATACGTACTGTATAAGTTAAATGTCCTGTAATTTTCACACTTTTTTGTCTAAATTTTGCTTTTTATGTGTTCATTTCACAAACTACATGTACTTAGTGGAATGGCAAAAATTAGTACATGTAGTTCAGGAGAAGTCTGACCAGGGTCACCACTTTTTGCCAAGTTTGAATGAATGCTTATAGATAGCAATGAAATGTAAAATTTGATTAAGTCCATATTACCAGTCTGATCTGATTCTACACTGTTTGCATACGCTAGTTTGTCAGAAAAGTTGGTGTATGAAATTTTCGGACAATTACTGAATTCTATAGTATCTTGCAATTCTGAAAGTGGGTAATAAAGGCCAGATTTAGTGACTATGTTACGTAGGCTGATAGGACCCCTCACTGCTCATACACACAATAAAGACCCTTTCTCATGCCGATGTGCATATAAAAGTTACTAGCATGCTGTGTAGTACTATCAACATCTCAAAATACTTTAAACAGAAAATGGACATAAGTTCACAAAATCACAAGGTGAACATCTTTGATATGTATTTAAAAAGTCTATATAACAAGTATATATCCATTTTCTGCCATTATGATGTTGAAAAGACTAAGTTTGTGTTATATTATAATAAGAACTTTAAAACAGTACAATGTACTTACATAACAACTAGTCTAATTGAAAAATATATGGGACATATTGTGGGAAAAGATACCATACAACATTCTTTTATCACTCCTAAGTGTTCAGACACCTTAGCTCCTTATTATACCAGAACTGATTAAAGCTCAGGTCTAGCAAAGACATATTTTTCAATTAAAAAGTATTAATACTTTTCTTATTTCTTCATAAAAACATATGTTGTGGGTACACATTAGAAGTGCCTTGCCAAGGCACTTCTAATGAGTAACCACAACATATGTTTTCATGGAGAAATAAGAAAACTATTTACTTGATATCCCCTCATATCTTGAGCTATGTACATTGTATACTTTTTCTAAAATTTGAACTAGCCCATTTGACAACCAAGTGATGTGTCTAACTGCTGTGACAGAATGGCAAACAGTGCTGATCCTGATCACACTACTCCTCAGCGAGCAGTTTTGCCTGGGTCTACATGGTTTGCTCAGACCGGTCTGTCCAAACACTTAGGGTTAATACAGTACACAAACAATGAAAGCCACGACTAGACTGTGCATCCATACAATGCAGGAATGGTCAAACAGTAGGATGACATTTTTTTTTAAAATCTCTAGAATCCAAAATGTGAGAACAGAAGGCCTCGACCAGAATTGGTGGATGCATATGCAGGTCTTTCCCTTCCCTAACTACCTCTGTCATGAGGGATTATTTTCTGATAATGTGACCTTATGAATATTCATTATATAAGCAAGCCAAATAAAATCTATAGTTGTCCTAAACAGTTAATATTTAACAACTGCATGGTTACTTAAAGCTATGGTAGATCTAAAAATAAATTAAGAGGAAGGATACACTTCACTGGAGGTAATTCTTAACTTATTAAAACCTTTCTTCTGAAAAGGGGTCTATTCTGAAAGGAAAGTAATTGCACTTTCCTTTAGAAGTAGACCTCTTTTCAGAAAGGGCTTGGTGGGCAGAAAAACAGAAATGAAGTCACAGAATTTATCTTCCTGTAAAAATGGGGAAAAATCTAGTGTATCCAGTCGTCTCAATCATTACGAAAACACGCCTATTCCAGTATATAGAAAATTTCACTTCCAAAAACTGAAAATTTTTCAGATAAAAAAACTCATATTTTTCAAATTTCTGCTCAAAAACATAGATTGTGGGTACTCGTTAGAACCATCTCAGCGAGGTGGTTCTAACGAGTACCCAGAATCTATGTTTTGAGCAGAAATAAGAAAAATAATATATACCCCTGTAAACTCCAGTTTTACTATATAAAAGTGGGGTTTAAGGGGGTCAAAATTATATAGGCAGGTTTTCGTGATGTCTAGCTTTATTTTAAATTGGGTGTTGTCCCTAATGTATTCTAGACAACATCTTTAAAAGCAAAAAACAAACTGTGTCTTTCCGAAAACAAAACAATGTTGCTAGATGTCTAAATGAGCCTGCATTCTCAAACCTAGCTTAAATATAAGGCAAGGTAAGGGAAATCCAATCAGGTCCACCACTTGAACAAAGAAGAAAGGGAGTTGCATGTTAATTAACTCATTTAGATTGATAGATTGACCCCCCCCCCCCTCACACACACACACACACAAACACACACACACACCCTATATGGCTAAGGAGGATGGGAGCTTCATGTCAAAGAAGAAGGGGTACAGTGTATTAGAAAAGAATTGGAACTGTATGTCAAAATAGAAAAAGAACAGCATATCAAATAATAAATGGAGCTGCATGTCAAAGAAGAAAAGGCATTGTATATCAAAGACATTAGGAAGATGCATGTCTAGAAAGGTAGCTGCATGTCAAAAAAGATGGGGAACAGTGTTAAAAAAAAAATGGAACATCATGTCTTAGAAAAAAAGGAATTAGTGTCAAAGAATAAAAAAATCAGCTTGTCAAAGAAGGAAGAGAACGGCTTGTCAAGAAAAAAAAAAAAAAAGGGTAGCTGTATGTTAAAGAAGGGTGAAAGGAGCTTGTCAAACCAGATGGCAAACCTAGCCACAAGTAAGAGAATGTACCTAAAGACATGTGACCAGCAAAGACTTGTATCTGCATACTCCCTAAGGACCCTTTCTCATCATTAACCATTCTCATGTTGAATAAATTAAGATGCCACACCTAATTTCCAACCAATCAGATTACTTGATCCAAGTTTTTGATAGAAGTTCACATATTTAATGACAAACAGTGCAGATCCAGATCAGTTGACCTCTTCAGAAGCCAACTGATCTGGATCTACACTGTTTGCTAAGACAGGGTGTGTCTTGTTCAGCAAGAGAAGGATTAAGAATTTATATCCTGTTGTGGCTCAGTCAAACAAAGTCTTTCCTGAAAATAGTGTTTGGACTTCCATTCCTATTATCCAGTAAGAGAATATGGCTGAGTTCTGTCAAACCCCATTTCCTGAGATACTTATAATGAATTGTCAGCCTCAATCTCTATTTTTAGGAAGTAATAAATCATATCTGCTAAGTTTTTAAATTCTTCTTCTTCCAGTAGATCATGTCAGGGACCCCAGTACAATTATGATATATCTCATCATTTGTTCTCAGTGATCAAAACCTGATCAATGGGCTGTCCAACAGGTTGTTCAATAAATATACATGTATCTTGGGAGAAAATGAAATCTTTCAATGATGTGCAGTGTTAAGAATATAATTATACAGAATAACAAAGGGAGTTAATAATGTCTGTGATAAATGTCCTAAAATTTTGTACACCAAAGTTTCAGACAGAATGGCATATGCAAACAATGCAAACCTAGATCAGACTGCTCCTGAAGACGTCTGACCTGGGTCTACATTTGTGCAATTTTACTAAGTACTTTTAGAATCAACTGAATAAAAAGCAAAAGTTTTGCCAGAAATAGTAAGGAATAAAGTGTTTGAAATTTTAGGACATTTCCTGTACCTACTCACATGTACACACAAGGCTTCAAACATATCGTGCAGGCACATCAAATCACTACATTAACAAAATCATGATCAAGTTTCACTTGACCTACCATCTGAGTCAAAGCTCAATGTCCTAGCGAGAGCTGATGGTTTTCTCTCTGTTGTCACGGTAACATCTGCCGTCTGACATGGATGACTGAGGCCGACTTTATTCTCGGCAAATACACGGAAGAAATAAGGTGTAAGTGGGTTAAGTCCTTCAATGAGACAAGTTGTATTCTGCAAACACAAAAATACTTGTGTTGAACTTACTGTAAACTGGGTATATGTGTTATGCATTAACCAGGGCTCGGGAAAACCGGAAAAATAGCCGGTCTGGACCGAAATTAAGAATTCTGGACTGATTTCAAACACCCCAAAATGCTAATAAATCGGTCCAACCAACCAATTTTCACGATTCAATGATGTCTAAAAAATCACAAACGGTCAAGTCTTCTCAAACTGACAACATCCGCGCACCTTTTAAATGCGATATTATGGTAGTTAAAAGGCTCTAAACGGTCATTTGACAAGTATATTGGAGAGACAGCTGAATAACGGCAACCTACCGCAGCACAAATTAATTACGTCATTATCCAAACATTGTCAAAAAATCAACACTTCACTAACCTTTGTGTGGTAAACAAGCGATTAACACGAATCATCAGTAACAGTAGTCTGATAATTAATCCGTTTGTGTGACACGTGTGAATACACTGAGACTGCAAAACATCCAGGTGCAGTCGGTGTGTCCAAAAGATCAAAGGTCGTGAGAGTGATAAAAGAATGCACCGCTTGAACGCAGCCGTTTTCTTCCTCTTCTTTTTTGTTTTGAGCAACACGGTTTGTCGGTCCTAGATTTGATAAATTAATTCCCAAACCATGTACGTCCTGATCAGATGTCGCATACAACGGCATCTGATCTGGGTATAATTGATTGATTTTTTTTTTTTTTTTTTTTTGATTGCCGTAACACACGAGTATAATTCAAGCTAAATTTCACGGTAAAAATAAGTAATGCACCACTTGCTCTAGACAAGATTAGTCAGTGCTTAAAATTTAAGCAGTCTGGTCAAATCTTGAAACATTGAAAACTGCAAAACCGCCCGTGGCGCAGGCCTTTTTTATTAGACCTAATTAGGTCCATGAAGTCTCTCCTGTTTCCCGCCGTCTTCGCGCTTATACAAGATGGGAATCAGTTGTTTATAAATAGTTTAGGAAAACCCTGCGGAGGTGGAAATAATAAGAAAACCGTTTGTTTTTTGTTTTGTTTTTGTTTTGTTTTTTTCTTTCTTTTTACATACCTGACTGTATTTATTGATGACGCCAGCTTTGATCATGCTCGTTATACCCGGACTTCCGTCATATAACGGGTTGAGGTATATTATTTAAAAGGAGTTATAGAACTGCCAATTGTCATTAGTTTTCGTGACAGGTGATATATACATATTTTTTGGGGGGGGGGGGGGGGGGGGAAATGGGCTCACTGACGACGTCATCGTCATCGGCTGGACCGATTCAGATTTCAAAATTTCCAGAGCCCTGGCATTAACCCTCAACACTTGGCATGCAGGATAAAACTTTCAGCAGATGACACTTTGAAATATTTTTCTTATTTTTGCCAAAAATCCAGGATCTGACACTTCATGCAAATTGTCTCCTTAGGAGACAATTTGCATGAAGTGTCAGATCCTATTTTCTAAAAATAAATAATAATAAAAATATCATCTGTTGGTCGTCTGCTGAATCTGTCCATAGCGTGGTAAGCATTAAAGCACTAATCACAACAGCAGCAGGCTTGTAACCTCAATTTTAATTTCATGGAATGAACATCAAAAGCAGTATTTTCATGAGTGGTGAAGTCACAAGACAGTTAAGAAAATACCAATTTTTGTGCTCATGAATGATATAAAAATCAAGTTAACACTGAAATAAATCAAAGTCAGGAAATGATTTATATAAGCTTTTAGCTTTTTATCAAATCCTGTACCATATAACATTATGCGATGTATATATGTGAACTTAAATGAATAAAATATTGTTTAAACCAAATAAATCAAATTTTCTGTTTCGTTTTTGCTTTAAAATTGCAATCATTTAAGTCAATACAGTGTGTCAGCCATCACCACAGAGAACTAACTTTTTTCTTAGCCATTTTCCCAGCTAGCATTCTACGTAAATCTACATCGGACCGTCATCGGCCCGTCAGCTACCCTGACGGGCCGATGACGGACCGATATAGATTTACGTAGAATGCTGACTGGGTTTACTTCAACTGTGTGGTGCTTAACATGTTTACTAGATGTCTGCATTAGGGTAAGCCAGCCTAGCTGACACTGCATGCACTGATCATGTTATGTTGGCCCTAAAAGTGACTTTATTAACATCTTCACACATGAATGTGCATGGCTTAATTTCTGACAAGCATCAAGTAGGTTGACTGACTGTGTTGAGGTTTTACGGCCCAGTCAACCCAATGGGGTCATGTCGAGCGTGGTCAGTTTACCTAACCACACGTTTACTGGGCAGGCTTAGTCCTCTAAGCGGTTAACCAGTATTGTGCACATTCTTTCGCCAGAAACTGACTACTGCCCTTCTTGAATCAGCGGAAGGGAGAGAATGACCGTAGAAAATATTTCATGATCAGTCTCCACGAAAGAACCTCGCTGAGGTTGAACTTATTAAAATTGATATAATTTAACTATTTTACCAAATATCTTATATTGTGAAACAGTGAAAATGAGAAGATCTGATCTAGGTCCTAACTGTTTGCAAAGGTTATCAGCAGACGATAAAAGTCACCACTAGCGGGGAAAGAATTATTTCATCAGGAAGCATGTAAGGACATATACTGTAATAACCCTAAGTATCGGGACAGACAGGCCTTTGCACATTATGTAGACCTGAATCAGATGCCACAGAACATGGCATCTGACAGGGTATACACTATTTGCCATACACAAGCAATATTTTAGACATATCAAGAGGTAGTAGAATAGACTATATCAAATTTTAGGACAAGTATGGTTCGTAGATAAGGTGTCCCAATACTTACCATATTCGATTCAATTACCGCACCGTGCGCTAAAGGTTTTCAAATTTACTGGTAAAACATATAGTAAAATATCTACCTAATAAGGACAAACTTACAAGAAAGATAAGCAGGGAATTGAATGAGGGCCTATTTAATGATGTTGATGCCATTTGTTCTGATTTTCTTTATGAAAGCGTATGTTGTTGGTACTCATTTGAATTGCCTCCACTTGTACCAACAACATATGCTGGTATAAAGCAATCAATAAAAGTACACAATCTGTAATTTTGAAGACTAAGAAATTGATTGACTGTGCGCTTATAGGGGTATGTGCGATAATTAGGTCGAATACGGTAGGTTAAATACAGTATGTATTTCTGGAGCAATGTTCTACTCACCACACAACTTTTTGTCACTAGCTTCCATTCCTGGTCTTCAGCATCACACATTTCCACACGATAGTTTGTGACTGGACAGCCCCCATCGTAGGCTGGGCCGTACCAAGACAGAGTAACAGAATGAAGAGTTACATCACTGACTGATGGCTGACCAACAGGTGGATCTGGAACATCTGAAGTGTAGGAAATAAAACACATTCTAACTGGTTATGGTGGATCACTTTTGATTGGCTTATGAGGATCATCCAGCCGACGTCATTTTATGGAAGACAATATACAACAGGACTGCCTCGATGAAAAACATTCTAATTGGTTACTGTGGAAACCTTCTGATTTGTTAATGTGGATCATGTGATTGATATTTCATGGTAGGTAATATACAATAGGACTATCTCCATGAAACAAAATTCTGATTGGTTATTATGAAAACCCCCTGATTGGTTAATATGGATCATGTGGCTGATATCATTTTATGGAAGACAATACACATAAGGACTGCCTCCATGAAATAAATTCTGATTGGTTACTACGGATACCTTCTGATTGGTTAATGTGGACCATTTGGCTGATATTATTTTATGGAAGACAATATACAATAGAACTCCTCCATGAAACAAATTTTGATTGCTTACTGTGGACACCTAATTTGTAAATAAGGACCATGTGGCTGATGTCATTTTATGGTAAACAATATACAACAGAACTGCCTCCATGAAACAAATTCTGATTGGTTACTGTGGACACCTTGGCATCAACTGATTTGGCATCTAGTGATTACTTTTTGTTCCCAAACTTCACAGAATATACGTGTGAACACCACTTAAAAATCTGATGAAGAAAAGCCAGCAGCTGAGGAGTGGGTTACCACAATGAGTTCTTCGATTCTGGCACTGGAACATCATTGGGCCAACTGTATCCTGCTGGTGGGTAATTACATACAAAAAGAAGTTGATCTTGAATATAAGTAAGGTAGCCTGGTGTTTTATTGACCCACCTTGCAGTGATGTCTAAAATCTATTGGCTGAATTACAAACAGTGCTTTGGGAACAGTTTGATTTGGGTCTACATTGTGTTTGCAGACATGTCTGCTCCAATATTTAGGGTAAACAGGTATTTCTGTTGATGGAAATATAAAACATAGCTCAAGATAAGATGGGATATCAAGAAATTTTTTTCTTATTTCTCCACGAAAACAAGTTGTGGGTACTCATTAGAAGTATCTCAATGAGGTGCTTCTAATGAGTACCACAATATAATATGTTTTTGTGGAGAAAAAAGAAAAAAAATATCAACAATTTTTGGTGGAAAAAAAAAAGTACTTATCTGGAGCTATGATAAAACAAAGTTTTTACCTTGAACAGTCAGTGATGCCACTGCAGAATCGGATCCAATATCATTCTCGACAATAACATCTATTCTTCCACTATCGCCAGGCTCTATCTCACTAATGCTAAGAGTACTGAAATGTTCACTTGTGTCAATTTTTATTCGATTGCCAGTAAATATTTCCTTTTTGTTAAGTAACCACTTCACTACGCCCTGTGGGACAGCACTAAATGAAGCTCTAAATTCAATTGGCTGTCCACGGATGATACAGAATTTTGATGGCGAGATGTCATAGATTTTTGGTGGGGAAACTGTTGGTGAAAAGATCTCTTCCTCATCACTTTCAGTGTCTGTGTGGTTTACTGGTGTTGGACATTCTGAAACAGGTATAACATGAAATTAACCCTTATCTTGCTGTTCACGACAACCCCTACCTTTGCAAACAGTGTAGATCCAGATCAGATGGCTTCTGAAGAAGCCATCTGATCAGGATCTACACTGTTTGTCATTCAGTTTGTGAATTCTAACGAAGACATTATATGATGTAATCTGATTGGCCGATAGTCAGAAATGGGTGTAGCTAATTAAATTACATGTATTCAGCAGGATAAAGGTTAACTTGAGTTCTTATGTAACTTTTACCTCTCTTTGGGCTAATTCAGCACACAACAAATTGTCTATATTTTTCTTATTTTTCCCACAAAATAGCCTTTGACATTTTATGCAAATTGTCTCTTTGGGGACAATTTGCATGCCATGTCAATGTCTATTTTCTAGGAAAAATAAGAAAAATATTTCAATTGTCTTCTGCTGAATTTTTTACCGAACACGCAGAGCATTTTTAACATCTCAACCCCTGTGGGTCATTTTGTGTCATCTCCTGGAGAAAGGGTGAAAAGGAACAAAAGAACCAGAAGAGAGAAAAAGCAAATTACAGTGCAGAAACTAAGAAATACCAGCATGCCTGCTTCTCCCACCCACCACCATGGTGAGACTGTTTATTATAGCAAAAACAATAAGATAAGCTTCACTTATCTATTATTAAAACTATCTTTTTAACCCTTGTCATGCTGAATAAATTAAGATACAACACCCATTTCTAATTTGTAGCAAATCCGATTACTTGATCCAGTTAATTGATACAAATTCACATACTTAATGACAAATAGTGCAGGTCAAGACCAGTTGGTTTCTTCAGAAGCCAACTAATCTGGATCTACACTGTTTGCAAAGGCAGGGCATACCTGTGTTCACAGGACCAGGGTTAAGAATTTATAACAAGTTTGTTTAGAAATGTTTTCAAACAGCCTTAGAAGCTCATTTGCAACTTCTCAATGAACTTGTCAACAGATCAATGAGACTGAACAGTAAAACTGGAAATGATGTAAATAGTTATCAGCAAGCATTTCATAAAGATGAATTGTGAACTCACTGTAACACGAAATCAATGGTATTTCATTTTCTTTATCCCAAGAGAATAATGTCTTCTTCCCTAGGACAGATTTGAACCCATGAATGCTCAATCTGCTGGGGAGCATCAAACAAGTCATCATTATGAGAACAAGTCTATTCAAATATACTGAAAATTTTACCACCAAAAAATGAAAGTTTTCAGATGAAAAATTCTAAAAAGTTTCATATTTCTGCTCAAAACATAGATTGTGGGTACTCGTTAGAACCACCTCGGCGAGGCGGTTCTAATGAGTACCCATGATCTATGTTTTGAGCAGAAATAAGAAAAATAATGTATACCCCTGTAAACCCCAGTTTTACTATATAAAAGTGGGGTTTAAGGGGGTCAAAATTATATAGGTATGCTTTTGTGATGTAAATTAAAAACATATCAAGTATAAACATCTTGTTGGTTAGTTGATCATGTCTGACCATCACAAATGCTTGCAGTGCTTATTCTGTTGTGTGGTCATAGATGGCTGATGAGTCTTTCCTATGAAAAGTCTGTCACGGGTTGTGCAGTAGAGATCTGAAGACGATACCTGGACTTAGCACATAGCTAGATAAGGCATTTCTTCCAATTAAATGAGTACTAATATTTCTCTTATTTTTCTTATTTTTCCATGAGGAGATGGAATCCACATACATGTACTATAATTATATAATGAAAATATATGTTGGGAGTACTCATTATAAGCACCTCAGTGAGGTGCTTCTAATGTAATGAGTACCCACATCATATATTTTTATGAAGAAATAAGAAAAAAAATCTAGTCATCACGAAAACATATCTAGATATAATTTTGACCCCCTTAAACCCCACTTTTAAATAGTAAAACTAGGGTTTACAGAAGTATATATTAATACATTATTTTTTCTTATTTCTGCTCAAAAACATATTGTGGGTATGTATTATAACCACCACACTGAGGTGGTTCTAATGGGTACCCACAATCTATGTTTTGAGCAGAAATATGAAAAATATCATATTTTTTTATCTGAACATTTTTCATGTTTTAGTTGTAAAATTTTCAGTATATTTGAATAGGCATGTTTTCGTAATGAATCCCTCTAATCTATAGCTTTTTTAACCCTAGCCCTGCCTTTGCAAACAGTGTAGAGCCAGATCAGTTGGCTTCTAAACTTATCTGGATCTGCTCTGTTTGTCACTGAGTATGTGAATTTGTATCAACAGCCTGGATCAAGTAATCTGATTGAAGTGGGTGTGGCAATTTATTCAGCATGGCAAGGGCTAATGACCACAAAACACTACAACCTCTTTACCTGTATAACATGGTTCATTTTAACATGGTTTTGGATATAACACGGTTCAAAGATGGATCAAAAAAATGTATAGATTATATTGAAAAATGACCATAAATGGTTTATGCTATGGACCCCAACAATAGTGTTATACTTACTTTGTACATGCAGATCACATGAAGATGTTTCTGATCCTTGCGAGTTACTTGCTGTACATCTGTATTCCCCCTCGTCTTCTGAAAATGTTTCCGCGATCACGAGCCTGGCAATAGAGTTGTTGTACGACATTTGGAAAAACTTGGATTTCTGAAATCACAAAAAACATTATTCATCAGAAGCAGAAGATCCATTAAGGAGGAGTATTAGGTGACAAATTTGGGACAGTTTTCACCAGTTTTCTATAAAAACATATTATCTCATAAATAAGGGTAAAGCCTCTTTCCAAGCACTTCTAATGGACACCCAAAACATATACTGGACTTGCTAAGGAAGAGTATTTGGTGATAATTTTGGGAGGATGTTTTCCATTTCTCTGTAAAAGTATATATGTTGTGGGTACTCATTAGAAGTGCCTCCTTGATGCGCTTCTTATGAGTACCCACAACATGTTTTTTTGTTGTTGTTTTTTTTATGGAGAAATACGAAAAAATATCCCAAAATTATAATCAAATCTCCTCCTTAACAAGTGGTCTGAGAAGAGAGGCTCAACAAAGGCAGTCCAATGAATCCTATGTTTATTCATCAGATGAAATGAAAAGATTCATAGCTCCAGATAAGAGGAGATAACTGCATAATATTTTTCTTATTTCTCCACAAAAACATTTGTTAAGGGTACTTACTAAAGTGCTCCTGTGAGGCACTTCTAATAAGCAATTTGATTGTTTGAGTTGAGGTTTATGGCCCAGTCAACCCACTGGGGCCATGTTGAGTACTATCAGTTAACCTACACTCACTGTTCCCTGGCATGCTTAGTCCTCTGATCAACCAGAACTTGGACATATACTTCCTCCAGTGACTGACAACTGCCCTTCTTGAACCAGCGGAAGTAGAAGAATGGCGGTATAAACTACATGTATTTCATAATTTATCTTCACTAAGTAATCTTACTGGATGTGACCCTGCTGGGGCTCGAACTTGCGAACCATGGCTCTGCAGTCAGATGCACTACCTACTGTGCTATGGAGCCAGGGTTTTCCCTGGCTCGCACTTTGGCGATTTTTACCCCCAAAACCTTTTTCTGACCCTCAAAAGTAAGAGGCAAGAGTCCTTAGAAATGCATATATGATCAATGCAAAAATAATTTTATTTTATCTGTTGCTTTGTATTTGAATCTATTTGTGATCTAGAGGGCAAGAATTATCAATATTTGGGCAATAGTTAACCCTTAACCTTTACCACTCTCTGGGCATTTTCAGCAGACGACAAAATAGTGTTATTTTTCTTATTTTTCCCAGAAAACAGGATTTGACATTTCATGCAAATTGTCTCCTTAGGAGACAATTTGCATTAAATGTCAAATCCTGTTTTCTGGGAAAAATAAGAAAAATATTTCAAAATGTCGTCTGCTGAAAATTTTACCCAGAGTGCTAAGCGTTAAAGCACTAAGCAAATTGAAGCAGATGGCATTTTAAAATTGTTTTAATTTTTTCAGAGAAAATAAGACTTGACATTTCATGTGAACTGTCTGCTAGGCAGACAATTCACATGAACTGTCAAGCCTTATTTTTCTGATAAATATAAATAAAACAAAAAAAAAATGCTTCAAAGTGTCGCTTGCTGAAGTTATGATTAGCTCTATAAAGATAACCTCTTTAAAACAAAAAACTCCTGAATCTTATTTAGGGACCCCCTAACACCACACAAGGGAGTCCCCGGGACCCTCATTTTTAAACCCTGAGGGAAAACCCTATGCAGCCCAGCTCTAATGAGTACTGACCATATGTTTTCATGGAGAAAATATTACATTTAGTACTTTTAGACTGAAAGAAATGTGCCTTATTTGGAGCTATGGTTATTTACCCTAAATATCCAGACATCTTGACTCCTTATCACACTTATCCAAAAATATAAACAAGACCATTTGGCTACTTACTGATGTATTTACTAGTCATACTTGTCATGTGTACAAAATTTCAAGATTCTAGGTATAGTAGTTCTTGAGAAATCTTTGACACAAAATAAATGTTAACTCACAGACAGACAAGATAGACAGACACACAGATAGACAGACACATAGATAGACAGACACACAGAAAAGACAAAAACTATAAACCCCCTCAGCATACTTCATATGCTGGGGGTATAAAAATGAAGTTTTTTAAAAGTAAAACATATTTTAACAAGTAATACTTAACCTATAGATAATGTGCTATTCTATTCTGTTTTCACACCTTCCACAGAAAAAACGACCTTTCAGTCGTTAATTAAAGTCTTAAACCAGAAGGTCCCTTAGGCAGTTACCTGTGTGACGTAACTCTTCCCGCTCAATTGACAACGTGTCAGTTTCTTTTATGTGTAAAACAATAGACACAATTAGGAGAGATAAGCGAGGGTGGGCGGAGGGAGATAATTGATTATCTATAGGTTAAGTATTACTCGTTAAAATATGTTTTACTTTTAAAAAACTTCATTTTAACTTCATAATACATTAACCTATAGATAATGTGCTAGAATTTGCAGAATAGGAGGGAGGTGCTCTCCTAATTCTAACACCAATAATATCTCACCACTTCTGGTTAAGACTCAGGAAACTCAAAGGAATCAGATACATTCTAATTCTATATTTAATAGAAAGAATGGTCTAGATTCACAAAATAGCTTTAAGGTGTTATGATCTAACAACCTTATATATATTAGTAGACTCTAGAGGAAGCCAGTTCTTAAGTCTCAGAGACCTAACATTGGCCCCCCCCCCCCCCCCCCTTTTCTTTTTGGGAAACAACAATTGGCTTCAAAAAGAAAAGGGAGTCATTGAGACATAACATAAATATTCCATCGCAAAGTAAGCTAGGAATATAGAAAATTTTGAAAACAAAATTTGTAAAACAAAAAGCCAAGACCATACACTGTAAGTAGTCTATGTAGGATCTTGAATAAATGAGAAAAAGTCTACTCGGTGGAGTTTCCTATAGATAACTGACATATGTAGATATTTTGAATAAAATTCTAGATATGTGAAGCTATGTAATTGTAATAGTCTAAGCTGTTAATTGGAGCGACAGGACAGTTTCCGATGAACAGACACAGACTTAAAATAACCATAATGTGTAATTATTTCCCTTGATCAAATTAAAGAAGGGGAGATAATAAAAGTAGATGGAGTTAACTTAACTATAACTAAGTTATCCATCAGAAGAAAAAAAAAAAAAGTATAGACAAACATAATGGTTAAAACTATTGCTAGACTAATTGTATAACGAATTTTTAGTCAAGCAATAAAATAATACAGAGTTTGCATATAACTGCTGGGAAGAAAAAACAACCTAAACCATTGATAATTAGTTTTGTCATAGACATATAAAAGCGTCTGATGTCCTGACAAAAAATAAAGAATAAACTGTCAACATCATAACTAAAGAGTTTGACAGAGAATAAGAGAGATAAGAATAAGGTTGATCGCAGCAAACTGTATGACGGTCATAGTTTGGCTAAATCTTACCGTATTGATAAGATTAAACAATAATAAATAAGCTGGATAGAATCTTTCTATACCAGAAGATTGCCATGAAAAGTACTCCTGAGTAAATAATCATGGAAATCAAGAAATGTTAAAAATCCACTTTGATACGAATCAAAATGTTCATAAAAAGAGAAGGACTCAGAGAAAAAGTAATAGTGTGATAATCTCTGAAGAAAGATTATACAATAATACTGATTATTAATCTCAAAAAACACTTAATTTAAAAGTTAAGAGATAGTATTACTATTCTATACGCATATTTAAGAATAGTAAGAAATATATTAATACTAAATAAAAATTATACTACTGAACAAAATTCCCGCTATAAATCATAGGTTAAGCGTAACTATTATTTAAGCAAGGAATTATTAAACATATAACTCTCTATAAAATTACTGCCCGGAAATTTTATAGATAAACATTCAATCAAATTTTTTTAGAATTGAATATTAATAGAATAAAATCTATGTCTGCATAATTGGTAATTCCTGAAATATCAAATTACGTACTCGCAAATGAGTTCAGGAAGAAAATACATATATATACTCTCGAGATCTATGTGTAAACCATAGAGAGTAATAATATTATTACCGCGATCCCTGACGGAAGGGTAAAAAACATGTATATGAAAGAGATAATAATTAATTTAACGTCATATAGGTTTAAGATAAAATTTGTTTAATCTTTAACCAATATGCAGCAACAGTGACTCGATATTCTGTATTCGTACGTAGAAATGGAGTACTTAGTCATTAGAATTTTGAATGATTGAAATAGAGATAATGGGATCTAAAAGGATGTATCTCCATGAACTGAATCGAAGGATAATATCCATTCTAAAAAACTAGGGCTTGTTTTAGGCTTAGTTTAACAAGCGTAGAACTGAATTATTTTCAAGTATTCATGAAGTCGTTATGCTCTGAATACTGAGAAAAATGTTAAAATATTGTTTAGGAAATAAAAAAGTGACTGTTCCACAAAGTTAGCTAGATTTAAACCTGGAACGTAGCGAAATGTCAATCTAATTTAAAAGTAAGATGAGAAAGATAAATAATGAAGATAGATATATAAATATCGGAATAATATATTATCTCCAACAATTATCAAATAATCTGAATGTTTAAAGGCATAAATACTACTCGAAAGTTTATTTACCGAATGTATAATCGGAGAAAACTTTCAGTATGTTCAAAAACGTATCACAAAAGTAAGATCTGACCAGGAACGTAGGTGCAGCACTTACTAAGTTGTGAAGTTAATATAAACATATTTTATATTATAAATTGAAGCAGTGCATTTCAAAATCATCGACATCTTGAAATGACTTATTGTGTGGAAAAATAAATAAATATCCAGTTTCGGAAAGATATTTATCTATATATATAGACCATTTTTGATGCGGACTGGAAATCAAGATATTAATCTTTGCATTATTCGCAAACTGAACTTGAACTCTTAGCGAGAATTACTACGATCCCTTTAACGAATGTAAACATAAAGGAGGGGTAAAGAGATAATTAAGAGTGTCTTAATTCTTTACCGGCTCGTATACTAATAATTAAGGATGTTTTCCCTTTTGTTTAAGCCTAGACTATAGATTGATTAATATAATTATAATAATATCTGCTATTATGAGGTAAACTCTCGTTAATTAACCTCTAAGCATATATCAAAAATATATATCAACATAATCTAGAGCTTCGGTAAGTTTAGAGGAAGGAAATGATTGACTTTGGCAGTTTCTGAATAGTTACAAAGTCAATAAAACAAAATATCAAAAGGAAAGTATTGTATATAAAATCTAATTTAGGCAATAATAATCTGTCACGTACTGAATAATTAATGCCTTTACTAAATATGTATCCATTGTCAATACCAAAGTGCAAGAAAATTTTGATTGACATGGACTCTAGTTATAAATAAAATATTAGAGGTATAGAGCTAGTCGAAGCAAAACTATTCCTCAATAAGATAAAGTAGACCTATAATATACGAGGATTAATTGGGTCTAGAATTATAATCATAATAAAATTATTATTCCAATATGAAGAATCTTCAGCATAATAGATTCTTACTGAGGCAAAAATATCGGAGCATGTAGAAGAAAAACAGGGGAGGAAAGAAGAAAAATTTTTATATTTCGTGTATATTTTTCTTCTTATAAATAACGATAGTTTTATAGTTCAACTTTGCCCTAGAGCCGAATAAGTTGAATATGTAAGAAGTTAATCTCTTTGTAGCGAACAAACGAGATATAATTATAGCTGGAAGTATCTTCTACACTTAGTGAATGAATTGCGAATTTGATCGTAACCGATAATTCTTAATTCATTTTCAATAATAAATATATATATAGAATTTAAGTCAAGTTCAAAAGTAACTGGACAGAATTCAACAATATAAATGGCTACTAGGTATTAGAACCCATCGCTGTCATTCAATAACCTATAATCCAAGACTATACATGTCTATAGTGGTTATATATGAATATATGTTGAGCCTGGAACACACTAGTAATCCGACACAAAGTCTACGAAACTACTGCCCGGTGGAATTTCGTTAGAGTGACCTGGCACTACTCTACGAAGTGCCTCCCGATGAAATTTTCGTTAGAGCCGGAATTTAAACGCTGTCTAGCGAATTAAAGAGATAAAACATCATTTGAATGACCTGGCACTAGTCTACGAACTGCTGCCCGGTAAGAATTTTGTTATAGTCGGAAGTTTAACTCTTTCTAGCGGATAAAAGAGATAAAACATAAGTTAATTTAAAATATTAATGGAATTACACACCTATAATAAGTCAATGGAATATTAAAAATTCTAGTCTGATTTGGGAAAGACTGTACAGAATTTTTTGTATAAAAAGTTATTATGTATTTCACTTAATAACCTACATCCATTGACTTAAACGTGAATGGAGCTCTATGAACGATAATAGATTGTTCGGGAATTAGTAATCATTATTTTGACACTAGTTACCCGACACAATGACCGGACACTAATATTCGTAACTGTTGCCCGGTAAAGTTACAAGAAATTTGACAAATTGATCGGATAGTAGTATTCGTAACTCTAGTCCGATGAAAAAGGGAGATTATATATGAAAACTGAGCGGGCACAAGTATTCGAAACTTTTTCCCGAAGATAATTAATTATTAGGCAAAAATTGACCAGACACTTTCTGTAAAAGTTTGCCTGGTGAAAAATCAGAAATAATATAATAATATGACCGGGTATAAGTATCAGAAATATTACTGATACTTTGCCCAGTGAAAAATTTTTTTTTTAATAATTAGACATAATGACCGGAAGTTAGTATACGTGACTATTTTGTCCGGTGAAATATGTCAGAAACTAAGTCTTTCCAGAAAATAATTAAATTATTGACTGGAGACTAGTTGACTGGTGACTGGTGACTGGGTGACTGGTGACTGGTGACTGGGTGACTGGTGACTGGTGACTGGTGACTGGGTGACTGGTGACTGGTGCCTGGTTGACTGGCACCTGATTGACTGGTGACTGGTGAAGCTGATTGACTGGAGCCTGGTTGACTGGTGACTGGTGACTGGATGACTGGTGACTGGTGACTGGTGGACTTAGACTTTATAGGATACTAAGTACCCAAAGATGCCACCTTGATGGGTCTTACCCCGGCAGTATAGCCATATGGGGTGGGGCTCCCATCAGTAAAGAATTGTCTTATAACCCATCAAGGGTTGACAAGTTCTTTACAATCAGCTTCTCCACCATGAGAAACTTTAGCCAACTGAAGATCTCTGCAAACAAAAGTCCAGGAAAAAAACATATCGTAATTGCTGAATAACCTGGAACGAAAAGAACAAAAATATTCTGCATATATAAACACGACTATCGAACCGATCGCGCACGAGCGTTGTGCCGAAAAGCGAGAGTCGCCAAAACGCATGTGGAAAAAGACCAGTCAAAAATACATGAAATCGAAAATTGAAAATTTTAAATAATAACACAGAAAGTGAAAGGAGTGATAAATTAACAAAAGAAACACAAGGATACATAAATTTATCCGTGAGGAAAGAAATAATCCAAATTTCTATCACAGGTAAATAATCCTTGTTGAATTTCTTTGTCCACAGAAAAGAAACTGACACGTGGTCAATTGAGCGGGAAGAGTTACGTCACACAGGTAACTGCCTAAGGGACCTTCTGGTTTAAGACTTTAATTAACGACTGAAAGGTCGTTTTTTCTGTGGAAGGTGTGAAAACAGAATAGAATAGCACATTATCTATAGGTTAATGTATTATGAAGTTAAAATACTGTGGGTGAATGCCAAACAGTGCAGACCCTGCTCAGATGCTGTATTCTGTAGCATTTGATCTAGATCTATACTGTTTGCTTTTGGTCTGTCTGTCCGAACATCTAGAGTATCATATTCACCTTATGTATCTGGACAGAGGTGAGCAAACAGTGAAGCTCTAGATCAGATGCCACAATATGTGGCATTTGATCTAGGTCTACACTGTTTGCAACTTCTCCAACAGTTTTTAGACAAATCAACACACAATTGAGGTTTTTTTTTTTTCAAATTTTAGGACAAGTATGGTAAGGGTTAAGACATCCCGATATTTAAGGTTATTACATTAACAGAAATATTTATCTGGATACCTATCTTATCTACAGTTATATATACTTTTACTAAACTAATAATTAACCTTTGTCATGCTGAATAAATTAAGATGCCCCCACCCACTTTTAATTTTGAGTCAGTTAGATAACTTGATCCAGGTTGTTGATTCAAATTTAATACTTAATGATAAACAGTGCAGATTCAGATCAGTGGGCTTCTTCAGAAGCCAACTGATCTGGATCTGCACTGTTTATAAATGCAGGGCATATCCTGGTTCAGCAGGACCAGGGTTAATGTTATGCAGTACACTTGCAACTAACTACATCCATCAAATGAATTTTAAATAAGCACTATAATGTAAACTAACAAGCTTTTATTTAAAACTTTTCAATTTGCTTCACAGAAAATGTTCTCCACTAAAGCGACTTGCACTGAACTAAATAAAAGTCTTTTTTTTTTTTTTCTTTCTGACTAAAAATTAATGAAACAAAATAAACTCTTTTTGCCTGACAGCTGTTTAAATATTACCGGTATATAAAATTTTTTTATCATAAATCTGATCATTTGGTAAAACCAGTACTTTTAAGTGATTTAATCAATTAATATGTAGAAATTTCTACTATCATTTTGCCAGTATTTTGTTAAGTGGATACAATTAGCAAATAAGCATAGGAGGGTATCCACATATTATTTCTGCATGAAAACATATATGTTGCTGGTACTCATTAGAAGTGCCTCACTGAGATGCTTCTAATGAGTACCCACAGCATATATTTTCATGCAGAAATAAGAAAAATATCAATATTTTTCAGATGAAAAAAGTGCCTCATCCGGAGCTCTGATACAGTGAATCCCAACATAAATGAAAGAAGATCCTATCAAAGTAATAACATTTGGTATGTTTTTGTTGGAAACAATTTGATTTGTATGTAAAATTATACAAGATCAAATTACCTATTTATGATGTTAAAGTTCATATATATAACAGATTAATATAACTGCCTTTAGATAAGGTATACCTCCTAGGGCAGTGCAAAAGCATTTAATAAAAGTATCCTTCTGATTAATGCAATAGATCTATCCAAGCCATTTTTTTTTCTCCACTTTTCTGCCTCCCTCCCCCTCCCCTACTCCCCTCCAACCCCCTTACCTTTATTTCTTTGTCATTTATTGACCATTTAATTTCGGGATCTGGTTTTCCAGTAACTTGACATTCTAAAATGACTTCACTTCCATACGGAACCGTCTGATCCACCAGCTGGTTCTTAAATGTTGGTTTAACTGTTCTAATTCTTGGTTTGGGTTCTTTAAGCACAACTGGTGGATTCTTTAATTCCTCTTCTATTTTAGCTCTTATACTTTCATCTGTTATAATTAAATCTGTTTCAGTATTAAATATATCACTCTTTGGTGTTATAGATTTATCCTTGGCATTAACATGGTTTTCTTCAACTTTTGTCTTTAACTGGTTTTCCATTTTTGTTACACCTGGTTCCTTTTTAACAATTAATTCATTCTCCTTGCGGTGTTTCAAAACATTTCTAAAGTCAACTTTTGCAGTAGCTTGATTACTCTCAAATTTTTGTAAAACTTGACTCACAGGCTGTCCATTTATACGGTTTGATACATTCCTATTGTGAAAGCTTCTAGTATCCATTTGTATAGTATTTGCTTTCTTTAGTTCTATTTTACGGAAATCAACATTTCTCTTATCCTGGAAACCGCTTGGATTTTTAAATGTTTCTTCTTTTATATTTTTCTCCTTATTTAGTAGCCTTTGCGATAAAGCACTTCTGGAGCCAGGTTCTCTGTTAGGTCTAGTATTATAGTTATCCACAAATTGAGTTTCTATTGTCTTACTTTGTCTGGTTACAGTATCACTCCTTGGCATAGCCAATCCAGGTTTTTTAACACCTGGTGCTTTGTTAGGATCAATTTCTTTTAATAGTTTGTTCACCTTTTCTGTCAATCCACTTTCCACACTGAATCTTTTATGTTTTAGAACATTTCTAAAATCAGTTTCAGTTGAGTCTTTATCACATGGAAGTTTGATTTTATCTCTATCCTTAAGAGTCTTATTAGATTGTGAGGTATGTTTCAGCACACTCCTAAAGTCAAATTGTTGTACACCTCCTTTTCTGTCAACCAAGGGAGTACAGTCTGTACTATTAATTTTTGGAGAATTCTGAGATTTTAAATCTTTCAAATTTTGATTAATATCAAAGGTCAAATCAGATGTTTTAGTAGCATCTTTACTTAATGCTGGATTTCTGGTATTGACTATTGCTAACTCTGATCTGAAAAGAAATAAGAATCCAGAAATAAGATTCCTCACCATTAACCCATTTATGCTTGGTGTCCCATAAAAGGGACATTGGCTAACAGTATAGACCCAGATCAGATGCTGAAGAATGCAGCATCTGATCAGGGTCTACACTGTTTTCATTAAATTCAGATATTTCTATGAAACACGATAATGATAAAAATTAACCCAACCCCTTATATAGGAAATGGACGTGTCCAAAGAGTTAAAGTAGAAGAGTCCACTAGGCATACATTGTAAATGGGTTAAGGATGAATTAAGGGGATTGGACAGACCTGGTAGGTCTTCTGCCATTTCTAGCACTGGAGATAATTTTTGCGACTTCCTGTTTGGTTTCCTCCAATCAAACCCTTCTGAAAAGGGATCCACTCTAAAAAGAAAGAATCTATTCTAAGGGGAGCCAATTCTTTGCTTTTAGAATGGCCACAATGTGCTCCCCTTTCAGAGTGGCCCCTTTTACAGAAGGCAAGCAAGAACAATTCTAACAACTGAAAATGTATCCCATATTTACTCTAAGATTTGGATATGTTAACCCTTAAAGCGCCAAGGAAAACTTGAAGCAGACGACATTCTAAATTTCATATATTTTTTTTTTATTTTTCAGAAAAAACAAGTCTTGACTTTTCATGTGAATCATCTGCCCAGCAGATGATTCATATGAAAAGTCAAGAGACTTGTTTTCTCTGAAGAATAAAAAAAAAAATCAAAATGTTGTCTGCTGCAGTTGTGATTGGCACTTTCAGGGTTAATTTCTTGCCATACTTATCCTAAAATTTAAACAGGTCCTTCTCCATTTGATTACCTGTTGATGTGTCTAAAACCTGCTGGCAAACCCTGATCAGATGCTGCATTCTCATCTGAGTCTACACAGTTTGCAAAGGGTTGTCTCCCTGAATATACAGGGTACATACAGTATTCAATTAAAATGACAAAATGCAAGGGAAACTGTACAACTTGGCTTTGGCATATTACATACTGGTAAACAAGTCTATATACCTTTGGATGTGTGAGCTGAGAAAAGACTCAGATCAGCCTGCTTATCCACACAGTCTGAAGGGTCCTGGCTGTGCATTATCTGGATCACAAAGGACTCCAGGGCCCAGTTGTTCAAAGCGTCGTTAGCTTAACAAGCTTGTTAAGGTCATTTGGTTAACTGTTTTAGTGGATTCAAAAAGCTACTCACATTTTTTCAGCAAAAAATTTCAGCATATTTGCGTATCACTCAATGTAAATTTTAACGAATTGTTAACTAACAACATTGTTAGCTTTGAACAACTGGGCCCAGGTTTCTTCAGGCAGACAGAGAAGACTTTGATTAGACTTCAGATATGTATAGGCTGATCTGAATCTTTGCTGGAAGATGCACAGGCTGATCTGGGTCTTTGCTGGAAAATGCACAGGCTGATCTTTGCTGGAAGCTGCACAAGCTTATCTTCTTTGCTGGATGCACATGTCCAAAGGTATAGTTTCCCACATTATTGCTCAAATATCCTTTTTTGTCTCATAATTAAGAACTTAAATAACAAAAGACCTCCCAGTCTATAAATGGGGTGTGGGTTAATTTTTGCACTACTCCCAGTCCATGCCAAAATAAAGTCATTTGTATAACTATTAAACAGCACTATCTCATGCAAAACTTTATTGCCTACAGAAATCTGTGAAACTGAAATGTTTCTCTTGGAACCAAAATCTGTGAAACTGAAATATTTCTCTTGAAATTAAAATCTGTGAGCTTGAAATATTTCTCCTGAAACCAAAATCTGTGACACTGAAATATTTCTCTTGAAATTAAAATCTATGAACTTGAAATATTTCTCTTTAAACCAAAATCTGTGAAACTGAAATATCTTCTTTGATACCAAAATCTGTGAAACTGAAATATTTCTCTTGAAACCTAAATCTGTGAAACTGAAATATTTTTCTTGAAACCAAAATCTGTGACTGAAATATTTGTCTTGAAACCTAAATCTTTAAAACTGAAATATTTCTCTTGAAACTAAAATGTGTGAAACTGAAATATTTAGCTTGAAATTAAAATCTGTGAATGTGAAATATTACTCTTGGAACCAATTTCTGTGAAATTGAAATATTTCTTTTGAAATTAAAAATCTGAGAAACTGTAATATTTCTCTTGAATCCAAAATCTGCAAAACTGAAACTGAAATCTGTGAAACTGAAATATTTCCCTTGAAACTGAAATATGTGAAACTGAATTATTTCATTAAAAACTGAAATCTGTGAAACTGAACTATTTTTCTTGACACTGAAATATTCCCATTTTATTCTATAATAATCAGCTACCAAAATATTTCTTCATTTCTTTCCTCTGAATGTAGAAAACACCAAAATAATAAATAGTAATACTGGAGTTATTAAGCTTTACAATAAGTCAAGTAAAATTCAGAAAAAAACTCTTACTGTTCAATGTCTAATGACATTCGAAGATTAACATGTATTTCCACATTTTTTTTTCCAAAGGCTAGCCAGCAAACCAGCCAGATAAACCTTTTGCACTCTATAGGCAAATTCAGCAGATAATAAACTGATAATGTTTTTTTTTCTTGTTTTCGCTTAGGAAATAGGCTTTGACATTTCATACAAATTGTCCCCCATAAGAGACGATTTTCATGAAATGTTAAAGCCTGTTTGCTAAGGGAAAATAAGAAAAATATTTTAAAATGTCATCTGCTGGTTTTTACCCTGAATGCTAAGCATTAACCTTTACCACTCTCTGGGCATTTTCAGCAGACGACAGATTGATGATATTTTTCTTATTTTTCCCAGAAAACAGGATTTGACATTTCATGCAAATTGTCTCCTTAGGAGACAATTTGCATGAAATATCATATCCTGTTTTCTGAGAAAAATAAGAAAAATATTTCAAAATGTCGTCTGCTGAAAATTTTACCCAGAATGCTAAGCATTACAGAATTTTTTATCAGTTAGGCTCTATATGCGGGAATTAACCCTTAAGCAAAGTTGCAGCAGATGACATTTGAAAATTGATTTTGCTATATTTCAGAGAAAATAAGACTTGATATTTTATGTGAATTGCCTGCTTGGCTGATGATTCACATGAAATGTCAAGTCTTATTTTCTCAAAAAAAAAAATAAATAAATAAATAAATAAATAAATAAAAAAAAAAAACTAAAATGTTGTCTGCTGAAGTTGTGATTTGCAATTAAAGGGTTAAAATATATGTTTTCAACCAACATCAGACAGCTGTTACAAAGAGATAATACCTAAAGGGTGTGAGAGACAAAGTCTGTGACCTGCATAACAACTAGCATAATTTATTTGAAATATCAAATACTCACATTTAATACTTCCATACACTAGATCTATTTTTTTTTTTTTTGTAGCAAAGAGCATCATTTTTAAATACATCACCAATCTTCATTATTCTGTTGCTATTACTCACTCCCCTTATCCCATACCACCCCATCCCATACCGCCATGCATATATTAACCCATTTACATTGAGCAGATTCTTCTACAACAACTTTTTGGACTGGTCCATTTCCAATAACAGAGTCCCAGCAGGCACATGATGTCAATACAACGTCGCCTCAACGTCGATGCAACGTCATGACGTTGCATCGACGTTGAGCCGATGTTGTATAAAGGTCATGTGCCCACTGGGGTGTCTGATTAGTTAGTATTATGTTTTATAGAAATTCCTGTAGTTAATGCAAACTACGTAGACCCTGATCAGATACTGCATTCTGCAGCATCTGATCTGGGTCTGCACTGTTTGCCCATTATCCTTTTGGGGGTCTCCAGACTAAAATGGGTTAAGCTTTCTGAGCCTTGGCGAGGCACTCCTAATGAATACCCATAACCTGTTTTTGTGTTGAAATTAGACATTTTTTTTTCTTCTGATATTCCTCTTATCTGGAGCTAGAAGAATTAAATATAAAGCAAACGTTTTGGGTACAAAACAGAACAGAACTCAGAGGGGCAATGAATAGCTACAAGTAATTTTGAAGAAGAAATAAGACAATTTATTTAAAATTTAATTATTTTTATTTTTTATACATTTTGTTTTTATATTTTTATATCTTAATTCAGCAAAGAAAGAAGGAAAAGTTCAACTCACTAATTATGGAATATCTTTTCTTAACTCCTGTTTTAGAAATCCTTTATGTTCACACAGTAAAAAATATTTTTTCAATAAAAATACAGCTTAATGAGTCTGGATATACTTGGTAGACTTACTGCTATTTCTAACAAGGGAGACAATTTTTATGACTTCCTGTTTTCTTTCCTGTGTATCAATCCCCTTCTGAAAAAGGGCCTACTCTAAAAGGAAAGAATTTGCTCCCAAGAGGAGCAAATTCTTTCCTTTTAGAGCAGACCCCTTTTCAGTAGGGAACCAAAACAATTTTGACAGAGTTGTCCCCCTGAAAGTGTATCCATTCCCCTTAACAATCATAGGGAGAAGGTTTTATAAAGTCTTATAATAGATTACAAAACCTGAATCCTTACTGTGACACAATTTCACAGTACTTTATCAAATTTTATTTAAGCAATGAGGTGTGAACATATTTGAGGATATTTGTGCTATTGTATTATATGTCAACAAGGCATGTCACACATAAACCCCATAAAATACCAGATTTAATAAGCCATATTACTTCAAACCTTATGAAACATCTGTTTACAAATCGGTGGTGACTATCAAATAAAATGTGCCTCTATCTAAACAACATGACCATAAAGGTTCATCAGTTACAGCTCAGCTAGCCATGTAGACCCAAATCTAATGACAGGAGCAGTTTGATCCAGGTTTGCAATACTTGTCGTTCAGCCAGAACTTTTTAGACAATGAAACTGATTTTTTATATATTTTTTTAGAACAAGTATAATAAGGAACTATTTTAATTTTAAGACAAACGTGGCAAGGAGTTTGACAAAGTTCAGCTACAGGACAGTCTCTTTATAACACTATGGTTGGAGTCTGTGGAATGGCATGGTGTTATATGTTAGTAGAGAGAAGCATTGGTATGTTATATGTGAGTAGTCAGCATCATTGGTACAGTGTTATAATGTAAGTAGTTTGAGCAACACTGCTATAGTATTATGAGTGAGTAGAGTGAACAGCATTGGTACGTTATATGTGAGTAGAGTGAGCAGCAACTGTATAGTGTAGTACGAGAGTAGAGTGAGCAGCACTGGTATAGTATCATATCTGAGCAGTCAGCAGCAATGGTATAGCGCAGTATGTGAGTAGAATGAGCAGCACTGCTGTAGTGTTATATGTGAGTATAGTGAGCACAATCAGTATAGTGTTATATGTGAGTAAAGTGAGCAGCAATGGTATAATGTAGTATGCCAGGAGAGTGAGCAGCACTGGTATAGTGTTATATGTGAGTAAAGTAAGCAGCAATTGTATAGTGTAGTATGTGAGTAGAGTGAGCAGCACTGCTACAGTTTTATATGTGAGTAGAGTGAACAGCATTGGTATAATGTTGTATATGAGTAGAGTGAGCAGCAATCGTGTATGTGGGTAGAGTGAGCAGGCAGAATTTGAACAGTAATTTTATGCGAGCAGAGTGAGCAGCATTGGTAGAGTGTTATATGTGAGTAGAGTGAGTAGCAATGGTTAAAGTGTAACATGTGAGTTGAGTGTGCAGCATTGGTACATTATTATATGTGATTAGAGTGAACAGCATTTGTACAGTGTTGTATGTGAGCAGCACTGGTACAGTGTTAAATGTGGGTAGAGTGAGTAGAACTGGTAAATGTGAGTAGAGTGAGCAGTACTGGTATATGTGTTAAATGTGAGCAGAGTGGGCAGCACTGGTATAGCTTTATGATTCTCATTTCACGTGTTTAGAAACAGACAGAAAGAGTGAAAACTTTCTAAGTTCTCATTTCCATTTGCTACTGAAATGGACGGAAGCAGAGAAATGTTTTATTTTTTCAAATTTTGAAAAACTTAAAATAAGCGATTGATTTAACAAATCCCAAAAAATAATCTCACAGTTTTCTACAACCAAGTCTGAGAAATGTATAAATGATTCAGCCAACAATTTCTGGACATACTGAAATAGCTAATGAATCAAAATCCAGCAATATACAAACTTTCTAATAACATATCAACCAACTTACCTTTCACTGAGCACTGAACTGCTGTTAACTGATGGATTATCAGGAGTTATGTCCCTTACATGGACTCTTGCAGATGCACTTGTTTGACCTTTGATGTTACATAAAGTGCAAGTGTACTTGGTTGCATCTACTTCGGTAACAGAAATAATCTCTAAGCAATGTTCTTCACCAATGCTGGACAACTGAAATGAGTGACCAAATCAACATATAAGAGCTGTCATATGAAAGAGTATTTCAAATGAACGGCAATTTGTTTGTCAATGGTTCAGACATAATTTTCCAAACATTTTATCATAAAAGTTCTCTAACTGTTACATTGACCTCAAGTAACTGAGTGCCCGAATCAACATATAAGAGCTGTCACATGACAGCAGTTCACATGAATGGTAGGCTCAGCTTGTTTGTCAATGGTTGGCAGCTTGTTTGTCAATGGTGCAGACATAACAAACATTTTATCATAAAAGTTCTCCAAATGTGATACTGTTCTCAAGGTCACTGAGGAAGAGCAGGATGTAAAATGGATTAAACTTTGAACCAATATCTAGAGTAAGTCCAAGTAAACACTAATTACATCTAAGCATTAAAAAGACACAGTGCTTCAAAAAATCTAAACCAAAATGTTTAATGTAAAATTTCTACCTCTGCGACCTTGACTTCAATGTCACTGAAGTGGGTTGGGATGGCACCTCCCAGAGCCTTAAACCAGTACCTAACATCTCTGAGCAAGTATTAACAAAATCAGTTCAGTTGTTAAGGAGTTATGCTGCTCATCTTTAACCAAAACTTTAACATGCATCTGATGTGGACGCAGATGCAGATATCAACACCAATGATCATTGGTCAATTCTGTTTCCACTTCAAGACTGGACAATATCCTGTTAACCCTTAAAGTGGAAAACAAAATTGTGGCAGATAACATTCTATCTTTTTAAGTACTTTTCAGAGAAAATAAGGCTTGAAATTTTATGTAAATCATCTGCCGTAAAATAAGACTTGACATTTCATGTGAAACATCTGCTAGGCAGATGATTAACATGAAATGTCAACTCTTATTTTCACTGAAAAAAAAAATAATAAAAAAAAGTTATTCCAAAATGTCATATGCTGCAGTTGTGATTGGCACTTCAAGGGTTAACCTATATACTGAAAAACCCAGAGCAAACAGAAGAGATCTAGGTCAGATTGACCTAGATCTATACTGTTTGCAATGCAGACCGTCATACATTTTAAGTATATCACTAGGTAGTCAAACAAGTGCAAAGACACTTTATAACTATGTTGCCAGGTTAAGCTGTTTGAATATTTAGGGTACCTGGAACAATAAATTTGCCTTGGAGCCAAATATTATTAGTTGAACACTATATTTCACAAATTATTAATACTTGAAAGAATATTCATTTTAGGCTGCCTTGAGGTAAAACTAAAGGTCTTAATTTTCAGTTATTATTTTCCATGAAAACACATTATGAATTAAATAATATCAACTAGATGCCAATGAAATATGACCTTCCTTTGACCTTTCAATTTATAAGTATAAATGAATCATGCCAAAAGAAAAGGGGTCATCAGGGAATATGTATACAGCAAGGGCCCAGATCAGCCTGCTTATCTGAGCACTGTCTGCTTACAGTGTATATTAAGAGCAAATGTTTTGATCAAGCTGAGCAGATATACAGGCTGACCTTGACCTTTATTGTTAGCATAAGCCACAAACATTACTTTTCTCACTGTGTGTACAGACGTTAAATTTTAATGCTTTGCATGCTGGGGACTATTTCAGCAGATGAAATTTTCAAATAAGCTCATATTTTTCTAGAAAATATGTATGTCATTTCATTATCGAATAACTTGCAGGAAATGTCAAACCCAACTTTCTTGTAAATATAGATTACTGTCAATTTCTCATTGCTGAATTTGTCCAGACATCTCCAAAAGGTAACCAGTTTTAGTCGGGAAACCAACAAAAGGGATACAGGAATTTTTATAAAACACAGTAATAATAAAAACTAATCAGACACAATGCTGTTGGAAATGGACCAGTCCAAAGAGCTGTGGCAGAAGAGTCTACTTGACGTAAATGGGTTAAATATATACACACAGAGTTAAAAAGACATAATTATAGTTACCTTGTATTTTGAACCATGCTTGATGCTTTCGAAGTCTTTACTCCATAAAACACTTGGTGGTGGTTGCCCAGCAATCTGACATCTTAATATTGCATTGTCTCCCTTGGTCACATAAATTGGTGTCGGTAGGTTAATGAATTCAGGTGGTGACTGTACATTATCATCACTGACTTCTGCTTCGTCTTTTTCTGTTTTACATTTCAGTAAAAAAGCATGCAAATTTTGATTCAAATATATCAAAAACTAGATTTGGACCTCATTTGGAATGTTTCTTCATTTTTTTTTATTGAGAATAAACACAAACTCAAAGATAGGAAAGAAAGAAGATAATAAGAACTGTCTTTGTATGTTGAAAACAAGAGAAAGAAGGAAAGATAGACAAATAAATAAAAAAAAATAATAAAAAAAAAAAAAGGTAAAAAATTGTTTGGTTTAAGCAGACGTTTTTGAAGACCGAGAGCGTAGAGCTTCTGAAAAGAGAAAGTAGAGAAAAGAGAAATGAGTTTCTTGTCTCTAAGACTGACAAAAGAAAACCCATGCATGGTCATGCACTTTTCGAAAAAACATTCCATCATGCAATCCAAAATGCAAACTCATCGCAACAAAAAACTAAAAAATTATTTTCTTTTGTGCACTGGTGATTAAGTTAGCAAATGGAAAATGAGTGATATATGAGGAAAAAAAAATCTAAAGATCTTATGCCAGACAGTTTAACAAAAAATCATCCAAAAGCTTAAATACACAATATTAAGAAAATGTTGTTTTCTTGTTTTTTTTTTTTGTTTCTTTTTTAGATTTTTAGATTTTTATCCCCAGAAAAAGATTTAAGATTCTATTGTTCACATCAATTCAATTCCAACAAAGAACAATCTAACACCAAAAGAAATCCATGCGTAATTTTTTTCTTTGAATCCAGGCTACTGCTTATATATCGCTTATCAATATCTATCAAAATTCTATAGCCCGAAATACCTCTTATTTAATGCTTAGCACTCTGGGTAAAATTTTCAGCAGACTACATTTTGAAATATTTTTTCTTATTTTTCCCAGAAAATAGGGTTTGACATTTCATGCAAGTTGTCTCCAATGGAGACAACTCACATGAAATGCCAAATCCTGTTTTCTGGGAAAAATAAGAAAAATATCACCAGCTTGCCATCTGCTGAATTAGCCCAGAGAGTGGTAATGTTTAAAGATCATAAATACCTTTATAAAATCTTATAAAGTGAAATTTATCAATTCAAATGCACAGTATATCGATTACAGAAGAATTGAATTTCTTTATATCCAAATTACTTCTAATCAAACTTTTCATACAGTCTCCATTGTCAGTAAGATAAAGTTTTATTTATTTATTGGGTAAGATTTCGTCTTGATTTCTTTTGTCAACAGAATGGGACAGAAATCAGAACTATTATTTGACTTAAGAATATTTTATGATAATTTTTATTGATAAGTTCAGAAGTCTGGGCTTTGAACCACAATTAACCTTTACTATTATCTGGGGAAATTCAGCACTGAGGCAATTCCTGTGAGTACCTATAAGATATATTTTGGTGCAAATTCAAACAAAAAGTAACCAGAATTAGACAATAAAAATGTCTTTCGATTCTCAGACACTTCTTACTTCTTTTTTTTTTTTTTTTTTTGAAAAAAAAAAAAAAAAAAAAAATGCATGCGGGTGGATTTTTATTTTTATGTTTCTGGTTGGCTACATTCTTGGATAGTTTTGTGGGTTTTGTTTGGCAAAACAAAATGGCGACACATATACAGCAAGTTTTTGAAATGCAAGTTTCCAGACTCAAACAATTTAAACAGATGGTAATTTACCAAATTTCTTTGCAATTTAGTAAGACTACCACATATTTGTGGTCTGGATTGTAATTTGGTTAAAAATTATTCTCAGATAAGAGAGAAAACTCCAGTCATGTATTTTTGTGGGTTTAAAAAAAAAAATTCCAAGTGATATAAATCATATATGTGTGACCATTTGGATGGATGTGGCAGTGTCTGAGAATCAAACTTTTTTTTTTTTTTTTATTTGGCTTAACACCTCAGTTATCACCTTAACACTTGCCATGCTATGGGCAAATTCAGCGGACATCAAACTGATGATATTTTTCCTAGAAAATGGAGACAATTTACATGAAAATGTCAAATCCTGTTTTCTTGGAAAAATAAGAAAAAAAATTTCAAAATATTGTCTGCTGAAAATTTTTACTCAGCATGCAAAGTGTTAACCCTTGTCATGCTGAAGAAATTAAGATGCCACACCCACTTCTAATTTTCAGCCAATCAGATTGCTTGATCCAAATTGTTGCTATGAATTTACATACTTAATGGCAAACAGTGCAGATCCAGATCAGTTGGCTTCTTCAGAAGCCAACTGATCTGGACCTACACTGTTTGCAAAGGCAGGATATATCCTGGTTCAGCAGGACAAGGGTTATTAATATGTGGTGATATGAATATGAACAAAACTAGAAAAGAGCAAACCTTTAACTACAAGTCTACAAAATGTATCAGTATCACCGTAATCGTTATATGCTTCACACACATATTCACCCTGGTCTTCCGGGAATACTTCAGGTATAATCAGGGTATGCCTGTTACCGCCAGTTTTCATGCGACAGACGGGGTCTGACGGTGGGATTTCTCGATTGTTGTGAACCCACACAATATCAATGGGTGGGGTACCTACAATTAACACATGCCATGCTTGTAGCTTATTAGACTTCTCATGCAAAGGAATCAATGAATCATGTAAAATCGTGTTCTTAATCGGTTACATGCATAGTTAGGTAAAAAAAAAATCATTAGATTCTCAGGTACCTTTTTTTTAAAAAAAATAGATGCATGCAAGTAGCTTTTTATTTTTATTGTCTGGTTTGGTACATTCTTAGATATTTTGCAGGTTTGGCAAAACTAAATGGCAGCAGTTTTACAGAAAGTATTCGAAATGCATTGTTCCAGTCTCAAACAATATAAACAGATTGTAATTTACCAATTTTCTTGCAAGTAAGTAACAATACCATACATTTGTGGTCTTTTGTTTGTGTTGAGGTTTTACGGCCCAGTCAACCCAATGGGGTCATGTCGAGCGCGGTCAGTTTACCTTACCACACGTTACTGGGCAGGCTTAGTCCTCTAAGCGGTTAACCAGTATTGTGCACATTCTTTCGCCAGAAACTGACAACTGCCCTTCTTGAATCAGCGGAAGGGAGAGAATGACCGTAGAAAATATTTCATGATCAATCTCCACGAAAGAATGTTGCCGACCTCGGCGGGGGTTGAACCCGCGACCTCCTGGTCTCCAGTCGGACGGCGCATCCAACTGAGCCACCCAGGCCGGCCATTTGTGGTCTGGATCACAGTTTAGTTAAAACATAATTCTCAGAGAAATGAGAAAACTCCATTGTTATGTATTTTCATGGGTTGAAAAAAATCCCACTGAATAAATTAGTATATGCAGGACCATTTGGACAGATGAGGCACTTCCTGAGAATCAAACTTTTTTTTTTGCCTTATCAGACGTTTTAAGATTCTTTTTGCTTTGATAAAAGGCTTGAAAAGAACAGAATGCCAAACTCTATTTTCAGAGAAAAATTTCATTCACATAGCTCCAAATCAGAGGGTGTATCCAATAAATATTTTTCTTATTTCATCACTAAAACATACCTTGGGGGTACTCATCAGAAGCGCCTCATCAAGGCACATCTGATGAGTATTTATTTGTGTTGAGGTTTTATGGCCCAGTCAACCCTACAGGGCCATGTCGAGTGAGGTCAGTTTACCTAACCACACTTTTACTGGGCAGGCTTAGCCCCCTAAGTGATTAACCAGTATTGTGCTCATTCTTTCGCCAGAAACTGACAACTGCCCTTCTTAAATCAGTGGAAGGGAGAGAGTGACCGTATTTCATGATCAATCTCCACAAAAGAATGTTGCCAACCTGGTGGGGGTTGAACCTGCAACCTCGTGCTCACCAGTCGGATGCGCATCCAACTGAGCCACCGAGGTTGGCAAAGAACCCACGACATATGTTTTGGTGGAGCAATAAGAAAAATAACAAAATATTTCACCTGAAAAAACGACCCCTTATCTGGAGTTATCATTCACAGCAGTAAATTCTCAATGACCACACATTGTGTAGACAAGCAGCTAGGACTCTGAACAGACTGCACCTATGTTCAGGCTTGACTGTGTCTTCACAAAATATATAAATCTTTGTAATTTACTCTCTATTCAATCAAGGGAAATGGACACACCATCAAGGGCAATAACTCTGACATGAAAACAATGACCTCCCATCTCAATGGATGCTACTCCTAAAAGAAGGGAGCAAATTCTTTCCTTTAAGAGTAGCTCCCATTTTTGAAAGGATTTAAATACTGAGGAAGCTTATTATGCTTTGCCATAGTTGTCTCCCTCAGAAAAATGGTGGCAATATCTCAAGGACTGGTTTATCCATTCAGTTAATTCCATGCATAAATATATGTTTGTAGTGAAAGAGAACAGTTATCAATATTCCTAAAATGCAAGTTAACATACAAAATGCAAACTCAGAGCAAAGCAAACCTTATGCCCATTGTACAATTAATACTAAAACATCCAAGGACTTAATTACTCCAGGGTGGGGAATCCACGTGACTTTTCAGATATCAGGCACTGACAAATTTACATAATTTCTAGTAGGATATTCCATAATAACTTTCTTAAGGCTGGACCGATTTTATTCAATATAGCTTAGAGCCCCTAAAACAAAAAAAAAAAAGAAACAAAAAAAAAAACACACTCATATCTTAACCCTTGTCTTGCTGAACCCGGATATACCCTGCCTTTGCAAACAGTGTAGATCCAGATCAGTTGGCTTCTGAAGAAGCCAACTGATCTGGATCTGCACTGTTTGCCATTAAGTATATGAATTGATAGCAATAATCAGTATCAAGTAATCTGATTGGCTAAAAATTAGAAGTGGGCGTGGATTCTTAATTTATTCAGCAGGACAAGGGTTAAGATGTTTGTAATTATGGTTTGCAGTTTTAGCTCAAAGTTTTGATACCATGGCATGCATGTTATCTCGAACTTCCTGTCTCAAATTTTAATGTGCATGTAATCCAAAGAGTCACCCTGAACTCAGGACTGAATATTTACAGTCGACTCTCGTTATCTCGAATTCCAAGGGACTCTCTGAAATACTTCGAGATATCCGTACTTCGACATATCAGATTTGCAGAATTGAGGAAAAACTAAATCAATTAACCACATTTAACAAATATTTGTGTAATTTGACTCCTGAACTTAGAGATATATTGAAAAATATTTTGGAAAAGAGGAGAAATTGCTCCTAAGGAGCAATTTCTCCTCTTTTCCACAATATTTTTTACATGTTGTTAGATTTTCATGTTTAGACAGGGACCAGATCTTCACTTCGAGATAAGCGGTTATTCGAGGTAAGCGAGTTCGAGATAGCGAGAGTCGACTGTATTTTCTTTTTTTTTTAGTTCACTTTGTAAAGGTTTTTTTAATCAATACTTTATCAATACTTGTTTTCAGCTGACAGAATAAAATGCATGTTAAAAACTATACCATGCATGCACAAATCTTTGTAAATAATAAGTATTATTTACAGTATATCTGGAGTCATTAAATAACACAATTTAACGTGATTACAGGGAGCGTAAAATGTTATTTAATTTCTCCAGAAACCTAAAGCAGCACAAAATTATGTTGTTTAATCTCTCCATGCAGGTAAACCCTATATGCATTAGTTATAGTTTATTAGTATTAGAAATTAAACAATTTAAGTGACCAAAGGGAGTGCAAAATTATGTTGTTTAATTTCTCCAGGTAAATTCTTACCTTACAGCTAAGCCAACTTATTTGCTGCATTGAATTCTTTGGGGAGATTTTTTTTTTCTGTGTAATCTAAATCATGACAATTCATGCAGGTGATAAAGCAGGAATTTTATGCAATAGAAGTTATGAGACCACTCCATCAGGCATCGGATTGGTGGAAAAAGTTAGCTGAGCTATAAGGTAATTTAAGTGGAATTATACACTTTCAGGGGAGGTAAGACAACTCTGTCAACAAAGGTTTTGCCTCCCTTCTGAAAAGGGTTTTATTTTAAAAAAAAAGAATTTGCTCCCTTTGGGAGCAAATTCTTTCCTTTGGAAGTAGATCCCTTTTCAAAAGGGACATCATGCAGGAAAACAAATATTAAGTCACAAAAGTTGTCTCCCCCTTGTAAATAATGGTGCAAAATCTATTAAATGTATGAAGTCCCCTCAGACACAGTCACAGATACAAAATATAAAACACAAACCTTTGACCTCCACACTCATTTCAACTCGATCTCCATCGTCAACTTCCATATCGTGTAATTCCTTGGTAAATATTGGTGGTTCTCGTAAATCTTCCGATCCTGAAAACAGATACGTTTTTTTTTATTGAAAAATTTTATTGAAAAACAAAGTATGCTATACACAAAATTGCTTCTATCATCACGAAAACATGCCTATATTATTTTGATCCCCTTAAACCCCACTTTTATATAGTAAAACTGGGGTTTACAGGGGTATGCATTATTTTTCTTATTTCTGTTCAAAAACATAGATTGTGGGTACTCATTAGAACCGCCAAGGCAGTTCTAACGAGTACCCACAATCTATGGTTTGAGCAGAAATGTGAAAAAATATCAGAATTTTTATCTGAAAACTTCCAGTTTTTGGTGGTGAAATTTTCAATACATTTTCGTAATGTTAGCTGTACTGCATCCCCATCCCCGCACCCAGCCCACCCCACAGCAAGGATTATGTTCTTCTACAGCCTACAGAACTTGGCACCCAATGTGTTTCAACATATTCATTCTCCTTTCCTCCAGAAATGTTGAGAAATATATAGTATTGTAGGTTTTTTGTTTATATTCCAACTGTACTGTTAGCCAAAACTTGTTATCTTTTTTAAAAGAAAAAAGACAAACTCTCAAGCTCCAAACTGTTAGAAATAATTTTCGACTGACAAATTGCATATAAAGAGACAACGAAATTGTCCCAATTTGAACATACAAATTATCACAACCTATGAAGTCATATCAGCCAAAGTACATTCAGTACAAACAGAAAAAAAAAAAGAAAAAAAAAAAGCAAATACTGATAAGATCTATCAGGGAGATGTGAATATAAACCTGTCACTAACATACCACAAAAATGTTTTTAAAATCCCTTAACAATTCATAGCTCCAGATAAGCGGGAGTAACCACATAATATTTTTCTTATTTCTGCAAAAAGACATATGTTGTGGGTACTCATTAGAAGCACCTCACCCAGGCACTTCTAATGAGTACCAACAACGTATGTTTTTGTGCAGAAAAAGGAAAAATATCAAAACTTTTTGGATGAAAAAGGCTTCTTATCTGGACTTATGACCGTTCATAAAATTTACATATTTTCATATCCCACCTTAATTTTCACCAAAAGTTAATTTAAAACATCAGTAATAACTGGGTTTATTCGAATAATTAGGTCCAGGTGCTAAAATCCTTTCTTGAACCTGAATATTTCCAATAATTGAGCTTGGTTATGTCAAGAGTACAATATACCGGTAACATCATCTGATGACAAAGTTCAACTATGAATATAAGCTTTTTATCCTTTTGCACTCCCTGGACAAATTCAACATATAAAATTTTGAAATATTTCACTTTTTCCCAGATAACAGGTTTAGACATTTCATGCAAATTGTCTCTTATTTGCATAAACTGTCAAAACTTGATTTTCTGGGAAATAATCAGAAAATAATGCAAAATATGAAAATAATTCAAAATGTTGTTTGTTGAAGTTTTTACCCAGCATGGTCAGCATTGATGCAAGCTAAGTTGGAGAAAACCCACTTTACGCCATATGTTAACAAACAGCGTGTCTGTGCAGTCTCACCAAGGTTTATATTACTGTACTCTCAATTCAGAGTCTGCACCGTCCAAATATCATACGCGAACACTGGAGAATGACGAAACCCCACAGATGTGCAGTCTGGTTTTGACCATCACTGTTACCATTAGGCATAAGCTATTTTTTCTCATGATATGACCCACATCCTAGCGCCATGTAAAAGAGGGTATCCATATAGTATTTTTTCTCATTTCTGCACAAAAATATATGTTGTGATGCTCATCAAAAATAGCGTCATTGAGGGACTTCTAATAAGTACCCTTAACCCTTGTCATGCTGAATAAATTAAGATGCCATGCCCACTTCTAATTTTCAGCCAGTCAGATTACTTGATCCAATTCGTTGATACATAGTCACATACCTAATGACAAACAGTGCAGATCCAGATCAGTTGGCTTCTGAAGAAGCCAAATGATCTGGATCTACAATGTTTGCAAAGACAGGGCATATCCGTGTTCAGCAGGACTAGGGTTAAAATTAACACATGTTTTCATGCAGAAATTAGAAAACAATATCTGTTTGTAATGTATAGAATCAAGAAAAACATCCATACTTTACAGTTGAAATAAGTGCCTTATCTGGAGTTTGCTCAAGTAATTACAACCAGACATCTGGATAAAGTGCCTTTTTTCCCCCAATATTTTTCTTATTTCTCCATGAAAATATCTGTTGTGGTACTCTTGAGAAGTCCTTGCTGAGGCACTTCTAATGAGTACCCACAACATACATTTCCATGAGAAAATTACCATGAGAAATAAGAAAACATTTTTCTGGATATCCCTCTTACCTGAGCTGACTAAAGCCAAACTTCTAATGAGGCATATTTAATATTCTTATCCGCCCAGGTGAGGTGAAAAACCTTAACAAAAGAGTGTACCTGATTCATGCTTGGTGAAATCAGCATGAGAAATGCACATGTGAAAGTGTAATTTTTACCTTTATTGGAAGTTTGGTATTTTACGCTTTAATAGTCATCATCAATCAATTTACTCAAGTAAAATGAACAGGTACCCTGTTAACAGTCAAAACAGACTTAAAGTTTAACCACTCTATGGGAAAATTCCACAGACAAAAAATTGATGATATTTTCCTAATTTTTCCCAGAAAATAGGCTTCAACATTTCATGTAAATTGACAATTTCTATGGAATGTCAATCAAAGCCTATTTGCTGGGAAAAATAAGAAAAATATTTCAAAATGTCTGCTGATTTTTTTACCCAGCATGCTATGTCTCAAAACATCTTATACACTTTATATCTTATACACTTTATAGCTTATACACTTTATATCTTATACACTTTATATCTTATGCACTTTATATCTTATGCAATTTACATCTTAATGGTGACAATCTCCTAAAAAGGGATGGTTAGTGTTTGTTTTTTAAAATCTTCACCATTTATTAAAACCCCAGCATTCTAAATTACATAAACTGATGTGTCAAATCTTTGTTTCAGGAAAATACCCACAGTTTGTGCTTATTGTAGCAAGTGTGCTAATAAGAGCATCAGTTTTATGATTAAATGCACATTCCTGGCATCAATCATGAGTCCATTTTTTTTTGTTGATAGATTAACAATCCGTCTAGTAACAAATATCTTGGATACTCAAACCTATATACCTGGTGATACACAAACCATATAAAGCCTGTTTTTGCACCCATATCAGCCCTTTCTTGAACCCATATTGACCTACAAGTGCACCAATATAGGCCTGCTATGTGACATCACTGTGTGCACAGATTACATCACATTTTTTATGCGCAATATCAGCCATAATGTCAGTGCCTGAAAATACTGCATCTTCCGGCTTCAGCTTTAATGGAACATTCTACACCATTTTTATCAATACAGAGGACGCTCGTTATAATGACAGCATTTGTCCCCCAAGATTTTGCCTTTAAAAAGAGTCTGCAGTTATATAGAATCCCAACATGTACCAGTATTATAAATGACAAAAAGCCATTTTCTCTTATTTACTCCAAGAATCATATGCTGTGGATATTTGTTAGAATCACCTCCGCAAGGCAATTCTAACAAATATCCTCAACATATGTTTCTTGGAGTATTGAATACAATATTCTTGAATATCTCTAATTATCTACCTCATCTTGAGGTAAGGAATCGTTCCATTCTAATTGTCATTATAACAAATTTTTTCACTACATTGAATGTCAGTATAAAGAGGGTTGACTGTAGTATATGACTTAAAAGAAATACATATGATAAGAGCTGTCACAGGACAGTGTAGCTCACCTGAATTGCAATTTGCCTCTTTAACTTTATCCAAAAACTTAATATAATTTTTTTCTAAGTCCATGACCTTGTCTCCAGGACACTCATGTTGAAAGGGATTGTACAGCATAGAACTTCAGAGCAGTATCTAACATGAGGGCAAGTATGAACTATTTCTATCAGGAGGTTCAGGAGATACAGACTTTTAAAAACTTTAACCAAAAACTTTAACCAACTCCGACGCAGTGGTGACTGCTACAACTCTACCTGAACTTTTGTACAGGCAAGCAAAATATCTAGGGCCAATGTGGAGTTACCAGCATTACGAAAACATGCCTATATAATTTAGACCCTGTAAACCCCACTTTTATATAGTAAAACTGGGGTTTACAGGGGTATGCATTATTTTTCTTATTTCTGCTCAAAAACATAGATTGTGGGTACTCGTTAGAACCGCCTCGCCGAGGCAGTTCTAATGAGTACCCACAATCTATGTTTTGAGCAGAAATATGAAAAATATCAGATTTTTTCGTCTGAAAAATTTATGTTTTTGGAGGTAAAATTTTCTATATATTTGAATAGGCATGTTTTGGTAATGAACAAGACACAAGACATGTAATAACCTCTAAATATGGCAGGCATTACAACAATATCAATGAGCAGCTAAATTTACCTCTTTTCAGCATTATGAACACAGCCATATACATTTTGTCTAAAATATTCTGTTACACTGGTATTCCAATGTGCCGTTAAAACAAAAAAATAAAATCTTCACGTTGTTTGGGAATTTCGAGAATTAAAGAGAAGTTTCCAGTACACAGGTGTCTATTACACAAGAAGAAAACAGTTTTATCGTCCTTTACTTATAAAATGCTTCCAAATAAAACCCTAATTTATTACAAATTTAATGAAAATATTCCACATTTATGTTACAACAAGCTTATTTCTAATACATTCTTTTCAACTATAGGATATCAAAAGACTGCTTAATAGCTAAATAATTCTTTCTTTCTTATATATAGAATTTCTATAAGCACAGAAAGTAAGCATATGGAGAAAAGAGAAAAATGGTTTCTAAAACACCATTAAATGAGATACAGAAATTACTCTAAATATTGGGACACCTTAACGTCTTACCAATATTGTCCTAACACTCGAACAGGTCTATCTGACTACTGCTGATATGTCTCAAAAACTGACTAATGAGGGGCGAACAGTGCAGACCCTGATTAGATGGCACATTCTGTGGCATCTGATCTGTGTCTAAACTGTTTGCTCAGGATTGTCTGTCCCAATACTTGAAGTTATTATGGTAATTCATTCTCTATTTTCTGAAAAGGTAGGTAATCTATAACTTAGACAGCTGTAACCACCTTTCTCATACAAGCAGCAAGTGAAAAATGAGCTTTCGAGCACATGAGGACAGCAAAGGTCCCAATCAGACTGTGCAAATGCACAGTCTGATCTAGACTTCACTGTTCTCTAAAGGAATCACTTAATACTGAAGAATATATGGACATAAAACAAAAGGCACTGCTGAGACTGAGAAGCTAATGAGAATGATGTTAATCTGAATTTGCGTTTTCTACATATGCCCAAAGAGCTCTTAGCACTTAACATGGCCCATGTACAGCAAAGATGTGCTACACCATTGTGTCATGGGGAGATAATTCTTATGAAAAACTGACAAAATGTACCCAATAGCAATCCCAAACCAGATCTTCACAATATCAATGCACATACCAAGTTTGGTGAAAATCCATTATTTACTCAAGTTATCATCTAGAAATGAATATATGGACATGTTGCAAGCAGATAACTCTAGGGATAAATTAGAAAAAAATAAAAATAAAAGCTTAAAACAATTATACTCCACCATTGTTCTGTCTGGGGAGATAACTCTATCAAAAATTGATGAAATATACCCAATAGCAATCCCAAACCAGATCTCCATAATGTCAATGCACATACCAGGTTTGAAAATCCATTAGCATTTATTCAAGTTATCATCCGGAAATGAAAATATGAGCATGTTGCAGGCAGATAACTCTGACAAAAATTGCCGAATTTTGCCCATTAGCAATCCCAAACCAGATCGCCACAATATCAATGCATATACCAAGTTTGGTGACAATCTGCTGATATTTACTCAAGTTACTGTCTGGAAATGAAAAATCAGACATGTCTCGGGCAGATTACTCTGTCAAAAAAAAAAAAAACTGTTGTCATTTAGACAATCATCTGCAACTACTGTGACTGGTGCTTTAACCCTTGAAGTGAAAATTACAACTGCTGCAGATGACATTTGCATTTTTTCTCTCCATTTTTCAGATGATTCAAATGAAATGTCAAGTCTTATTTTCTCTGAAAAATAGTAAATTTTTTTTTTTTAAATGTTGTCTGCTCTTGTTTTGCTTGGTATTTTAACCTTTACCACTCTCTGGGCTAATTTAGCAGACGAAAAATGATGACATATTTCTTCTTTTTTCTAGAAAACAGGACTTGACATTTCATGCAAATTGTCTCCTTAGCAGAAAATTTTGCATGAAATGTCAAAACCTGTTTTCTGGTATGTCATCTGCTGAAACTTTTACATAGAGAGCAAAGCATTAAAGACCAAAGTAAAATAAAAATCCTGAAAGCAGGGCTTACTATTCACTGACATTTGGTTCCCTGCAAATCATCTCCTCAGATTTTCATTTTTTTTTTTTTTTTTTTTCATAAAATGCAGTATACTAATCTTTTTAAAAGTACACGTGTACTTACACAGTATGTGTGTCCTTGCACAATGCACGGTACTTACCAGAGACTGTTATGGCTGCTGCTGTCTGAGCCTCTCCTGCAACGTTCTGTGCAACACAGGTGAATTTTGATGCATCCTCAGTTGACAAATTATCGACAATTAATCGTCCTTTGCCATCTTTGTACTCCATTCTAATATCCTGGCTGGAACCAAGCTCAGTGTTGTCTTTGTACCATTTCAATAATGGTCGAGGTAAGCCTGCATGAAACCAAAATAAAAGATATCACTTTGCCGGCTAGGTAATCTTTTTCTTTTAACCCATTTTAGACAGAATAAACTTCCCCCACTCCATATATTGGAAGAGTCCAATTTCAATTTTAGGTATGTCTGGCAATGTGACTTAGATATTCCTAGCTAGCTAAACTATTTGCAAACAGTGGAGACCCTGATCAAACTAAAATCGGTTAAAAATTTTCTTATTATTACCAGAAAACAGGGTGAAATTTCATACAAACTGTCTCCTTGTCAAACTTTTTTCATTGGAAAAAATGAAATAAGGAAAACATTCCAATATTCTGGTCATCTGCTATCCTAGAAATGTCTCAACAAATTTCACTAAAATCCAGACCTGACTGAAATAACTTGAACAAGAAATTTTATTCCTGAACAGGCCTGCAGTTTCTATGGCAACCACATTCTGAGAAACCACTGATTCTATGTAGTGTTAAATTTCTGTAGTTTAATTTGCCATACTTCACCAAACAATTCCGTTTAAACAAAGGTCTTTCGATTTTAGTCTCCAATTTCATTCGTAAAAATTGTTCAAGGATTTGAGATAACAAAAGATTTAAAAATAACTCGAGAATAATTGAACCTGAAATATACTCTTGGCAGAATCAGTAGCCAAGAAATGCAATGTTTGTCTTATATTTCCCCAAGAAAACAGAGCTCAGTATTTTATTCTATTATTATCTGGTAACTCCAGATAAGCATGGGTACCCAGATAATAAATTTTTTATTTCTCTGTTTGTTTGTGTTGAGGTTTTACGGCCCAGTCAACCCAATGGGGTCATGTCGAGCGCGGTCAGTTTACCTAACCACACGTTTACTGGGCAGGCTTAGTCCTCTAAGGGGTTAACCAGTATTGTGCACATCCTTTCGCCAGAAACTGACAACTGCCCTTCTTGAATCAGCGGAAGACTTATAAGAAGTCCTCAGGGAGATAATTTTTGTGACTTCCTGTTTTCTTTTCTACATGACAAAGCCCTTCTGAAAATGGCTCTACTCTAAAAGAATAGAATCTGCTCCCAGGGGGAGAAGAATCTGCTCCCAGGGGGAACAGATTCTTTCCTTTTAGGGTAGACCCTTTTCAGAAGGGAGACAAAAACAATCTGACAGAGTTACCTCTCTCCCCCACCACTCCCTTGTACAAGTATGTTTGCAAATGTGCCAACAGAATGACAGTGTAGCCCATGATCCATCTGCTCCTTAGGGGCATTTTGATCAGGGTCTACATTGTTTGGTAATGCTTGATTATGTTTAGCTTTGCTAATACCAAGAATATCAGCTAGAAATATGTTTGTAAAACACTATGCCCCCAACTATACGCTTAAAATGCCAAATGTGGAAATGGGCATAACTCTGACAAAATTAATTAGATTTTTTTTTTTCAAAAGTTCATCAGGTGATCTACTTATCATCAAGATTCAAGGTACCAGCTCAAATGATCTTCAATATATCTAGCTGACAAGATTACATTATGTCCCATAGGCTCACAATGCAAGAGCCCAAAAAGGCACATGACTCCAGAACTACAAGTCCAATGGAAAATATATATATATGGGTGACATAGTTTCCATTCTTATTCCATATATAAAAAGATCCTTTCTCTAACCATTCTTGACTGTATGCTAAGTGTGACAAACGGACTACCCAAAAGCAATAAGCCCCTCCAACTTCTTTGAAGTTGGGGGCATAAATATGGTAAATCTATCAAGTGCATGCAAAAAGGTTTACAGCACCTCGGTCTAATCTAATGGCCATGAAATGGGAAATTCTCTTTAGTTACCCACAATTTAATTCAATTAAGTAATTGATTAATTCTAATTCTTTCCTAAATGCTAATAAATATTTCACCAGTAGGAAGAATGCTCCACTTAAAATGATATCAATCTTGTTTAAATCAATTTAAAGGAAAAAAAGTCCTTCATCCAACATGACGCCAGTTTACAGTGAACCCTCATTACAACAACATCATGGCACCAACGTACAGAATAGCTCCAGATAAGAAGGGTATCCACAAAATATTTTTCTTATTACTCCACAAAAACGTATGTTGTGGGTACTCATTAGAAGCACCTCAGTGAGGTGCTTCTAATGAGTACCCACAACATATGTTTCTGTGGAAAAATAAGAAAAAATATCAATACTTTTTGGTTGAAAAAAGAGCCTTATCTGGGGCTTTGGTACTGTGAACCCTCATTACAATGACAGCATCTATTCCGTATTCCTAAAGATGTTGCTATTAAAATGAATTTACTGCCATAAAGAATCCTGCAAAATGATATATGTAAGACATGCCTTGTTTTATTCTTATGTCCTCTTAGAACACATGTTTTGAAATTTATTATAATTGCCTCAATGAGGCAATTCTAGTAAATATCCAAATATGTTTCTTGAAGTATTAAATACAATAATCTTGCATGATTTCTGATTAATTATCACCTCTGGAGCAAAGGTTTTGTGCCAGTCAAATTATCATTGTAATGATTTTTGGCCTTGTATCGAGTGTTGGTATACAAGGAGGACTGTCAAAGTTAAGAATTATGTAACAGCAAAGAAGCAAACCAGAAATGGTTTGTAGAAGAAAAAAATAGCTCTGTCACACAACCCCTGCTGACCTTGAAAATGACATCAAGATTTCAGAAATCTATCCAGCTCTAAGGCAAACCTAAGAAACTCATAGGCTGTATAAGGCAACAATCTAATGCATCATGAAAACACGCCTATATAATTTTGACCCCCTTAAACCCCACTTTTATATAGTAAAACTGGGGTTTACAGGGGTATACATTATTTTTCTTATTTCTGCATAAAACATAGATTGTGGGTACTCGTAAGAACCACCTCGTTGAGGCGGTTCTAACGAGTACCCACAATCTATGTTTTGAGCAGAAATATGGGGAAAAAATTCAGATTTTTTATCTGAAAATTTTCATTTTTTTGGTGGTAAAATTTTCAGTTTATTTGAATAGGCGTGTTTTCGTAATGAATGAGCACCGACAACACAAGTTTTCCTGAAGCAGTAAGAAAAATATTGATAATTTTGGGTGATATGTAGAATTGTGTATGTGATTACAATAAAACTAAGCACTCTACCTTTGACTTCTGTTTCCAACACAAGTTTTTCACCTGATTCAAGATGTTGGTCTGATAATGCGACAGTAAATTTTGGTGCTTCTGGCTTGATCTTTGGATCTGAAAAATATAATAAAAAATCATTTCACCTGTTGTTACAAAATATTTAACCAGTTCAGAGCATGTTAAGCCTAATTTTCTCACAGTAAAAATTTTCTTGGCAATATAAAGTTTTATTTGTCAATATTTCACTCATGCTCTGCCATCTCCAAAATGAATGGGACAGATAAGAAAAAAGCCCCAAACCCTGTCTTACTGCAAGTGAGGTAAGGACCTTCCTGCCAAAAGTCAGTAACAGACTGTCTTTGTCATTAAAGGTAAATGGCATCTTAATACCTTGAGGCTAGGAATGAGGGGAGTTAGAGCCCACCATGTCTTTGGCTTCCGTGTGAATCAACTCCCTTCACTGCCTTTAACCTGCCAGGTAAACAGAGAAAAATTTTCAATCAAATTTTCTAGCAAACAGTGTAGAATGCCACATCTGATTAGGGTCCACACTGTCTGCCACTCATCTGGTTGTTTTCTGACACATCAAGAGGTAGTAAAATGGACTTTTAAAAATTTTAGGATAAGTAAGGTAAGGAGTTTAGGTGTCTATGGTAAATGAGGCACCATTTTTAAAAGGATACAAAATGGTATTTCAATAAAAAAAATTGATTATGGCAATCATCTTAAGGCTGCCATATAGAGGTTAACATATTTATCCTATACATTTAGGCTCTTAACTCCTTCCCATACTTGTCCTCAAGGCTTAAATTTTACTACCTGTTGACATATATAAAAGACTTCTGGATGAATGGCAAACAGTGTAGACCTTGATGAGATGACATATCCCATGTGATCTGGGTCTGCACTATTTGCTCAGGCTTTTCTGTCACAATACTAAAGCTATTGCAGTACACTTTTTTTATGATACAAAAGGGGAAATTGGTGCAAATGGGAACATCAAAAGCATTGAGAACTATTTTCTGTCTAGACTGTCATATAAAACTACATTGTATTACAATTACAGAAATAACATCAACTGTTCATGGCTCCAGATAAGAAGGGGTCTCCAAAGAGAAAGAAAAATATCAGGGCCCAGTTGTTCAAAGCGTCGTTAGCTTAACAAGCTCGTTAAGGGTCACTTCGTTAACTGTTTTAGTGGATTCAATATACAATATTCTGATATTTTTTGCTGAAAAAATGTGAGTAGCTTTTGCACTGCAAAAGCTACTCACATTTTTTCAGCAAAAAATTCCAGCATATTTTCATATCACTCGATGTAAATTTTAACGAATCGTTAACTAAAGACATTGTTAGCTTTGAACAACTGGGCCCAGTACTTTTCTGTTGATTTTGTTTGTGTTAAGGTTTTACGGCCCAGTCAACCCAATGGGGTCATGTCGAGTGCGGTCAGTTTACCTAACCACACGTTTACTGGGCAGGCTTAGTCCTCTAAGCGGTTAACCAGTATTGTGCACATTTTTCCGCCAGAAACTGACAACTGCCCTTCTTGACTCAGCGGAAGGGAGAGAATGACCGTAGAAAATATTTCATGATCTATCTCCACGAAAGAATGTTGCCGACCTCGGCAAGGGTTGAACCAGCGACCTCCTGGTCTCCAGGCGGACGGCGTATCCAACTGAGCCACCGAGGCCAGCACTTTTCTGTTGAAAAAAAAAACAAAAAACCTTTTCTGGAGCTATGGCTGTTGTCACCAAAATAGGAGACAAACTAGTGAGACAGCATACAATACATTTATATAATGTGCAAGTATAGGTTATTGCAAAGTTTTAAATTTCGAGCCATTAGGCCAGAAATTTAAAACATGAAATAACCGATTTGTCACAATAACCCTTTAGGACCGATCTCACAGATGCCATAATGAGACTGACCACAGTGTACACTGATCATGTATTTAATCAAGGATATCACATTTCATTTTATGGCTTCTTGCCACTAAACATGATAAAAGCATTGCTCCAAGTAAGACTGTTTTCACCAAAATTTATTTTTCCACAAAAATGTATGTTGTAGGTATTGATCAAAAGCACCCCATTGAGGTGCATCTAATGAGTACCCACAACATATGGTTTCATGGAGAAATAAGAAAAATAATTTTCTGGATTCTCCTCTTACCTGGGGCTACTTAAAAGGTCTCTTATTTGGTATATAAACAGCATTGGCCAGATCAGCTTGTGCATTTCTGAAGCCTAATGAGGACCTTTGTTGTTCACTGATATTATAAGGGCTTTTATGTTAACCCTAGTCCTGCTGATCCCGGACATACCCTGCCTTCACAAACAGTGTAGATCCAGATCAGTTGGCTTCTGAAGAAGCCATCTGATCTGAATCTACACTGTTTGCAATTAAGTATGTGAATTTGTATCAACAACCTGGATCAAGTAATTTGATTGGCTGAAAATTGGAAATGGGTGTGGCATCTTAATTCATTTAGCATCAATAAAATCCTCAAAAAATGTAATTCATTTTGTATAATTCCAACTTGTGTCATATTTACATTGAAAATATGGGTAAAATAGCTCATCTTATAACTTTACACAGAAATAAAAAAAAATAGTTCCGAGATTCTTGCTGAGTGGATTTTTCTTAGTATAAATGCCATTTTTAAATTGCTATCAACCAATCAAATTGTGCTAAATAAGTGCAAGCCTGTTGAGATGGAATTATATGTACATTAATTATATGTACAGTATCCAATGATTTGATGAGTGGGCAACAAAGGCAGTGATCAGACTGTAAGAATGGGCAGCCGATCTGGGCCTCTGTAGTCTGCATATGACATAAAGACTATTTTCTCCTGTTGTTTATCATATGAGCCACATCACAGGGAAAAAGCCATTATATCATAATTATGTGAACAGCAAAGGTTCAGGCAAGCCTGCACATCCATGCAGCCAAAGGGAAACTTCAGCCACAAAACTAAACATGTGGCCTTGCTAAGGACCCTGGCATGTACAACGTAAGACTGATTCAATGGAAAGTCTGAAGAGCTTTTTTCCTTGCGACAAAGCTCATATATTAAAAGGCTCAAACAAGCTTCTGCATGTGTATTGTTTGTTTGTGTTGAGGTTTTACGGCCCAGTCAACCCAATGGGGTCATGTCCAGCATGGTCAGTTTACCTAACCACATTTTTACTGGGCAGGCTTTGTCCACTGAACCAGTAGTGTGCATATTCTTTCGCTAGAAACTGACAACTGCCCTTCTTGAATCAGCAGAAGGGAGAGAAAATATTTCATGATCAAATCTCCACGAAAGAATGTTGCTGACCTGGCGGGGGTCAAACCCGCAACCTCCTGATCACCAGTCGAACGCCCATCTAACTGAGCCACAGAGGCTGGCTTCTGCATGTGTATAGAGCTACACAGAGCCTCCCAGTTCATTTCACATATCTTCCTTCCTATTAAGTTCAATTAGGGTAAATCAAATTTCTGGTTAAATCCAATGTGCCTAATCTTTTTTGAACCAATTTAATGCTGTTTTCCTAATCTTAACCCTTGTCATGCTGAGCCCGGATAGATCCTGCCTTTGCAAACAGTGTAGATCCAAATCAGTTGGCCTCTGAAGGAGCCAACTGATCTGGATCTGCACTGTTTGCAATTAAGTATGTGATTTTATGGCAACAATCCAGATAAAGCAATCTGATTCGCGGAAAATTAGAAGTGGGTGTGGCGTCTTAATTTATTCAGCAGGACAAGGGTTAACCTTATTATATATGGATTTAAATACATGTTTTTGAATTATCATTGTGCTTTTGCATAGAGAATTGCTTTAAAATGCCAGAGGGAGCAGTTTGATCTGGGTCTGCACAGTTTACAGTTCAGCTAGCACTTTCTAGACTGGGAATCATTCTCAGGTAGTTCAAAACCTTAAAACCCATTAAGCACTATAAACACAGCAGACAACATTCTATTTTCTTTTTATTATTATTTTTCAGAGAAAATAATGACTTGGCATTTTGTGTGAATCCTAAACCTTTATTTTCTCTGATAAATACAAAATAATCAAACTGTTATCTGCTGCAATTGTATTAGTAGTAACCCTTAAAGTGGCAATCACAACAGCAGCAGACGACAATTTTGATTATTTTTATTATTATTTTTCAGAGAAAATAAGTCTTGATATTTCAGGTAGAATGTAAAGACATTTTCCCTCCAAAACAAACAAATATAAAGTAGAATGCTGTCTGCTACAAATTTTGTTTGGCACTTTCAGAGTTAAGGAGTTGAAGTTTTTTGAGTACCAGTAAATATTGTGAGTCCTTTAAAAGTTATAAAATTTGCTTACCTTTTCACTGTGTCAGACTCGATATTTAATGTTTAATTTAGTGGGATAAATAACATTTATCAATGATACTTCAAATGTCACACACATTTGTTATTTTTCAGAATTAAAGTAAAGTAGTACTTGCATATATGTTTTGACCTAGTGAGGGCAACCACAAGTGGATTGGTCAGTTTATAAATAATGTCTGTAAAGATCTTTATATATTTGTTTTTAAAATCTTAAATTGTCAAAAAGATTTCAAGGGAGTCTGAAACATTCTGAGACTGAGTGCAAGGATAAGGGTCAATACATTTTTTTTTTGTTTGATTTGGAAGTTTAGGGCCAAGTCACCACTGTTAAGGTCATGCAGAGACAGTCAGTTAACCTACTCACACTTTTCCTGGGCAGGCTTAGTCATCTAAGTGATTAACCAGTTTTCCCAGTTACTGACAACAGCCCTATTTAAATCAGCAGAAGAGGGACGAATGAACATAGAAATTATTTCACGATCACTCTCCACTAAAATTATGTGGCCAAGCTGGGATTCGAACCTGGATCTGCAGTCAGACGCCCTACCGACTGGCTATGGAGCCTAGCTTCAGAGAAATGTAAAATGAAACTAATTTATAGGGAAACAGGCAATTTTCTGTGGCATCTGATTTGGATCTATACTGTTTTCTCTGGTCTGTCTGTCTCCAGCATACTGCAGTAGCCATTTTTGTAGAAAAAGTGAAAATAAGGAACTCACCGAGTAATGAGACTAATGCTCTTGTTTTAGCTTCTCCGCCAGTATTTTTGACAATACATTGATAAACGCCACAAATTCTCTTTGAAGCTTCACGGAACACAAGTTTGGCTGTTCTCCCATCAAATGATTGTTTACCCTGCCAGGTTCCTACTTCCCGGCCATCTTTGTACCATTTTGCTGCTGCATCAAAGCCATCTGGAAAAAATAATTAACTCTTAAACTGCCAACCACTTCTGCAGCGTCATTATGATTTTTAACACTTTGCATGCTTGGTAAAAATGTCATCAGACAAAATTTTGAAATATTTTTTCTTATTTTTCCTAGAAAATAGGATCTGACACTTCATGCAAATTGTCTCCTTAGGATCCTATTTTCTAGGAAAAATAAGAAAAGTATCACCAATTTGTCGTCTGTTGAATCTGCCCATAGCATTGTAAGTCTTAATACTATCTATTTTTTACTCGGATAGCTATAATAGGGTAACTTTCTCCATTTAAATCCAGGAGTTTATAAGCCATTATAACATTAAAAAATCAATTTGAGGAATCCTATGCTTTTAAAAATTTAAAAAATTCAGATAATACATTTTTAAAAAATCTATTTCAGGAAGTCATGTGCTTTTATAAATAAAAGAAAAACAACTCACTAACAGACTTTTAAAAAAATATATCCTGTGAATATTATCCATAGAAAAAAAAAAAACAAAAACAAAACAATGACAATGCCAAACTGCCCTCCTATGCTAAGGACATGCTCCTTAGCTCTCTATTACCATATTACAGGATTAAAAATATAACACAAAATAATCAGATCTCAAAAATCTATCTTGTAAAACCTATTCTATTTCCATACTAATCCTAATATTGGGACAAGTATGGTAAGGAGTTGTCCCAATATTAGGATTAGTATTTCGCCAATCCATTCTACTACCTGTTGACTGTCTGTGTGGCAAACAGGGTAGAGACCCTGATCAGATGCCACATTCTGCAGCATCTTTGGGTCTACACTGTTTGCTCAGGCCTGTCTGTCCCAATACTTAGAGTTATTATGGTAATCCCTGATTTTCTTTTAATCCACTGCATGCTTACAGCCCTTTAAGCACTTAGAAAAAAAATCAAAACTTTTAAACAATGTTTGCTGAGTAAAAATTTCAGCAGACAACATTTTGAAATATTTTCATTTTTCCCAGAAACAGGCTTTTACCTTTCATGCAAATTGTCTCCTAAAGAGACAATTTGCATGAACCGTCAAAGTCTGTTTTCTGTAAAAAATACGAAAAATATCATAAGCTTCACATCTGTTCAATTTGCCCAGAGAGTGGTAATGGTTAAACTATGTTTACATTCCAGATTAGAAAGCAAATGCCACTTTTTAAGATACTTTCAACACTTCTCTTATTTATCTATTCATTTCCATAGTGCAGGATAAGGAGCTTTTTTATTTTCAACTAATATAAAAATGTCAACATTTTTCTTATTTCTCCACAAAAACATATGTTGTGATACTCATAAGAAGTTTCTCAGCAAGGGGCATCTAACGAGTACCACAACATAATGTTGTGGTACTCGTTAGATGCCCCTTGCGGATGAACATATATTATCAGGGAGAAATGAGAAAACTATTTCTGCAGCTACTCCTCTTATACTGAGCTATGATTTACCGCATTTACCCTTAGTATTGGAATACCTTAACTCCTTACCATACTTGTCTTAAAATTTGAAAAAAGTATATTTTACTAACTATTGATGTGTCTAAAATAGTGCTGGATGAGTGGCAAACAGTGTAGACACAGATCAGATGCCACATTCTGCAGCATCAGATTTTGGTCTACACTGTTTGCTTGGGCTTGTCTGTCCCAATATTTAGGGTTATTATGGTAACCCATCACTCTGCATGTTAGGTAAAAATTTCTGACAACATTTTGAAATATTTGTTCTTATTTTCCTAAAAAAAATAAGCTTTGACACTTCATGCAAATTGTCTCCCAAGAAGAGAACCTTACACTGCCAGTGGAATCGCAACTACTGCAGACACTAATCAAACTGCCCCTAACTGCTGGCACAGTTTAATCTGAGTCGCAAAGTTTGCTCATGTATTTCTGTTAATATTATAATATTAATTATAAACTCAATTCTCTTATTCCTATTCAACTCATTTTTCCTTCAAAAGACCAAATTTCAGACAAAAAATAACTACTTTTTGTGGCTTTCAACTCAAAACTGATAGAGATATACAGTAACTAAAACACCACCAACCTTATTAACCTTTAACATCCTCTGAGCAAATTCAGCTGACAACATTTTGAAATATTTTTCTTAATTTTCCCAGTAAATAGGCTTTGACATTTTATGCAGATCATCTCCTAAAGAGACCATCTGCATGAAATTTCAAAGCCTATTTTCTAGAAAAAATAAGAAAAATATTTCAAAATGTTCTTTGCTGAAATTTGTATCTTGAGTGCTAAGCATTAAGTGATGATAAAATAATAAAGGCTATAGTCATAAAGCCAGATTTATTACAAAGTCTTCACTGTACAGCTCTAGATAAGGTGTGTTTTCGTCAACCAAAAAGTATTGACATTTTTCCTATTTTTCCACTAAAACATATGTTGTGGGTACTCATTAGAAGTGCCTCACTGAGGCACTTATAATGAGTACCCACAACATATGTTTCAGTGGAGAAGAATAATATTTACATGATACCCCCTCTTATCTAGACCTATGTAATATACTAAAATGACAGATGACTGTATATCAAATGAGGCAAATGATAAGGAATGGTGTCCTCACAGCATTATGTGGGCAGAAAAGACCGACTTAGCATTGTGTGACAGAAGTTTTAGATTAACCCATTGTAGTCGGGAGACCCATAAAAGGGTATTTTGCAAACAGTGCAGACCCATATCAGATGCCGCAGAACGAGGCATCTGATCAGGGTATCCACTGTTTGCAAACAGTTTAGCCATTTTTCTCTAGGAATATGTAAATCTCATAGCCGGACGTACCTAAAATTGAAATTTGTCTCTTCCAATATATAGTGTGGGAGAGTCTATTCAGTCTACAATGGGTTAAGCAAGTATTGTTTATCGGCATCACATGTATGACAACACAGCATAAACAGTATATGTGTACCATATTAACCCAAAACATTCGGACATCTTAACTCTTAAAGGGCCAATCACATCTAAAGCAGACAACATTTTTTATTTTTTTTTTTTATTTTCAGATGAAAACAAGTTTTGATATTTCATGTGAATTGTCTGCCAAGCAGACGATTCACATGAAATATCAAGACTTGTTTTCTCTGAAAAATAACAAAATAAAAATTTTAGAATGTCGCCTGCTGCAAATTTGGCTTGGCACATTAAGGGATAACTCTTTACAGGGGACTTGATAAGGAGGAGTATTTGATGATAATTCTGAGATAATTTTCTCCAGTTCTCCATAAAAACATATGTTGTGGGTACTCATTAGAAGTGCCTCAGCAAGGCGCTTCTAATGAGTACCCACAACACGTTTTCATGGAGAAATAAGAAAAATTATCCCAGAATTATCATCCGATAGTCCTCCTTAACAAGTCCTCTGCTTGTTACCATATTTGTCCTAAAATTAAAACAAGTCAATTTTACTACCTGTTGCTGCATTTGAAAACTGATGAATAAGCGACTAATGGTACAGACTCTGATCAGACACTGCATTCAGTGGCATCTGATCTGTGTCTACACTGTTTGTTCATCCCTGTCAGTCCAATTTGTTTGTGTTGAGGTTTTACGGCCCAGTCAACCCAATGGGGTTATGTCGAGCGTGGTCAGTTTACCTAACCACATGTTTACTGGGCAGGCTTAGTCCTCTAAGCGGTTAACCAGTATTGTGCACATTCTTTTGCCAGAAACTGACAACTGCCCTTCTTGAATCAGCCGAAGGGAGAGAATGACCATAGAAAATATTTCATGATCAATCTCCACGAAAGAATGTTGCCGTCCTCGGCGGGGGTTGAACCCGCGACCTCCTGGTCTCCAGTCAGACGGCGCATCCAACTGAGCCACCGAGGCCGGCCCTGTCAGTCCAAATACTTTGGTAAAAATATAATATGCAAGATGTTATTGGAAGGTCAGTTGGTTGGTTTGAAGTTTAACGGCCGTCGACACTGTTTAGGTCATGTATAGCCGGTCAGTTTACCTAATCACACATTTCTTTAGTGCTTATCCTGTACTTGTGCACATTCTTTTGCCAGAAACTGACAAATACCCTTCTAGAATCAGCTGAAGGGATAGAATGACCGTAAAATATTTCACGATCAGTCTCCACGAAAGAATGATGTTGGACCCTGCAAGGATCAAACCCCCAACCTCCTGATCTTGTCAGACACACATCTGACGAGCCACTGAGGCAGCCTCAGGCAGACATGCTGGAAGATACATGTAGAATTGTATGTTTCAATGATGTAAATCCATCTTATGTTTTCATAGGGAACTGGAGAAAATTATCCCACAATTATCAACATATACATCTCCTTAACAAGTTCTCTGATGATTTTCATAAAATGTCAAGCCCTATTTTCTTGAAAACATAAACATAAAAACCTCTTTATTGCTGGGATCCAAACAATAACCATGTTAGCTAAATAGCAGTGTTTTACCCAAACAAAAATTTATAGATTATACAGAAAAATGACCATAAATGGTCATTTTTCTATATAATCTATGCATTTTGTTAGGAATAAAACACTTTTGGCATCTACATTTAAACTGCCTTATATCCGAAACCATCTTATATCTGAAACTGTCTTATATCCGAAACCATCTTATAACGAGATTCCAGCATATATAAATATGTTATCTGCTAATCTTACTTTCTCTGACCTGAGGGTAAGATCACGAGTGTTGATATTGTTAAGCAAAAGTTTCATTCTAAGCTGAATGTGACAAGCATGTCACAGTTTGCATTATGTTTCTGCAAAGCTCTAGGTCAGAATACTGTAACATATTTTCAACACAAAAAGCAAAACTGATCTAACAGTTATGAGCCTCAATGTCAGAAAAATGTACTTCCCTACATGTGTGCCCAGTGAAGATTCAGATCAGTCTGTGCATCTTCACAGTCTGATCAGAGTCTTTCTTGTCTGCATGAGGAAACTTGCATCACTTTTTATCTAAAATGCATCCTGTGAGGATTCTGATCAAATGGCATGAATGTACAGTCTGATCTGAATCTTCATTCAGCCCACATGTTCCAAGATACATTTTCTCAGGTGGCGACTCTTACAATATACATTGTGTTTTTCCAATTCACAGAAGTTCTGGGCCCGAGTTGTTCAAAACAAAAGATGTCATTAGTTAACATATTGTTAAAACTTTGATCATTAAATATGGCATATACTCTAATATTTTGCTGAAAAAAAATGTGAAAAGCAAATACCTGTGCATTAGATATTGTACTTACTAGAACAGTTAACATTTTAACCACTTATGAGCTCATTAAGCTAATGATGCATTGCATTGCATTGCATTGCATTGCATTGCATTGCATTGCATTGCATTGCATTGCATTGCATTGCATTGCATTGCATTGCATTGTATTGTATTGTATCGTATTACTCCTCTTCTTGTAAATGAGAATTTAGATTTTATTGGCACATTTGCAGCAGACAATATTTTGATTTAATTTTCTTTTGTATTTTTCAGGGAAAATAAGGCTTTAAGGGTAGTAATACAGCACTTTACAGAAGAAATTTTAACCCTTAAAGCACTAAGCAAAATTGTAGCAGACGGCATTCTATTTTTGTTATTATTATAATTTTTCAAGAAAATAAGACTTGGAATTTCATGTGAATTGTCTGCTATGCAGATAACTGACTTGAAATACCAAGTGTTAATTTCTCTGAAAAATACAAAACAAAAAAAAAAATAAAATAAAAAACATCCTCTGCTGCAAATGAGATTAGTGAACTCTCCTACCAGAACACTTTGGACTGTCTGGTGTCTGGTTAATTAGGGGATAACTGCATTCAAATTTGTCGTTTGGGGAGGTAAATTGGTGGTTTTATGGTCGGAAATTTCGTTTAACGGCGACGCATCAGCGGAGCCGTAAAACGTTATTTGTGACCGTAAAACCGCCAATTTACCTCCCCAAATGACAATTTTGAATGCAGTTATCCCCATTCTAATGCATTTATTCATTTTTTTCTGTTGAAAAAATGTACTATTTGCACAAAGCGACATGTGCTGTGAGCTGCGTAAAACCAAATGCCAGCCAATGAAAAGCAACGTTACGTGATGACGTCGGATTATACCGTCGCAAATTTTGACGTTATCCAATCAGACGTCGCGTTACATGTGCAAGTTCATTAGAATTTTCATTATTACTTTGCCTTATAGAAATTCCTATATTAAAAGTGAACAGTGTAAACCCTGATCAGATGCCATGTTAAGTGGCATCTGATCTTGGTTGGCACTGACTGCCAATTACCCATTTGCCCCGAATAAAATTGGTTATGGGTTAATCTGAAATGACATGTAATATCATCTGTCTTAAACAGCCAATAAAACTAAATTATCACTTTAATACCATGCAATGGGCAAATTTAGCAGACAAAAACTGATGATATTTTCTTATTTTTTCTAGAAAATAAGATCTGACACTTCATGAAAATTGTCTCCTTTTGCATGAAGTGTCAGATCCTATTTTCTAGGGAAAATAAGAAAAATATTTCAAAATGTCATCTGCTGAAATTTTTACCCAGCATGCAAAGTGTTACCTTATAGAAACAAGCTATTATCATATTTATAAGAAGCCGTGTAACAAAGATCACCTTAATTTGATCAAATTTTGAAAATTACCTCAATTCCAAAAGCTCTGTCCAAACCCATATCCGCATACCTAGTGTAAGTATGGCAGCAAAATTAATGTCCTTATCGTAACAACTGGAAATCATTACGAAAACAAGCTTATAAAAGTGGGGTTTGAGAGGGTCAAAATTATATAGGTATGTTTTCGTGATGGAATGGTACAAGTAATTAATGCAGACCCAGATCAAGGCATCACAGAATGTCACACTGTTGCCACACATCCAGCAGTTTTAGACACATAAATAGGTAGTCTGAAAGGGGTCTGCACTGTTTGCTCAGGCCTTTTTTGACTTATTCAAATTTTAGGACAAATAGAAATGTGTGTTTGTAAAACACAAATGTCCCCAACTATACTCTTTTCCCTATAAAATGACCAAGTTACAAAGGGACATAAGTCTTACAAAATTAATCTAATTCTTTTTGCAAAAGTTAATCTGGTGATCTACTCCTCAGTCCCAATAAGCTCACTAAGTTTCAAGGCCCTAGCTCAGATAATTATCAAGATATCTTGCTCACAAGACAAAGTGTGACAAACAGACTGATGACTCAAAAGCAATAGGCCTTTCAACTTCTTTGAAGTTGGGGGCATAATAAATTCTGAAAGGAGGGGTGCATGAGAAGCAAAAATCGCACAAAATGAATAAGTAGTCTCAGTTCTATTGAGTCTCTTCATGAACATAGATTTCTCTGCTAAATCTCCCTTGTCACAAGTACATGTTCAAATTAATTTTACCTGATGACCCTAGAAGAATATTATAAGGGTCCTGATCAGATCTTGCATCAAGAATTTATTGTTGCTGTATATTTCTTACAAACTCATTAAAATCTCATATGTCAATAGCTGAGTAGTTTACATTAAACATTGTTACATCATTTTAATCTATTATCAACTTTTACAACTCCCTTAGTCCTTTGCCATTTTACTGCCAAATCTAATTATTAACAGATGACATTTTTTTTTATTTTTCACAGAAAATACTGTAATAACCCAGAGTATTGGGACAGACAGGCCTTAGCAAACAGTGTAGACCTACCGTATTCAACCTAATTACCGCACATACCCCTATAAGCGCACAGTCGAGCGATTTCGTAGTCTTCAGATTACAGCCAGTGTACTTTTTGTCTACTTCTTTATAACGTCATATGTTGTGGGTACCAATTTGAATTGCATTGACTTGTCGATGCAATTCAAATGGTTACCCACAACATATGCTTTTATAAAGAAAATCAGATAAAAATCGCCTAAACGTCATCAAATAAGTACTTTGCTGATATTTTTAAAGTGTGCCCTTAGTAGATATATGCATATTTTACCACAAGTTCTGGAAATTTTGTTCTTCTGCGATGTGAGCCTGTCTTTTTATTCATGTGTTTACAGAGCGCACAATAGCATTTACCGTCGTCCTGGATATTTTTTGGGCGCAAAAGAGGGTCCGTCCAGGATGTTTTTCTTAAAAAAATCCACCCCCTCCCCCACATCCTCATAAAAATCAAACGGTTGCTCTTTAAAATGGTTTTGGCTTTGGATCCCAGTAACAGTGTTACATCTGTACATTTGTTTGTTTGGATACAATGTGGTTGTTTAGCTAACATGGTCTTGTTTTTGGATTCCAGTAACAGTGTTATATCTATACATTTTTTTGTGTTTGGATACAACATGGTTGTTTAGCTAACATGGTCTTGTTTTTGGATCCCAGCAATAGTGTTATATCTATACATTTTTTTTGTTTGGATACAACATGGTTGTTTATCTAACATGGTCTTGTTTTGGATCCCAGCAATAGTGTTATATCTATACATTTTTTTTTTGTTTGGATACAACATGGTTGTTTAGCTAACATTTTCTTGTTTTGGATCCCAGCAATAGTGTTACATTTTTTCATTTGGATATAATGCAGTTGTTTAGCTAACATGGTCTTGTTTTGGATCCCAACAATAGTGTTATATCTATACATTTTTTTTTTGTTTGGATACAATATGGTTGTTTAGCTAACATGGTCTTGTTTTGGATCCCAACAATAGTGTTATATCTATACATTTTTTTTTGTTTGGATACAATATGGTTGTTTAGCTAACATGGTCTTGTTTTGGATCCCAACAGTAGTGTTATATCTATACATTTTTTTGTTTGGATACAATATGGTTGTTTAGCTAACATGGTCTTGTTTTGGATCCCAACAATAGTGTTATATCTATACATTTTTTGTTTGGATACAACATGGTTGTTTAGCTAACATGGTCTTGTTTTGGATTCCAACAATAGTGTTATAAAGAGGTTGTGCTGTGACAGAATTATATTTCTGTCAATTTCCAATTTTTCCAATAATTATAAGTTTCACACACTTTCTGAAAGGACAGATGAATGAAATCCATATAGATCATCAAATTTTTATTTCAAGTATTTTTTTTTTTTTTTTTTTTTTTTTTTCCCTTCTTATTTTCTATATTTACGTTGATCTATAGGAAAACAATTCTGAATTTTAAAGTTTATAATAATTGATACTAAACATTTATTGTGCCATACATAGTATTTTTGTTTTTGCTTTCTTTTAAAGATCCTCTTTCACAACCCCAGATAGAAAAGCCCTGGATAGAATGAATGAAAAAAAAAAGAAAAAAAACTTACTATGAAACTTGCAAACAAGAGTGGCATCCTTTTCTTTGTCAGCAAATTCTGTGTCTTCTAAAGGTACGTCAACAGTTGGCGGCAGAAATACTGACTTATCCGTGTGTGGTTTTGGTCGAACTGAAAAGATCAAAATATAAGGTAGTATAGTTGCTAATGGTCCATCCACAGAGCTATTATTTGACAATGATATTTCACAGCTCTAGATAGGCAGAACATTTTGTGACAGTTTTCTTATTTCTCCAAGAAAACATATGTTGTGGGTACTCATTAGAAGTGTCTCACTGAGGCACTTCGAATGAATACCCACAATATATGTTTTTGTGGAGAAATAAGAAAACACAAATTTACCTCCTAAAAATATCTTATGTAGATGCTTTGTATGTCATTGCGACACAGCTCAAAACATATATAGTAACAAATATATGAGCAACAACATCAGAAAACGTACCTTCTGACATGTGTGCCCAGAGAAGACTCAAATCAGCCCGCACATCTGGGCAGTCTGATAACTCTTCATTGACCACTTTAAGAACTTTGCATCCATGGCTAGCCAAAATGCACCTAATGAAGATTCTGATCAGACTGAGCAAATGTGCAGGCTGATCTGAATCTTTGCTGAGTGCACATGTCCAATTAAAGGTACATGTATGTTTTTTAACATTGCGGCTCATAGGAGAGAAGTCAATGGACTACATCTTGTCACACCTTGTGGTTTAACCTTAAGTACTCTCTATAAGAAGTCAATTGGTGACATTTTTCTTATAAAATAAAACTTTTCTTCCCATAAAACAGGTTTGACATTACATGCAAATTGTCTCCTAAGGAGACAATTTACATGTAATGTCAATCCCTATTTAACGGAAAGACAAAAATAAGAAATGTTTCAAAATGTAATCTGCTGAAAATTTTACCCAGCATTTTAAGCAATAAATAAGTAGTATGCACTGTTTTGACATTGTCAAAGTTTAAGTGGGCCCATTTAAGCTATTCTAGATTTTCTTTTTTCTCACCCACCCCTACTGCACACTCTTTTCATTGGTGTCATCAGTACCAAATAGAACACAGTTAAGACATGTTAAAATTTACTGTATCTTTTCAAAAGCAAGCAATAATTATTCTGAGTATCTGAAGACTTGTTCAGGAGTGTTTGGTGGTAATTTTGGGATAAGTTTTCTTATTTCTCCATAAAAACATACCTTGAGGGTACTCAGATGCAAATCACCAAGGCACTTCTAATGAGTACCAACAACATAAGTTCTCTGAGGCACTTCTAGTGAGTACCACATCATATGCTTTATGTTTGTTTTTTTGATTTGGGCTTAACGTCGCTTTCAACAATCTTTCAGTCATATCGCGACAAACTCTGGATGTGACAGGGAGCTCAATGCTCACTTTTAGAGTGCTGCCTCACTGAAATATCATGCCCCAGACACTTTGACATGATATTCCACCAGTCACATTATACTGACACTGAGCTGACCAGTTCCGATTCCTAGCTCTACTTTCTTAATGCTGAGCGCCAAGCGAAAGAGCAGCTAGTACCATTTTTAAAGTCTTTGGTATGACCTGACCGGGGATCGAACCCACAACCTCCCGGTCACAAAGCAGACGCTCTACCACTGAGCCACTGTGCCGGTCATATGCTTTATGTAGAACTAGAGAAAATTATCCTAGAATTATCATCAAATACTCCTCCTTATCAAATACTATGAAGTATCTTTATTTGTATCAAAGCTCAAGATACAATAAAAATAAATCCTAATCCAGACTCTGAAATGTTCGGAATCCTGTATTTGGTAATAGAAAAAAAAGTTTCAGCTGAATTACAAACTTTAATCATAGAAATTTAAGGAAATTCATTTCACTGAAAATTTAAATTCTGATATTGTAATTACCCTAAATCTTGGGAAAACAAAACTCTTTATTTCACTGAAAATTTAAATCTTGCATACTGTAATTACTCTAAATCTTGGGAAACCATAACTCTTCATTAGATCCTGCATATTGTAATTCTCCTAAATCTTTGGGAACCACTGAACAAGTCTATTTGACTATCTGGTGGTGTGTCCAAAAGTTACAGTGACTTAAAGACAAACAGTGTAGATCCTGATCAAACTGCTGCTTGGGAGCAGTTTGATCTGGGTCTACTCTGTTTGCACAGGAATGTCTGACTAAACATGGATAAATATGATACAGAATTTTCACATACTTTTAAAATGTGGTAAATAATATACTGTGACATCCATTCTGTAAAGTTTGTATTCAATAATAACATATCCTTGAAGAAGTTTTGCAACAATAACAAATTATCAAAAAAACATCTTAACTTTGAATAATCTCTGCATTACAACATATATATGCACACTTTTGAACTTCCTGTAATGGAAGTTTATACGGAAAGGTATGTGGTAATTCATCTTAAAGTGGCAGCACATATATACGTTATGCAACATTTCATTCTTTATATAACATTTAGACCTACAATGAAAAACAAACAAACAAAAAAAAAAAAAAAAAAAAACAACAGATAAATAGGCCTTACCATGTACAATTCAGCTTTCTAAAATGGCTACCACTAATTTCATCATGGGATCAGTTATGTTAAGCTATAACATGTTATGCCATATTACCTTCAGCATGTTTTATTTCAGGTAATACATATAAATTGCAGCGGTACTGAAAATTTAAATGTATCAAAAGTATAAAATACTCATTGCATTACTTTTTTTTAAATTTTATTTCTTTTCTTTGTACTTCTGTGCATATATTTTGGTATATTACATATCTGTAATTTCTGTGGGAAATATAATTTATAAATTTCAAGGAGGAAATCAAAGAAATCTTTCCTTTAGAATGCTATCGCACAGTGCTAAGAGTGTAAATGACATTAAATCACAAAACTTATTGAGGTCATTTGAAAACATCACTAGAAAAAGAAATCATTTTTATGATATGCAATATGTTATTACACCTTGAATTAACACGCCTTATCAGAAGTTTAAAGTTTAACATTTTTATAATCTTATTCTTATTGTGTTTGTGTGTCTGTGTGCATAATATGGTCATCTTATTAAATCAGGTTTTACAGGCTCTGAATAATACCTTGTGAACTTATCCTCTTAACTTTAACTGACTTATCCTGATAAACTGGTTCTGCCATTGTTATCAGTCTTTCATAAAGTATCCTAACCCATTGTATACGGAATAGACTCTCCCACACTATATATTGGAAGAGTCCAATTTCAATTTTAGGTACACCCGGCTATGAGATTTACATATTCTTAGAGAAAAATGGCTAAACAGTTTGCAAACAGTGGAGACCCTGATCAGATGCCACATTCTGCAGCATCTGATCTGGGTCTGCACTGTTTGCCAATTACCCTTTAACAGGTCTCCCGACTACAATGGGCTAATATAAAAAGTTTCTGGCTCAGTCCGTGTAAGCAAAAACTGATCCTTTCCATGGGAAACAGGAAGGACGACACTTACAAAGGATTGCTAGATTACTTAAAATTATTCTATCTATCTTCTATTACTGGGTCATTCACAACAAATGACATCAAATACAAAATGTACTTAGTTTGCACCCATGTTTGGTTTTAAATCAAGGATGCCACTTGTAAACATTATCACACCTATCAGTAGGACATCCCACAGCATAAAACATGTTCTTAAAGTCGGTGGATACACTTTCAAGTGAGGTAACTTTTGTCAAAATCAACTAGCCGCCCTTCTGAAAAGGGGTCTACTCTAAAACGTAAGAATTTGTTCCCACAGGAGCAAATTCTTTCCATTTATAGTAGACCCTTTTTAATAAGGGGACTGATGTGCAGGAAGGTAAAAATGAAGTCATAAATGTTGTGTCCCTTGTAGAATATGGTAGAAAATCTATCAAATGAATCCAGACCACTCAATGGCAACACAGCGGAACACTACCAAAACCTTGTTGATACAGAGATCAGTCTGCTTTTTGTAGTTTCCATTAGAATAAGATGGCTTCACTCACTGGGCCTCACAATCATTCTATGATGGATTCTAGATTGAGCTGGGAATTTTACTGCACAATCAACACTTTTAAGGTCATGTTGAGCAATTCTTAACTGAAGAAAGACTAGTAAAAAGTAGGCTATTTCTCTATCAACCTTTGCCAATCTCTGGGCAAATTCAGCTGACAACAATTTTTCTTTTTTTTTCCTAGAAAATAGGATTCTTATTTTTCCTAGAAGACAGGATTTGACATTTCATGCAAATAATTTGCACGAAATGTCAAATTCTATTTCCTGGGAGAAAAGAAAAACAAGTCAAAATGTCGGCTGCTGAAAATTTTACCCAGCATACTTAGCGTTAAAAAAGGCTTACCAAATATCTCCAGTTCTGCAGTGGCTGTGTCCGACCCAGCAGAATTCTTAATAGTACATGTGTATGTTCCCTGATCCGATGCGACAACATTTTTTATTTCAAGAATGTGGTGTTCTTTCTCTGTAGAGATCTGAAAATGACAAAGACATTTAATATTGGCAGCTTTTTAGTCAGATTTTAAAGCCAAGTCAACCCATTATCATTATGGTCATGTGGAGCAGTCAGTTAACCTTCTCACACTGTTCCTGGGCAGGCTTACAGGTACACCACAACCTCTTTATAACACCATTGTTGGGGTCCATAGCATAAACTGTGTTAGTTAAACAACCGTGTTATATCCAAACAAAAATGTATAGCTTATATTGAAAAATGACCATTTATGGTCATTTTTCAATATAATCTATTCATTTTTGGGATCCATCTTTGAACCCTGTTATATCAAAAACCGTGTTATAATGAACCGTGTTATAAAGAGGTTGTAGTCATTTAGTCCTCTAAGCAAAAGTAACCAGTACTTGTGCAAATACTTTTGTCAGTAGCTCATAATTGCCCTTCTTGAATTAGCAGAAGGAGGAGAATGGCAATAGAAATTATTTCATGATCAATCTCCGAAAAAGTTATGTGGCCACACTACTGACTATGCTGTGGAGCCCTGCTAATAATACTTATACACAGCTCAAGACAAAGTGCTTTTATCAATCAAAAAGTACTAATACTTTTCTTCTTCCTCCACGAAAACATGCATTGTTGGTTCTCATTAGAAGCGCTTTGCCGAGCACTTCTAACGGGTATCCACAACATGTTTTTTGTGGAGAAATAAGACAATAATTTAGCTGATACTTCCTCTTATCTGGACCTACCGTATTCGACCTAATTACTGCACTGTGCGTTTAGGTTTTTCAAACTTACAGGACACACTCATTTGTGATAAAATAATGTATCTATCTACTAAGGATACACTATAAAAAAAGATCAGAAAAGGACTTATTTAATGATGACTATGCGATTTTTTCTGACTTTCTTTACAAAGGCATATGTTGTGAGTACTCATTTGAATTGCATCGACTTGTCGATGCAATTCAAATGAGTACCCACAACATATGCCTTTGTAAAGAAGTAAAGAAAAAAGTACAACGGCTGTAATCTGAAGACTACGGAATTTCTTGACTGTGCGCTTATAGGGGTATGTGCGGTAATTAGGTCAAATACGGTATGCTGATCAGACAGCATATCAAAAATGACTGCACTCATAACTAATTTAAAGGCTTCTCATCAATAATGATTTATACTTGGGCTGCCCCATGCGAAAATGTGTCTTTAGGCATATGCGGACAGCGAAGGCCCAGATCAGACTGCGCCTCAGCGCAGTCTGAGCAGGGCCTTCCTGTCAGCTAAAGGAAGCATTGGATACTACAGAATGTATGAATGGAGCGCCAAGGCCCGGATGATACTTTGTATATCATGATCTGAACCTGCACATTTTGCGCATGTCTGAAGGCACTTTTTTGCTTAAAGAAGTCCAAGAAAAAATAAATTACATTTGGTTTGCCTAAAGTGATACCTCTCCCTAAATGAAAAACAGATAAATAACACATTAAATATGTTTTATGATATTTTAATAATATTTTGCATTGATTTTTTGTTTTTAATGAGTTTGTTTAAGGACATGTCAACCTTTGTGGGTCATTTGGTATATCATTACTTTTTTGGCTGAAAAAAAGTTCCTCCCCTAGAGCTACATTATCAGTGCACACACAGCCTACCAGTCTACCATATTTACCTTAAGTATTGGGACACCTTATCTACTTACCATACTTATCCTAAAATTTGAAACAGTCCATTCTACTACCTCTTGATGTGTCTAAAATATTACTGTATGTATGGCAAACAGTGCAGCCCAGAATCAGACACTGCTTTCTGTGGCATCTGATCTGGGTCTACACTGTTTGCAAAGGCCTATCAGTCCCAATATTTAGGGTTATTAAGGTTAGCTCGGACACACTTTTTACTGATTTGTTTGAAAAATTTTCATAAATACTAAGGGAGGGTACTCAAACTGTTCTGCAAACAGATTTACTGAAATTTACCTAACTTTGCTCCAAAGTTACCAAAAAACAAAACAAAAAAAAAACTTACCGTACCATTTTTGTCCCTCAACTCCTTACTGTATTTGTTCTACGATTTGGAGAAGTCCATTCTACTATCTTTGATCTGTCTAAAACCTGTTGGATGAGTGACAGTTAGACCCTAATCATACACCACATTCTACTACATCTGATTTGCTCAGGAGTGTCTGATCCCAATGCTTCGGATAAATAGGGTTTAACTGATATCTGTGTCTATTTATTTATTCAGTATGATTTATTTGTATTGAGGTTTTACGGCCCAGTCAACCCAATGGGGTCATGTCGAGCACAGTGAGTTTACTTAACCACACATTTATTGGGCAGGCTTAGTCCTCTATGCGGTTAACCAGTACTGTGCACATTCTTTTGCCAGAAATTATTCAGTATGAAAAAAATACCTTGTGTCTGTCATCTTTTGTAATGTCTTTCCCATTCAAGCTCCATGTGAGCTCTGTTTGTGGCGAGCCTTCAAAAGAAGCTTTAAATTTTGCCGTTTCTCCTTCATTAACAAACTGGCGTTTTGGTTTGGTGACAAACTCAGGAGCCTTCTCCTCAACACTGGAAATTTTCTCTTTGACAAGTTTGCTGAAATTTACAAAATTCAACTTTGGTAACGTAACAAACAGCATAAAAACTATCTACTGGGATGGAATCCCTTGAGCAGACAGTGTAGACCCAGATCAGACCAGAGTTCTGGGTCTACACTGATTACATTGAGTTTGTAATTTTTGACACATAATTTTATAGTTAATTCAACACAGTTTAACCCATTTCAGTCGAAACCCCCCCCCCCCCCCCACCCCCTCAAAGGGTAACTGACAAACATAATAATAAAAATGAACTAACCAGACACCAAAGAGTTGTGGTAGAAGAGTCCACTCGATGTAAATGGGTTCAAAAGAAACTAGGTAAGGTGGGTTGTGTCCCAGTAATAAGAGAATTACAGTTTTGTCTCAATATTATGAGAATGAATTTGCATTTTGTGGATTTTATCTATGTGTCAACACCAGTGAATCACTCAGACTAAATAAAACCCAAAGGGCTTTTTGTTAAATTCCTAGGTCTGGATCAGGGTCTACACTGTTTGCTTAGGTCTGTCTGCTGGAATACTTAGGAATAATTCAGTATTTCCCCAGATCTGACTTAAAGTTTGATTTTCTCCGCCTTTGTGATCACAGAGCCCACTGCAAGAATTTGGAAAGTTTATGAGTGTCACTGATGAAAAGTCATTTGAGTTTCACTGATGAAGCCCTGTTGGTCAAAACTAGCTAGTTTGGCACTGAAAAAAAATGACATTTCAGCTATTCTCTTATTTTGTGTGCAAGACCATTGCTCTTAAGGGTCATTCCCTTTAGAACATAATTTACTCAATTTAATTAACCCTTGTCCTGCTGAATAAATTCAGATGCCACGCCCTTTTCAAATTTTCAGCCAATCAGATTACTTGATCAGATTGTTGATATAAATTCACATACTGAATGGCAAACAGTGTAGATCCAGATCAGTTGGCTTCTTAGAAGCCAGCTGATCTGGATCTACACTGTTTGCAAAGGCAGGGTATATCCAGGTTCAGCAGGACAAGGGTTAAATAACCTAAGAAATACAAAATCATATGCTTACCTAGAAACTGGGTCCACATGGAATTCCACTGAAAATACAGAAATAAAAGTTATTGCAATGTAATATTAATGCTTAGCACTCTGGGTAAAATTTTCAGCAGACATACAAATGTATTGAACTGTTTTTCTTATTTTTTATTCTCCAGAAAACAGGTTTTGATATTTCATACAAATTGTCTCCAATGGAGACAATTTACATCTATATATATATATATATATATATATATAGAACTTTACAGAGAAATTAATCCATGTGATACTATCCACATTGTTTCATAATGACAGCTAATTCTATCCTGTACTGGACCTCATGCAGGATAATTTACATACAAAATATATTATTCAAACTTTAACTAATCGCTGGATCATAAAATATAGGTCATTGACCTACATATATTTGAGAGGTCAATCTGATGTATCACATTGATCCATTATACAAGCTATGATGTTAATCCACTGAATAATCTAGAAGACATTAGTCAAAATCACTAGACCATGAAATATACATGTATGCTGATTTATACTTTCTTTGAGGTCAAAGTTTGCGTCACACTGTGTCATTATCTGTTAATATGACACTTAGGCATCAAATAGTGGGAGATATTAGACAAAATCACTGGGCTATGAAATATAGGTCAAAAGTGCCAAGAGAGTCACGAATACCCCCGGCAGGCTTCATTTCTTAATTATAAAATGTTTTTAAGTCAATGACAATGATATAAGGAAAATCAATGGACCATGAAATATAGGTCTCTGACCCACATGTATTTTACAAGGTGTTTCTCTGAAGGAGACTGATCTATAATCCCAAGTACAACTTTTCTCCAGTAAATAGTCTTCAAGACATGAAACAAAATCGCTGGATCATAAAATATAGGTCATTGACCTATATATATTTGAGAGGTCAATCTGATGTATCACATTGATCCATTATACAAGCTATGATGTTAATCCACTGAATAATCTAGAAGACATTAGTCAAAATCACTAGACCATGAAATATACATGTATGCTGATTTATACTTTCTTTGAGGTCAAAGTTTGCATCACACTGTGTCATTATCTGTTAATATGACACTTAGGCATCAAATAGTGGGAGATATTAGACAAAATCACTGGGCTATGAAATATAGGTCACAAAGATCTACATTTATTTTGAAATAAATGCTGTGATAAGATATAAAGCAAAATTACTGGACCATGAAATACAGGTCAAGGTAATCTACATTTATTATGATGTCAATTGTGGTGTCACACAGAACCAATATCCCAAGTACCACATTAATCCATGAAAGATGAATGGACAGACAGAACCGATGAAAACTATATGCCCCTTCGGCATACTTTGTATGCCGGGGGTATAATAACTGGGTATCCAATCTACCCATCTTACCTCCCCATGCCTTTATCATAACCTATTTTCCCATTTTGTGGGTTATTTTATGTGTAAGAAATATACATAATCAAAAGCCTTTGAAGTAAAACTTGGTTATAGTAGGTGTTAACAGATGGAATCACAGACAGATGGAAGGATGGACTGAAAGACAGACAGATGAATGGACAGACAGAACCGATGAAAACTATATGCCCCTTCGGCATACTTTGTATGCCGGGGGTATAATAACTGGGTATCCAATCTACCCATCTTACCTCCCCATGCCTCTATCATAACCTATTTTCCCATTTTGTGGGTTATTTTATGTGAAAGAAAGAAGACTCACCACTTTCTCCATCTATACTCCTACTTCTGCTGCCACCTGAAAAACACGAAAAAAGGAAGAGTTTAACACTTAGCATGCTATGGGCAAATTAAGCAGACAACATTTTTAAATATATTTTTCTTATTTTTTTTCCTAGAAAATAGAATTTGACATTTCATGCAAACCATCTTCTTCCAAGGATTCAACACTTTATGCAAATTGACTGAAATAGGATTTGATATTCTATGCAAATTGTTTCCTTCCCAGAAAATAGGACTTGACATTCTATGCTATTTATCTCCAATGGATACAATTTGCATGAATTGTCAAATCTTATTTTCTGGAGAAAATAAGAAAAAAAAATATTTAAAACTGTCATCTGCTGAAATTTTTACCCAGCACGCTAAGCATTAAAATTAATTCTGTAATATATGTAGCTCTACAGTAGAAAAGGCCCCTCTGCACTACATACCCAGCTAGCATTCTTTATAAATATACAGCGGGCTGTTATCGGCCCGTCAGCTACCCTGACGGACCAGCTATAGATTTATGTAGAATGCTTACTGGGTATACAATTGGATCAGGTTATTTGTTTCTTTATTTCTTGCTAACAGAAGCACTGAATACGAGGGTCCTGCAAAACATTTTGTCACTGGGTTCGGATTACTTCAGTGCTATGTTTTATCAAACATACTTTTATTACAAACCTTCAAAGTATTCCCCCTTTACTGAAACACATTTTTGTAACCTTTTTACCCAGTTGCGAAAAGCAGGTAAATAGTCTTCTTTTGGTATCTGTTGGAGACACTGATAAATAGCGCTGCCAAGAGAACTTCTAGACGTATACTTATTTCCAGAAAGCATTTTCTTAAGCCTTGGAAATAAAAAGAAGTCAAAGGGACTCAGGTCAGGTGAATAAGGTGGATGGTTTAAAACTTTCACCTTTTCAGAAGCCAAAAAAGACTTAACAACCTCACACTTATGAGAGGAGGCATTGTCATGTAAAAGGTAGACTCCTGACCATCCTTTGCTTGGTCATTTCTTATTGTAAAACTCTTTCACTTTCTTCAGTACAGAATTCTTGTAGAATCGGCCAGTGACTGTATGACCAGATGGGCAAGGCACTTGAACGACTGGCCCACTTGAATTAAAGAAAATTACGTACAACATATTTTTCGAACTTATAGTTCTCTTGGCAAAACATGGGCGTTTCTTATCTTTTTGCTTCCATTGCTTATTATCAGCCCTTCTTTGTGGCTCAAACATGTGCACCCAGGTTTCATCACCTGTTAGCAAGTTAGAAATAACCCGACTATTACAGCCTTTGTATGTTTTCAAAAGTTCCCGGGCACATTTAAGGCACTGTGTCTTTTGCTCCTCAGTGAGCAAATGAGGTACCCACCTAGCGCAATCCTTTCTCAGGTCCAAACACTTTTTCAGAATTGTTTGCACACTGCCTTCTGATATGCCAGTACAACTAGCTATATCTTTGACAGACAATCGAGCATCCTGTTTGACCACAATCTTTACAGCAGGGATGTTAGCCTTGGTAACAGAGGTTTTAGGCCTTCCAGGACGGGTATCATCTTCAACAGAAAATTTCCCAGCTTTAAAAGCTTTAATCCACCTAAAAACTGTGTGCATTGAAATGGTCTGAGGTCCATATATACCACACAATTCATTAAATATCTGCTTTGAATCTATATTGAGCCTAATGCGGCATTCTGGTCCATGTTCCAATGTAACAAGTAAATTGGTCAGTGTATATGACTGCATCTATTTCAATTTGAAATAACTCGGTCAGTCGGAAAGCAATTTGCACGAAATAAACGGGTATCGTTAGCTATTCACTGCACCATTCAAGTGCAGTGAAGCACTTTAAAATATACCTGGGATAAAACTAAGGAAGCCTATTAGTGTCAGAACTTTTTGCATGACCCTCATATTGTAGAATACAGTGAAGACTGCATGCATGTGCTGCCTGATCTAAGCCTTCGGTTGTTACAAATGTTATAAGGCCCTTTTCCTGCAGTACCATATTTACCCTAAGTATTCAGACAGGCAGGCCTGAGCAAAGAGTGTAGACCCAGATCAGACTGCAACATCTGATCAGGGTCAACACCATTTGTCACTCACCCACCAGATTTTTGGACACATCAATAGGTAATAAAAAGCAAAATGAGCCAACTATAAATGAAAAATAGTTTTCTTATTTTCACCAGAAAGAGGGACTTGACATTTTGCTCCAACTGTTTCCTAAGGAGATAAATAGCTGGATGCAATTTCTGGCAACAATGAGAACATATTTCTGGCAAAAATAAGAAGCAAAATTGCTGCAGATGACAGTCTAAAATGTTTTTTTGTTTGTTTTTTTTATTATTTTACAGTGAAAATAAGACTTGACATTTCATGTGAATCATGCAGATGATTCACATGAAATGTTAAGCCCTCTTTTTCTCTAAATAATGGTCACAAAATCTTAAAATGTTAACTGCCACATTGTGATTGGTGCTTTAAAGGTTAAAACCTTAGTCACACTAGCTGTAGACAACTTCTTAACCCTTAAAGCGCCAAGAAAAATTGCATCTGAAAATGTCGTCTGTTTATGTCGTCTGCTGAATATTCTTGCAGACTTTTCAAACCTATTTTTGCATACAGGCAAACAGTGTGGACCCAGATCAGACTGCTCCTAAAGGAGCAGTCTGATCTGGGTCCACACTGTTTGCAAAAATGATTTTTAAAATCACAAGCAGATGAAAAAGCAGACGACAATTGTTGTGATTGGCGCTTTAAATTTTAGGAAAGCATAAGGCTTTACATAGTGTATGAATTGCCTCTGTAAAAAAAAAAAAAAAAAAAGAAACTGTCATCTGCTGCAGTTGTGGGCGGTCTTAATATTGAATATACAGTCAACCCTATCTTGAAGACCACCTGTATTAAGCAATCACCTCTATTAAGAGGCCATATTTTTGGATCCCTTAAAAGTCAAAGAAGTGTACCTGTATTAAGCAAGCACCTGTCTCAAGCAACCACTTTTTGGTCTTCCCTTAGGTGCTTGCTGTAGATTAATAAGAAAGAAACCATTTAGGATTGGCAAAAGCTGGTCTTAATAGTGAAGTAATGATCTTAAATTTGAGTGGTCTTAACTCATTGTAGTCGGGAGACCCCTAATAGGGTAATTGGCAAACAGTGCAGACCCAGATCAGATGCCGCAGAATGCGGAGTCTGATCAGGGTCTTCACTGTTTGCAAATAGTTCAACCATTTTTCTCTAGGAATATCTAAATCTCATAGCCGGTCCTACCTAAAACTGAAATTGGACACTTCCAATATATAGTGTCATTTTTTTTTAGTGTGGGTGAGTTCATTCAGTCTACAATGGGTTAAAGGGGAATTTTACTGTATACATTCATGTAATGTGCGAGGCCAGGGCATTTGTGTACTTTGGACACCAGCTTTAACTAGTTAGTTAAATGTTAAATAAGACGTGTCATAGTTTATGCAAGAAAATTGAAATACCATACCAGTCTAACTTGTTTTTGCAGAGATGTAAAACTTGCTCTGTCTTGAAATTATGTGAAATCTTATTCGTTCCTTTTGTTAACTTTAGAAGTATTACTTTTAAAGCATATCAAGCATAGTATGTTAGTAGACAGTAGACTATTTGAAATAATTTTGTAAAAGTAGGGTTAAATTTCGTATATCCAGTTACTAAATAATTCACTGTCTGAATTGTTAAACTGACTGTTGCCATGAATTGTATACCGGTACTATGAACCCAATATTCTATTGGGGGTGTACAATTTTTAAGGTTGTTTCAGTACTTACTAGAGATAGTTAATATACATGTATTTCTTAATAATCAAAATATACATGTATTTCTTAATAATCAAAACTATCAAGCAGTGCCTGTCTGCCTGTCTGTCTGTCTGTCTGTCTGTCTGCCTGCCTGCCTGCCTGCCTGCCTGCCTATCTGTCTGCCCATCCATCCATCCAGTCTGTCTGTTTGGGCCTGCTCTTTCCACTCCCCCTCTCTCTCTTTCTCTCTATCTTTTCACAACCATGTTTATATTCGGGTAGATTATACCGTATTCAACCTAATTACTGCATTGTGCACTTAGGTTTTTTTTCAAAAATGCTGGAAAAACTTGTGGTAAAATATGTACCTACCTATACTAAAGGTACACTTAAAAAAAAAAAAAAAAACTGCGAAGGACTAAGCAGTATTTGATATGTGTTTTTTTTTTCTTTTTTTTTTTTCTGATTTTCTTTATAAAAGCATATGTTGTGAGTACTCATTTGAATTGCACTGACAAGTCAATGCAATTCAAATGGGTACACACTGCATATGTCTTTATATAGTAACTTGACTGTGCGCTTATAGGAGCATGTGCGGTAACTAGATCGAATATGGTACATTTGAGTAGATTATATTTAAAATCAATATTACAATAATAAAAGAAATAATAAAAGACACTGCTATATGAATAATGAATGACTGGAGTAATTTGATTAAACAGCCAATTTCAAACCAGGTCATTTTTTTAGCACTTGATCAAAGAGAATAAACAACATTATGAGATGCATTCTGAATTTATTCTGTACAATAAAATACCAGAATAATTCAAACTATTTAGACAGACTGGCCTGTGCAAACAGAGTCAATTCAGATCAGATGCTAAATACTGTGGCATCTGATCAGGCATCCACACTGTTTGACACTCATCCAGCTGTTTTTAGACACACTGACATATATTAAAATGTTCAAATTTTAACCCTAGTCCTGCTGAACCCGGATATGTCCTGCCTTTGCAAACATGTAGATCCAAATCAGTTGGCTTCTGAACCTCTGAATCTGCACTGTTTGCCATTAATTATGTGAATTTATATCAACAATCTGGATCAAGTAATCTGACTGGCTGAAAATTAGAAATAGGCGTGGCATCTTAATTTGTTCAGGAGGACAAGGGTTAAGATAAGTATGGTAAGGTGTTAAGGAGTCCCAGTATTTAAGGTAAATACAGTAATATATATTACAACAATCTGATAACATATTCAAAAGAATACAAAAATGACTGAGATGTATTACAACTGCAGAGAAGTTGTTAAGGAGGAATATCTGGTGATAATTTTCAGATATTTTTTCTTATTTCTTCATAAAAACATATGTTATGGGTACTCATTAGTAGTGCCTCACTGAGGTGCTTCAAAATGAGTACCCACAATATATGGAGAATAGAGAAAATTATCCTAGAATTATCATCATATACTCTCCTTAACTTCTCTACAGCTGACACGCATTAAGTGGGCTTTAACTTCCCTTCAGTTTTTATAATACAACATACTGTATTTCAAAAATACTGGGACACCTTAACTTCTTACAATATTTGTCCTAAAATTTTAACAAGCTCATTAGTTCCCTGTGCATGTATCTAAAAATGCTGGGCCAGTTGTTCAAAACTAACGATGTCGTAGTTAACATATCGTTAAAACGTTCATCATTGAATAAGACATATATGCTTATATTTTTGCTGAAAAAATGTGAGTAGCTTTTGCATTTGCAAAAGCTACTCACATTTTTTCAGCAAAAATACCTGTGAATTTGGTATTGTACTAACTAGAACAGTTAACATTTTGACTACTAATGAGCTAGTTAAGCTGACGATATTTTTACAACTGGGTCCTGGATTATTAGAAAACAGTGTTGTATATGATCTTTGTGTGGCCTTGTGGCTACTCGCTGTGGTGCTTTTTCTTGTTTTGTCTAGTTAACTGCCTTATTTTGCACTTAGTGGACCACCTTGGCAAGAGGGACCTGGTTGCTTTGCTTTGTTTTTTTTTTTTTTTTTTTGGTTTGTGGCTTGTGTACTGTGTGTCATGGTTAGTTTGCTCTTCCTCCTGGAGTCACTGGTAGACTATGTTCTGTGATTGTGGCTCTTCCTGGACATCTGCTATACTATTTAAACCCTGTTCAAATACCACATTCTGCTGTGTCTGATCTGGGTCTTCACTCTTTGCTGAGGCCTGTCTGTCCAAATAATTAAATATGGTATTATATTACCAAATAAGATAAAGTTGTTTTTATGTACCAAATAAGATAAAGTTGTTTTTTATGTATCAACAATCAACCCTCTTTATATCGACACTCAAAACAACGACAAAATTCGTTATAATGATAACTTTACTGGCATGAAACCTTCATTCATGAGGCAACAATTAATCAGTAATTATACAAGACTACTGTGATTAATAATACAAGAAAAATATGTTTTGGATATTTGTTAGAATTGCCTCACTGAGGCAATTCTAACAAATATCCAAAGCATATGTTCTGTGAGTAAATAAGACTAAAACAAGCCCTTTATTACATATCCTTCTGCTGTATTTAAGAATACTTTACAGCAGCAAATTCATTTAAATGGCACCATCTTTGCGAACAAATGCTGTTGTTGTAATGAAGGTTCACTGTACCTTCAATTTATACAGACACTGAAAATATTTAGGGTAAATGGGGTAAGTTTTAATGGTCAGCTACAATATTTGTCACTTATTTGTTAACCAATACTTAAGATGTGAAGTGATTTCTAAATCCACCCTTCAAACCATGTCAACCGGGTCACATGAAACAGTAGGTTACGATGTTAACAGTGTCACTATCATTCTGCAGGGACGGTGAGTTTCGACAAATTAATCCTTACTGCCTGTCTAAATCAAGAATATGCCATTTTCAGACTCTGATAAGAGGGATAGTAAAGTCAGATTCTGGAGATATGTAAGAGGGACATGTGAGGTCACTGAAAGAAAAAAGTTGCCACTGTTTTGATGGTCTGAAATCAAAACAATCTTTAAAGCCAGACTAAAAGTACAATGTCAAACCACTTGTTGAGTAAGGATTAGAAAAATAATACATTTTATAGTAAATTATTTCATTCAAACATAAATATTTATTATTCAGACATTATGTGTTTTATGGCTTAACCCACTTATGCCTATTAGTCCCATAAATGGGACCTTAGCAAACAGTACCGACCCAGATCAGATGAACCAGAATGCAGTGTCTGATCAGGGCTACACTATTTGCATTAAATACAAGAATTTCTATAAAACACAGTTATAATGAAAATTAACCAGACACCCTGCTACTGGAAAAAGACCGGTCCAAAGAGTTGTGATAGAACAGTCCACCTGACATAAATGGGTTAACGTTACTGTCAACTAACTCCAGTCATAATAAACTGGGTTCACCAAGTGAAAAAATACGTCTTCATCACAAAAACATGCCTATATAATTTTGACTCCCTTAAACCCCACTTTTATATAATAAAATTGGGGTTTACAGGGGTATACATTATTTTTCTTATTTCTGCTCAAAAAGATAGATTGTGAGTACTCGTAAGAACTGCCTTGGTGAGGCAGTTCTAACAAGTACCTACAATCTATTTTTTGAGCAGAAATATGAAAAACATCAGAATTTTTATCTGAAAACTTTCAGCTTTTGGTGGTGAAATTTTCAATATATTTGAATAGGCGTGTTTTCAAAATGTTGGACTTACACAGACACAGAAGGCCCAGATCAGCCTGTTCATCTACACAGTCTGACAATGTCCTCTGCTGCCCACTTACAGAATCATTGGATATTCAGGGAACTTTGTTAGACCCCTAGAAGCACATCCCCTTCATAGATTTCTGGAGCTACAGCCCCATTCAGGGAGTGTCTGGATGTGACAGGATACTCAAGGTTCATGTTTATCGTGCAGTGTCTAAAAACAAGTCTAATCAAAATGTATTTTGTTATTCACTGCAGAGCTTAGGTGCAGAAAGAAACCAAAATGGCAAGCTGCTGAACTACAAAGCCAATGTTCCATACATTCATTAGGAACCAGTCTAGTGGTAAGCACTCCAAGTCCCATGTCATGAGGTCAAGGTCTGATGATGGTTCTTGGGATATGTCTAATGAATATATGGAATTATGTGTTATTCTATCCTGATTAATCTTACTAATAATTCATTGAATGTACAAAGCCAATCACCTGTTTTTATACCTAACAATGTTTATCATGACATTATAGCAGGCCACACATTTGTGATCTTGTTTTTATTTTTTGGAGTAAACAGGAATCGACATTTCATGTGAACTGCCTCTATAGGAGATGAGTAATTCCTATTTTCTCAAAAAATAAAATAAGGAAAGATATTTTATGATGTCTATAGCTTATTTTTTATTTTTGGTGCTGTAAGGACTTGTTCAAAAGAGAAAACAATTTTCAGTTTTGTTAAACACACCACATCAATAAAAATCCATGAAACATACAGAATTTGATTTGTTTCATTTAGCAAATTATGTCTTTTTTGGAAGAAATAAATTCTTTAATTTTAGAGCAGGCCCTATAGTAAAGAAGCAAAATATTTTATGTTAGTTGATGTCTCTTTATTGCATATATTATTATTTTTCTTATGCATATTACGCCAATGCGTAATGTGCAAAATTAGCACTACACCTACGAAATGTGTTCTAAGAAGTACAGATGGAATGGTAAACAGTGCAGACTTTGTTAGGATCATTTTGATCTGGGTCAACATTGTTTGATCAAGTAAGTTTGCCAAAATAATTGTGGTATTCACTATAGAAATTGTACAAATTAATGAAGTGCAAGATATAATTTTGTCATAAAAAATTAACTGAATCTAGAAAAAGTGATAATGAAGAATTCGCTAACAATATCCCCCAGCACAGATAAATCAACAGTGTGAACAATAAATGATATAAATCCATATTTACATTGGATTGCTGAAATCATTGTGCTTAATTTAATCCTGTAATGATTTGACTGTAAATTCAAGCCCCAAACAGGTCGAATAATTGCAATAATTTTTACAGAAAAGAACACCATGGTTGATTTAATTAACATAGTTCTTTCAGCACAAACTGGCACAGTAAATTGCCAGAGTTCAGGTGAATGACATGTTGCTGTCTGTGCATTAGATGCTTAGCACTCTGGGTAAAAATTTCAGCAGAGGACATCTTAAGATATTTTTCTTATTTTGCCAGAAAACGTTTTGACCTTTCATGCAAATTAGACAATTTGCATGAAATGTCAAAAACCTGTTTTACGTGAAGAATAAGAAAAATATCATCAATTTGTCGTCTGCTATATTAACCCAGAGAATGGTAAAGGTTAAAAGGGAACAACCTTAACCCATTTAAGTGCTAAGCAAATTGTAGCAGACAACATGACGTTTTTTTCTAATCATTTTTCAATGAAAATAAGACTTGGCATTTCAAGTGAAAGATCTGCTGCAGATGTGATTAGTGTCTTAATCGTTACCACACTCTGGGATAATTCAGCAGACGAAAAATTGATATTTTCATGCAAATGTCAAATCCTGTTTTGGGGAAATATAAGAAAAATATTTAAGTATGTCATCTGCTGAAAATTTTACCCAGTGCTAAGCAGTAAGGTCAAAATTGCAGAAACTGGCACACTGGTTGTATATAGCTATACTAAGCTCCTTGCGGGGCTCCTTGCCATCACGCATTGTCCTGATATGCATGTGGACAGAAGGTCCTGAGAAAACAGAGCAGACCCAGATTCAGAATTCCATAGTTTCACGCCATTTGTTTTCTACTGATTTTATGACTTCGCCTCTTATATGATGGCATAAACCGTGGTGCAATGATATCTTTGCAACGAAATACACCCATAATAACTCTTTCATCCCAGCAGACCAAAAAAGTACCTATGCCTACAGTGTAGATCCTGATGAGATGGCTCATAATAAGCAATCTCATAAGGATCTACCCTGTTTGCCATTCTGTTTTTGATTTTAGACTGAACTCCTTTTTGCATCAGTGGACAGATAGGAGAGTCCACTTCAGAAACTCAGGGATGAAAGGGTTAATGAACACAGACTGGAAACAATATATTCCAACTACTTCTGTAAAATTGGGTTCAGAGAAAAACGTAAACAGGAGTGGTCTCTCTAAAAGCACAATATAAGAAGAAAAGAAGCAAGCCTGTCATTATAATTGGGATGGCTATTTTGACATGTTCAGAATTTAACTAAATTATAGCTTGCACTTCCCTTAGGCAAACTCCTCCTTCAAACATGATGAATGTTTACTGTATTTACCCACAGTATTGGGACAGACAGACCTGAACAAACAGTGTAGACCCAGATCAGATGCCACATTATGTGGCATCTGATCAGGGTCTACACTGTTTGCCACTTATCCAGCAGTTTTCAGAAGACATGAGGTAGTAAAATAGTGATTTTCAAATTTTTGGATAAGACTTAGTATGGGAAGGTTCCCAACATTTATAGTATATATGGTTGCTAGGTTATGGGGAAAATTAAAGGACAAAATACTCAATTGGAATACTCAATTGTGTGTACAACCGTGTGAACTAGGTTAACAGGCCAGAAGTCAATTCATTCAGATATTGTCCAACAGCTTCCTACAAAAGAAAGGACTAGAAAATACAAGAGAATCCCCTTCCACTGACTTGCAACAGTGCACACTAAACCCTAAGAAATTAACCCATTGTAGACTGAATAGACTCTCCCATACTATATACTGGAAGAGTCAAATTTCAATTTTAGGTATGTGCAGCTATGAGATTTACATATTCCTAGAGAAAAATGGCTAAACTATTTGCAAACAGTGGAGACCCTGATCAGATGCCACATTCTGTGGCGTCTGATCTGGCTCTGCACTGTTTGCCAATTATCCTTTTACGGGGCTCCCAACTACAATGGGTTAAGCCCTACTTAAACCCCAAGGATTGGAACACACATGCACTCTATGTACCCTAAATATTGGGATACCTTAGCTCCTTACTATATAGTAAGTCCTGTCCTAACACTCAACTCTTCTCCTGCTGAACCCGGATATACACTGCCTTGCAAACAGTGTAGATCCAGATCAGTTGGCTTCTGAAGAAGCCAACTGATCTGGATCTGCACTGTTTGACATTAAGTATGTGAATCTATAGCAAAAATCCAGATAAAGTAATCTGATTGGCTAACAATTAGAAGTGGGCATGGCATCTTAATTTATTCAGCAGGACAAGGGTTAACCCTTGTGGTGTTGAATAGATTTGCTATTCCCATTGGAACTTGCAACCCCTGGATCTGAGTCAAACGCTCTACCTCTACATATGCATCCAGTCCTTTGCTTGTTAAATATGTAGGAAGGTCTTTTTTCCAACCTACAGCTCATATCTAAGGGTCACAGGGACCAGCACTTCAAAGAGATAAAATTACTTGTAATCTGACATCAAAATCTACTGTATCACACAAAAAGGTGTCTCAACCCATGGGCAGCCCAATCCGGATGGGGGCAGGGGACTTAGTCAATGCCCAGAAAGAAGCCTCGGTTATATCGTAAAATCTATAGGTGAAAAGAGAATGCATGCCCTGATCAGCCTGCACAAATGCACAGGCTGATCTGGGCATTCCTTTTCCACATGTACTCTATTTAATGGCACAAGGTAATTTGTATGAAGATTTGGTATGTATGCAAACTGTTTAACGTTTAGTGCGCTACGTGCAAATTCAGCATACAACAACTGACGATAATTTTCTTATTTTTTTTTCCCAGAAAATAGGATATGACATTTCATGCAAACTGTCTCCTATGGAGACAGTTTGCATGAAATATCAAATCCTATTTGCTGGGAGAAATAAGAAAAAAATATTTCAAAATGTTGTCTGCTGAAATTTTACAGGCTTGCTAAGCATTAATCTAGAAACTAAGATAACTATCAGTCCATTTAATGATAATTGTTTGTACATTATGAAATGATTATCTGATCTGGACACGAAGATTCAGGCTTAAAAATGAGACCATTGGTCAATATACATGTAACAAAATCATCTTTTATTCATACTATTCTTTCTTCAATACCATATAATCACACCAATCAAAGTTAAATATTGTGTTGTTTATTGTTTATCTCATTTTTTCACTTTTGTTTTTCTTTTTATACTTCATGTGTTAACTAGAAAACACTAATGCCACTGACTATCTTGTCTCTACAAAATGACAAAACTAAAATGGGACATAACTGTTAGAAAATTATTCCGATTTTTTTTTCAAAAGTGAATCAGGTGATCTACTCCCCAACCCCAGCAGGCTCATCAAGTTCCTGGCCTTAGATCAAATAGTTATCAAGCTATCTTGTTCACAACACAAAACAAGAGGCCCACGGGCCACGGGTCCCTCACCTGAGTGACATAGCCACTGCAGATATGCAGATGTTATGCAACATTTTTCCAATCTTGTCATCGCAACTAATGAAAAGATCATCATTTAAGCAGTTCTTTATTTTGAAGAAGAAGATATATGGAATGCCAGTCAATTGAGCGTGATCATTTGAACAAACTCTAAATGGCAGCCAGCTTGGATTTACGATCGCCATGATTTTAGCTATTTTTGATCTACGAGTCACCACAATGCTTCCTACCAAGTTTCGAGTCAACTGGCCTTTCAGTTCAGGAGAAGAGGCGAAAAATAGATTTTCATGATGGCTGCCATGGCGGCCATCTTGGATATCTGATTGGCACGATTTTAGCTATTTTTTTTTTTATCTACAAGTCACCCCAATGTCTCCTACGAAGTTTGGAGTCAATTGGCCTTTCGGTGCAGAAGAAGCTAAATATAGATTTACAAGCTGGCGGCCATGGTGGCCATCTGGGATTTCTGATCAGAACGATTTTAGCTACATATGATCTACAAGTCACCCTGATGCTTTCTACTAAGTTTCGAGTCAAGTGACTTTTGGGTTTAGGAGAAGAAGCAAATAGTAGATTTTCAAGATGGCTGCAATGGCGCCCAGCCTGGTTTTACGATCGGCACGATTTTAGCTATTTTTGATCTACAAGTCACCCCGATGCTTCCTACCAAGTTTGGAGTCAACTGGCCTTTTGGTTCAGGAGAAGAAGCGAAAAATAGATTTTCAAGATGGCTGCCATGGCGGCCATCTTGGATTTCCGATAGGCACGATTTTAGCTATTTTTTATCTATAAGTCACCCCAATGCCTCCTACCAAGTTTGGAGTCAATTGGCTTTTGGGTTTAGGAGTAGAAGCGAAAAATAGATTTTCAAGATGGCGGCCATTGCGGCCATCTTGGATTTCCGATTGGCACGATTTTAGCTATTTTTGATCTACAATTCATCCTGATGCTTCCTAGCAAGTTTGGAGTCAACTGGCCTTTCGGTTCAGGAGAAGAAGCAAAAAATAGATTTTCAAGATGGCTGCCATGGCAGCCATCTTGGATTTGCGATCGGCACGATTTTAGCTACTTTTGATCTACAAGTCACCCTGATGCTTCCTAGCAAGTTTGGAGTCAACTGGCCTTTCGGTTCATCAGAAGAAGCGAAAAATAGATTTTCAAGATGGCGGTGAAGGCGGCCATCTTGGATTTCCGATCAGCACGATTTTAGCTATTTTTGATCTACAAGTCACCCTGATGCTTCCTAGCAAGCTGATGCTTCCTAGCAAGTTTGGAGTCAACTGGCCTTTCAGTTCAGGAGAAGAAGGGAAAAATAGATTTTCAAGATGGCCGCCATGGCGGCCATCTTGGATTTCCGATCGACACAATTTTAGCTATTTTTGATCTACAAGACACCCTGATGGTTCCTAGCAAGTTTGGAGTCAATTGCCTTTCGGTTCAGGAGAAGAAGCGAAAAATAGATTTTCAAGATGGCGGCCATGGCGGCCATCTTGGATTTCCGATCGGAACGATTTTAGCTATTTTTGATCTACAAGTCACCCCACACCATATATTGGAAGAGTTAAATTTCAAATTTAAGCTTTAATATTCCTAAAGAAAAATAGCTAAATTATTTGCAAACAGTGTACACCCTGATCAGATGTCACATTCTGCAGAGTCTGATCTACTCTGTACCCTTTTGCAAGTCTCTAGACTAAAATGGGTGAATCAAATGACAACAGATGACATTTGATATTTCATGTTAATTGTCTGCCTAGTAGGCCCCAAATCCTCATCTAGCTTCAGATGAGGCAATAATCTTATTGCCGGAAACCAATGATGACAGGACCAAACCACTGAAAGTTTCAGTAGTAAGGTACATTATGGTCTTCTTTTTCTCTCAATGACACCTATAGCTAATTTAATGCCTAAAGCACTAAGGAAAATTGTAGCAGACAAAATTCTCATTGCTATATTACTTTTCAAAGAAAAATAAGATTTGGCATTTCCTGTCAGAGATCAGACACCATGTTCTACAAGATCTGATCTGGGTCTACATTGTATTCTTAGGCCTCAGTATGTCCCAATACTTAGCTTTATCACAACTAGAATTCTGAGAATCGGATATAAAGCACCAACCATTTGATATGAAAAAGGAAAAAAAAAAAAACACTATTCTTATAATCGTTCCTATCCCTAAAGGCAACTTTGAATGAAATCAATGCATCCCTTCAAAAGTTATTGAAGGGAAACAATATCTTTACCTTGAATTTTACCCCAACAACAAAAACTAAGTCGAAAAAGGGCCATAACTTGGCCAAAATTATGCGAATGATTACAAATATCGAACTTGACCTGTATTTTACAATGATATGTCCTTCTGCAAACTTTCAATAAAATCAATGCATCCCTGCAAAAGTTACTGAATGGAAACCAATATCAACACACCAACAAAAACTAAGTTGAAAAAGGGCCATAACAGCCAAAATTTTGTGGATGATTACTAATATCGAACTTGCCCTGTATTTTATAATGATATATCCTTCTGCAAACTTTCAATAAAATCAATGCATCCCTTCAAAAGTTATTGAGTGGAAACCAATATCAACACACCAACAAAAACTAAGTTGAAAAAGGGCCATAACTCAGCCAAAATTTTGCGGATGATTATAAATATCGAACTTGACCAGTATTTTACAATGATATATCCTTCTGCAAATTTTCAATAAAATCAATGCATCCCTTCAAAAGTTATTGAGTGGAAACCAATATCACACACCAACAAAAACTAAGTCGAAAAAGGGCCAAAAATTGGCAGATGATTACCAATATCAAACTCGACCTATATTTACATTGATATAACGTTCTGCAAAGTCTGAATGAAATCAATGCATCCCTTCAAAAGTTATTGAGCAGAAATGAACAACAAAAACTAAGTCAAAAAAGGGACATAACTCTGCCAAAATTTGGCAGATGATTACCAATATCAAACCTGACCTGTATTTTATAGTGATATAAAGTTCTGCAAAATTTGAATGAAATCCATACATCCCTTCAAAAGTTATAGAACAGAAACGAAAAGTGTGATGCTGTCGCCGCCGCCACCACCGACGATGACGCAACTGATGCGAACGGACAACATGATTCCTATGTGTCTGCCATGCTACGCAATCAACAATGTGTCTTCTTACAGAACCCTTTGTTTATTTATGTTTTATGATATGCTTTACTTGTCAAATTTATTACTGATCTTTTCTCAACATCTTCAATTTCATAATACATAAAGTAGTTTTAAATCTGCCTCTGGCAACTAGGAAACAGGAAGTGACACTCATATACAAACTATAGACTGATCAATATCTTCAGTTTCAGTCGTACACCCTTATACCACCAAGCAAAATTTGTTCCAGAGGACATTCTAAAAAATTTTATTATTATTTTTCAGAGAAAATAAGTCTTGATATTTCATGTAAATCGTCTGTTTGGATCCCAGCTGACACACAACGTTGTTATAACGTTGTTTCGACGTCGCTGCAACGTCATGACGTCGCAGCGACATCAAAGCAACGTTATTAGTGATGAGTGGCAAACAGTGTAGTATAATAAAGCAAAACTGCCAATCCTTCTTTTTTATTTTTTTTTTCAGAAAAAAAATAATCTGTAGAACTAGATGAGCTGGGTATCCAAACACATATTTTTCCACAAAAAAAAAACCACATGTTGTGGGTACTCATTACAAGAGCCCTTGCAAGGCACTTCTCATGAGTACCACTACATATACACCACAACCTCTTTATAACACTATTGTCGGGGTCCATAGCATAAACCATGTTAGTTAAACAACCGTGTTATATCCAAACAAAAATGTATAGATTATATTGAAAAATGACCATTTATGGTCATTTTTCAATATAATCTATACATTTTTGGGATCCATCTTCGAACCATGTTATATCCAAAACTGTGTTATAACGAACTGTGTTATAAAGAGGTTGAAGTGTATAAAGAAATATCTTCACAAAAATGTGCCTGGGATACTCATTACAAAGGTCTTTGCAAGGCGCTTCAAACAAGTATGTACCTACAATACATATATAATTATGTTTTCTTTGAAAAACAAGAAAAATGTCAATACAATTTTGTTAACCCATTTTAGTATGGAGACCTCCAAAAGGGTAACTTGCATACAGTGCAGACCAAGATAAGATGCTAACTGATCAGGGTCTACACTGTTTGCATAAATATCAGGAATTACTATAAAGCATAATAATAAAAACTAACCAGTCACCAGGTAAATGGGAAAAAAAATGGTCCAAAGACTTGTGGTAGAAAAGTCCACATGACCTAAATGGTTTAAGCTACAAAATATCATACATATTTATGTCACCTCCTAAATTTGAGCAGAGCATACAAGAGAAAAAGAATTTTATCTTACCTAATTGGACATAATATGATGAAGTAAAAACTTTCCTCTCTGTGAAATGTGTCGTCATTTTTCCTCATGTTGTATAATCCAGCAATGAACTTTCAGAATTACATGTACGGTACTGGTAGTCCTGATACTTATTTTGTAATGAAATGACCTTTTATCAGTAATTCAATTAATTCAGTGAAAATCAGAACTCATTTTGCAATGAAATGATTTTTGTCAAAAATTCAAATAATTCAATGAAAATCTAATTTCACAGGACTGACAAGGAAGACAAAATGTATCTAATTTACACTTTACATGCTGTGGGCTTATTAAGCAGATGACAAATTTAGGATATTTTTGTTTTTCTTATTTTTCCCATAAAATAAAATTTGAAATTTCATGCAGATTGTCTCCTCCTTAGGTGATAATCTGCATGAAATGTCAAATCCTATTTTTTGGGAAAAATAAGAAAGACTTTCAAAATGTCATCTGAATTTTTTACACAGCATGCTAAACATAAAAGAAGGAATTTTAAAATAAAAGCATTTTAGATTATTTTTTAAAACTTTTTGTGTACATCCAATCCTGTTAGATCGTATTCGCAAGATACTTGTAATAATAATATTATTACTATATAGGATTACAGATCTTATGATTAATTCTGCAAACAATACATCATCAATCCTAATCTTTGATAAAATAAGCAAATTGACATATACACTTGAAAAGTTACGAAAATCCACTTTCAAATATTATTTCACATATGTACTTATTAAAGAAACAGTCACATAATTCGGTCATTAGTCCAAACTAGCGTGACTATTAATACTTTTATGAATAAGAAAAAAAACTACTGTTTTGACTCAGTTGCTTTTACCTTTGTGAATACCTTGATATATAAGATATGAGGACATGTGACAAGCTTGAAATAACTGTGAATTATTAGACGAGGGGTGCCAAATAGGTTTTTAAGAATGTAGAAAAATATTGGTAATATTTTCGTGGCTTCAGGGAGTTTTTAGTCAGTTATTCAAATTGTACATTATCGAATACTGATAGGAAGTGATGCAAAATCATTACCTCATTTAAAGGGACTGACTGTAATTAAGAAACCAAAATAAATGCAATCATCAAAATGTCAAATTTTCATGAACTGAAAATGTTATTTATTTATCAATTTACTTACATGTACATTGTACTTATTTTTCTGAAATCTTGAAACTATATTCATAAACTGGATTATCCAAACAAAATTAAAATACAGAAGAAAATCCCGGATGTATATGAAGTTTAATGCTTAGCACATTTCAGCAGATGACACTGAAATACTTTTCTCATTTTCCCAGAAAATAGATTTAGACATTTCTCGGAAATTGCCTCCTTAAGAGTGTCCAAACAGCTCCTTAATTTGGGGCTCAATTTCATTATCTGTCCACCATTATTTGCTGACTTCGGCACAAGTCTGCAAACCTGTTGACTTCACAGAAGTAGGACTAGGTCACTGATGTTTTAGGGTTAGGTCAGTCAGTAGATCACATTTAGCATACCTATATCTGGAATATCTGCCAGTTAGAGTAAGATTAAGTGGCAGACAGATTCTGAAGTTATTTTTGAGTTTTTTGTTTTGTTTTTTTTGAGTTGAGGCCCAGTAAACCCATTAAGGTAATGTCAAGCAGGTCAGTTTGCTCAACCACACTTTATCTGGGCAGGCTTAGTGTTCTAAGCAAAAAACTGACAACTGCTCTTCTTGAATCAGTGGAAGGGACAGAATGACCATAGAAAATATTTCAAAATCAACCTCCACAAAATAATGTTGCTGGACCCAGCAGGGATCCAACCTGTACTCTCCTGATCATGAGACAGTGTGCGTCCGACTCAGCTACCAAGGCCAGCTTTTGTGAACATACATCACAACCTCTATATAACACTACTGCTGGAGTCTAAAGAAAAAAGCATGTTAGCTAACCAACCGTGTTATATGCAAACAAAAATGTATAGATTATATAGAAAAATGACCATAAAATTTGTTTGGATGTAAAAATGTACAGATTATATAGAAAAATGACCATTTATGGTCATTTTTCTATATAATCAATACATTTCTGTTTGGATGTCACCAAACAGACAAATATAATCAATACATTTTGATTGGATAAAACTCTTTTGGGGTCCAACTTTAACCCATCTTATATCCAAAAAGGTCTTATAATGAATCATCTCATAAAGAGGTTCCTGTGTAAGATTACTCACTTTAAAGTCTGTTCTGAGATTGAAAATGTATTAGCAGATTCATGATTATGTCATTGTCACCGGGAGGTGTAATAATAGTTTAATGATTTATAACCGGAAACCTATCAATCAATGAGCAGGAGAAAGACAAAATAAAGAGCCTGCGATACCATAATTACCATATTAAGATATGCATGTTCATGCCTAATTTTTGTTTGAGTTGAGATTTTATGGCCCAGTCAACTGATTAGGGTCATGTCAAGTGCATCAGTTAACCTACTGGTACTCACATTGTTCCTGGTCAAGCTTTGTCCTCTAAGTGGTTAACCATTTCTTGTGCACATACTTTAGTTAGTATCTGACAAGTGCCCTTCTTGTATCTGTGAAAGGGGGAGAATGATTATAGAAATGACTTCATAATCAATCTCCATGAAAGTGATGTGGCCGAGCTGGGGTTTGAACTTGCAACCCCTGGATCTGCAGTCAGACGCACTGCCAACTGCGCTATGGAGCCTGGCCTGTCATGCTTGAGTACATAACAGACCCAGAATGCATGGATCATTGGCTGTACAAGGTCGTCCAAACCTTCACTGACAACAGTTTTTTCTAGAGGACTTGTTTCTCAACCCTCACTGCAAAATGTGGCATCTGATCAGGATCTACACAGTTTGCTACTCATCCAGCAATTTTTAGACATGTCTATAGGTAGTAAAATAGACCTGTTCAATGTTTAGGACAAGTATGGTATAGGTTTCTGTATACTTTCAGTGAATTAAATACGGTAAGTGTCAATAATATCAAAGCTCTAGATTAGAGGGGGTATTGGGTAACCCTTTTTTTCTTATTTCTCCACTAAAGCATTTGTTGTGGGTACTCATTAGAAGTGCTGAGGCACTTCTAATGAAAGTGCTGAGGCACTTCTAATGAGTACCACAACATTTGTTTTTGTGGAAAAATTAGAAAATGTCAATACTTTTTTATTGAGAAAAAGGCATTATCTGAAGCTATGAATTAATTCTAACAAAATTTGCCTCATTCATTAGGATGACACAAATAGTTTTCCTTTTTCTAAAAGATTTGAGATAAATCTATCATTGTTTTCTGTTTTAGGCAAGCATTCAAGCTGAAAATACTGTGGGTGACATTCACAATAAAATGTATTTTATCATACAGAATACACATGTTTATTTTTAGTTTATTTCTTTCCTGAACCAACAAGAATTCTATTATATTATCGCTAACTGTCTCTAAGTTGAGAAGAACAAAAGGGGTCTCTGTATTTACCCTAAATATTGGGACATCTTTATTCCTTATCATACTTGTCCCAAAATTTGCACAAGCCCATTTCACTGCAGCTTGATACTTTCCTAAAAGTGCTAGATGAGTGGCAAATAGCGTAGACTCTGATCATATGCCTGCGGCATTTAAACTTGATCAAACTATACTGTTGCTAAGACGCCTGCCTATTCATACACAGTAAACCTTCGTTACAAAGACAGCATTTGTTCCTAAAAATCTTGCCGTTAAAACGAATTTGGTGCTGCAAAGAATCCTTAAATGCAGCAGAATGATATGATATATAAGAAAGGGTTTATTTTATTTGTATTTCTTCACAGAAAATACGATTTGGATATTTGTTAGAATTGCCTCAGTGAGGTAATTCTAACGAATATCCAAATCATATGTTTCTTGAATTATTGAATACATTATTCTTACATAAAATCTGATTAATTGTCACCTTTTGAGCGAAGGTTTCGTGTCTGTCAAATTATCATTACACCACAACCTCTTTATAAAACGGTTCATAATAACACAGTTTTGGATATAATACGGTTGAAAGATGGATCCCAAAAATGTATAGATTATTTTGAAAAATTACCATAAATGGTAATTTTTCAAGATAGTCTATACATTTTTGTTTGGATATAACACGGTTGTTTAACTAACACGGTTTATGCTATGGACCCCAACAATAGTGTTATAAAGAGGTTGTGGTGTATAATGAATTTTGTCGTTATATCGAGTATCAGAATAAAGAGGGTTGACTGTACTTAGGTTTGATAGGGTAAAATGTGTTTTATCATACAGAACAATCATGTGTTTTCTTGAACCAAGAAGAACCTTAGTAGTATAGGGTGCCACTATGGGGACTCCGTCCCCATAGTGGCACCCTATACTACTAACCTTATTACCATATTTACCCTAAGTATATTCAGATGCCTTAACTCCCTACCATACCTGTTCTAAAATTTGAAAAAGTATAATGTACAACCTGTTGTTGTGTCTATAAATTGCTGGATGACTAGTGAACAGTGTAGACCATAATGAGCTGTTGCATTCTGTGGCATCTCATCTGAGTCTACACTGTTTACTCAGGCCTGTCTGTCTGAATACATATGGTAAATACGGTATTTTGTGTACCATTAACTGTCTCTTAGATCAGAATAATGAGTTTGATTTGGAGTTTTACAGCCTAGTCAACACTGTTAAGGTCATGTCGAGCAAGTCAGTTAACCTACTCACACTTTTACTGGGCAGGCTTAGTCCTCTAAGTGGTTAACCAGTACTTGCACACATCCTTTCACCAGAAACTGACAACTGCCCTTCTTGAATCAACGGATGGGGGAAGAGGGAATGACTGCAGAAAAGATTTGATAATCAATCACCTGGAAAGTTATTGTGGCTGAACTGGTATTCGAACTTGCGACCCCTGGATCCGTAGTCAGATGTCCTACCAACTGCACTATACTACCAATGGACAGGTTGAAATTTTAGGACAAATAGGATATGGAATTGACCCTTGTCCTGCTGAATAAATTAAGATGCCATGCCCTTTTCAAATTTTCAGCCAATTTTCAGCCAATTTTCAGCCAATCAGATTAAATGATCCAGATTGTTGTTATAAATTCACATACTGAATGGCAAACAGTGTAGATCCAGATCAGTTGGCTTCATCTATACTGTTTGCAAATGAAGGGTATATCCAGACAAGGGTTAAAATGCAGTTCAGTTTTCAGATTTTTAAGGCTGCCAGGCAACTGAGTCACATAGAGGCAGTGCCGGTTAAAATGCCTCAATGTTTGGGGTATATAACTGATTAAAACCACCACAAAAGAAAAAGGTATACTTTGAATACATATACTCTCTTGTCTGGTCACCGATGACTAAGGGTCTGGATACTGGTTATGGTAAATGTCCTAAATTTTTGTACACCAAAGTTTTTGACAAAATGGCATCTGCAAACAGTGCAAGCTCAGATCAGACTGCTCCTGATCAGAGTCTACACTGTTTGCCATTCCACTAAATATTTGCAGAAACAATTGCATCAAAAGCAAAATTTAATCCAAAAAAGTATGGAATAAAGCATTCAAAATTTTAGAAAATTTACTGTACTTATTAGCAATTATTGGCAACATTTTATATTATTTAGTAAGACTGCCAAAAAATATTGATTATTCATTATTTTCTGTTAAAATTTAACAATTAAGGCAAAAATCTTTTTGGTAAAACGGATCAGTTTAACAGATCAAGCTGTTATTAATTACTGACTGATCCACATTATATAGAATGCTTGAGTTTTTCTAAGCTAAGAGCAGTAATTCTAGAAAAAAACTATGAACTATACTGATTTGTAGTTACTTCCCTTGACACAGTGCCCCAACTGTTATGAAAGATAACTCTTTATAAAATTATAACATATATTTTTTGTAGCTACTTCCCTTGGCACAGACGCATTGATATGAGAGGACTTATATTATAAAATTGTACCGGTAACCTGTATTTTCATGGTTATTTCCCATAAACATTTTTCCTTTATTCATAACTTAAAACAGCATTTACTTTCAGAAAATGCTTGTCCTACGATAAGCATGTAGACAAAACTTTTTGTGAAAGCTAATACTTGCTTATATAATGTTGAGCAGTCCATGGAAAATAGCATTGGACATCCATGACCATGCTTCAATGGCATACATTAAGATTGTCTATGCCCATGGACAATAATTCTTCTGTTTCAAGTTCATATTGGTTTTGAACATCATTTTGGCACCGAATTTCTGTTTTGGGAATATCCTGCCATCTGTTCAACAGAAATTCCTCATTAGTTTAACAATTTATAATTCTACAGATCATACCGATATCCAGTGCAGAATTTTCTCATTTAAGAATTGATTTTTGATTTTTTATCATTTCTTTAAGCCGTGAATAAAAACAAAATGAAGGATGCTATGCATGATGTGCATAGTGCATTCATGCATAATATTATCCTTCATTTTTTTTTCATTCATGGCTCGAGAAAAAGAGAAAAAATGAATTCTTATCATCAATTTTTTTTTTTTTTTTTTTTGTGGAGAAATAAAAAAAATATCAATAATTTTAGGCTGAAAAAAGCACCTTATCTAGAGGTATAATCAATGAAACTGTAACAATTATTTTGTTGACTTACACAATATTCCCAGTGAGGATCATGTCAGGACATAATGACTGTGCATATGCATACACATACATGAGTGTCTTCATGTCAACAGATAATGCTTAATTAGCACTCTCAGTAAAATTTTCAGCAGACAACATACTGAAACATTTTTATTATTTTTTTCCCAGAAAATAGGTTTTGACATTAAATGCAAATTGTCTCCACTGGAGACAATTTGCATGAAATGTCAAAACTGTTTTCTGGTAAAAAATAAGAAATATATCAATGTGTCATCTGCTGAACTAGCCCAGACAGTTGTTATGGTCAAAACCTCACCTTTGGTGCAATTCAACTAAGGCAGAGCATTAAAATGTCAAATTAACTTTAAAATATGCAAATTAGCGGTAATCAAACATTACAACAAAGGTTTTGTAATGCATGATCCTGCATGGAGAGAAAGTATAAACTAGTTTTCATACATTCTCTGTTTAATGCTTTTGTATGCCTTTTTTTCTAGCCAAGGGACTGAAGTAAACAAAAATTCTACTAGCTATACAAGTGTTGTGTCCCCTCAAAAAAAAAAAAAAAAAAAAGAAAAAGAAAGAAAACAAAAATAAAGAAAGGGTCTGGGGCCAGACTAGGTAAACATTTGCAGACGACATTCTGAAATATTTTTCTTATTTTTTGCCCAAAAAAATGTGTCAACATTTCATGCAAATTGTATCCTAAGGAGACAATTTGCATGAAATGTCAAGTCTTATTTTCTGAAAAAAAAAAAAAACAACAACAAAATAATATTTTATTTATCAATTTATTGTCCGCCGAGTGCTAAAAGTTAAATGACTTATACAAAGAATATAGATAATACCATATTGATCCTAAGTATTCGGACACATAAGCCTGAGCAAACTGTGTAGACCCAGGTTAGATGCTGCATTCTGTGGCTTCTAATCAGGCTCTACACTGTTTGCCACTCTCCAGCAATTTTTAGAAACCAACAGGTAGAAAACTGACTTCTTCAAATTTTTGGACAAGTGCGATAAGAAGATAAGGTGCCCCATACCTAGGGTAAATACGGTAAACAAAATTTTATGACATTGAGAAACCATTATAATAAGAATTACCCATTCAAAATTCAGTTGTTTTGATTATGTTTTCAGGAAATTGATGCATGCAGTTATATAATGCTTCAAGGTTAGACACAAAGTACCCTCATAGGTTGACGTATCATTAAACCTGAACTCATCATTAAGGTTTCACTTTCAGAATGTTGTCTGCTGTTGTGATTGGCACTTTTAGGTTAAAACATTGCACATGAAATTTCAGTCAGTTGATTTCTTCAACATCTATATTTACCCTAAGTATCTGAGCTAACAGTGCAGCCACACATCAGATTGCACAGAATGCAGTGTCTTATCAGGGTCTACAACTCTCTATACTCAGTCAGAAGTTTTTAGATTTTTAGATACATCAAAAGGTAGTCAAATGGAGTGCTAAACTTAACCCTTGTCATGCTGAATAAATTAAGATGCCATGCCCACTTCTAATTTCCAGCCAATCAGATTACTTGATCAGGGGTTTTGATAGAAATTCACATATTTAATGACAAACAGTGCAGATCCAGAAGCCAACTGATCTGGATCTACACTGTTTGCTAAGACAGGGCATGTTGTGTTCAGCAAGAGAAGGGTTAAAGCACTAATAATGGTAAGGAGTAAAGATGGTCTCAATATTTAGGACACATAAAAGGGTATCTAAAATTGGAAAATTTAATCACTCATTAGTATGATCTGCATGCTGTTGCCTGCAGCTGGCCAATGCTTACATATCTTTTATTCTTGATCAAGCAAAGAAATCAAGCTGTAAGAGAAATCAAATCCCTGTTCTTATATTACAGAAAATCGGGACCAAAAACTTTCTACAAACAAAGAAAAAGCTTTAACTGTATCAAGTTTTCAATGATAGTATTCAAATTTGTGAATTTTATGGCCTGAAAGAGTGCCGATAAACTACACATTATGTCTGAACCCTTGAATAAAATGAACCCTGTCACGAGAAAAAAGCTCTTCAAACTGCCTGTTCAATCAATCTTTCAGTGTGCATGTCTGGGCCTTAAGGGAGGCCACAAATCTAATTCTTTGGCTGAAGTTTCCCCTTGCTCTACCACTTACTCGAGTGAACAACAAAGGTTCTGGTGAGATTGCACGGATGTGCAGGCTTGTCTAAACCTTTGCTGTTCCCATATGCTATAACAACTCTTTTACCATGAGACAGCTCAAATTACAGTCTTCTTAATTTGGTTACAAATCAAATTTGATAGTTTAACTGAAAAAAGAATTGGGACAAAGTAATTTAAACCTTATCCTGCAGTTTGCATATATTAAAACTTTTGTGGGGTAGGCGTACTTGAGTGCATCTGATGACCTCCAGAAACAAGGCTCATTCCAAGTTTCTAGGTTTCCAAGGGAATGTCTGAGGGGAATGTACTTTAAACAAACCTTAGTTTGGCTGCATTCAATGCCAGTCAGTGAAAGTATTCACCAAAATCACTGACGGATTTCACCATTTTCTGAATTTTCAATCTCACCCTATTAGATCAAACAGGATCCTGTGCCAGTTGTGCTGACACAACCTAACCAGCTTCCAGTAATAATTGTGCACAAACAGTAGATGAATCCATGTAAGTAATCTGATCCTTCCTCCAATGCTCACAATGTGAGCTAGTTCTCAGTTCTTTCCCTTTTTTAGGTATTTTAAACTAACACTGGTTTGTCATGTGACTGACTATCATAAATTTACTGAGGAGGCAAACAGCATGAAATGTCAAAACCTATTTTCTATTTCAAAGTGTGGTCTGTTAAAATTTTGACTGCGTGTTATTTATTATTTTTCAGAGAAAAAAAAAATGACTTGCATTTCATGTGAACTGTCTGCTAGATAGACTATTCACATAACATGCAAGGCATATTTTCTCTGAAAAATATATAAAAAAAAATCAGTCACCTGCTGTAGTGATAAGAGCTTAATTGAAGCTCTCTGCAGACCTTGGAGGAATTCCAGCTTGAACCCAGGAATTTATTTTGTTTTGCCCCAAACCTTTCAGACATATGCAATCCATAAAATTAATGGTCAAATGAATTGTTAAATAACATATCTATACAACCAATAATATATCTATCTGGTAACCTAAAACATCTCTATTCAGAAAAGGTGCAAAGGTGTAAAATATTTTGTAATTTATCTATGCATATTTTTGACATGTGAAATTCAACACATTTCAATACAAATATCTACCATTTGATAAAAGAAATCTTGTTAATCTTAAGAACAATTGTTATTCTCTTTTTGTCCCAACTTTAAGGGGAATGGATACACTTTCAGGGGAGGCAACTCTGTCAAAATTGTTTTGCCTCCCTTCTTAAAAGGGGCTTACTTTAAATGGGAAGAATTTACTCCCTCTGGGAACAAGTTCTTCCCTTTTTGAGTAGACCCCTTTTCAGAAGGGGATCCATGCACAGAAAAGCAAATAGGAAAGTACAAAAGTTGTTTCCCTTGTCAAAAGTGGCAGAAATTCTACCAAATGTATCTAGCCCTTTAATTTCTCATCGCAACGAATGTAAATATTATTTGCACTTTTTCAATTCTTGGTTGGTGGGCTAAGTGGTTTGCAAGCAGAAGATTTTTCTTGTGTGTTCAGTCCCCTCAAGCTTATGAAGTTTTTACATCTTGTTATTGCGGTTGTCTTAACCAGACGGATATGGTTAGGAAGTCGAGCCTAACTGATGCTTCGCCATAACTGCTGATCCACTTGGTTTGCAGTGCCTACCTTAGTCCTATAGAAGAACCGATATGATTCCATACACCCTTGAAATCAGAGATATGACCTTGAAAGCTTGACTAGGTATGAATTTTGCAAAAGAAGGTCAAACTCACTTAAGGAAGATCACTGACTAGAGGTATTTGCCTCCCAATGAGAGGCGAATTTGCTCTCCATGGATTGGTTGGGTTAGTTAGAGTTTAACTGCCTGGTCAACAACTCTATTTAAGGTTATATCAAGCCGGTCAGTTTACCGAACCACACTTTTCCCAGGCAAGCACAGTCCTCTATGCAGTTAACCAGTACTTGTGTACATGGTCTCCATGAGAGCAGATGCTTTCCTTAACCCTTATCTTGCCTTTCGCAACAATAGTCGCGCTGGGGGGGGGGGGGGGGGGGGGGTCTGTCAACTCAAAAGCCTGTCATACTTACAATATACCACATGCAACCATTCAGAGCAAGTGTTCTCATACAGGAGTGAACCTACTTTCATACAAACACGCCACTTTTCATTAGATAGTCAGGTGCTGGATTTTACCCACACTAAAAAAGACCGAGAATACCAAATTTCAAGCTGCCATTAATTTCAGCACTCACTGCAACAAATTGATCAGGCTTTTCTGGAAAAAAAGCCCATAACACCTGAATCATTTCCAGTGAGGAAGAAGTAGGAATAACAGTAGAACCTATGTATGTCACTCGTTTCATTCGCAATAGAACACAGTAGGTGCTGGGCTCTTGTAATTTTTCTTTTTTTTTTTAAGTGTCTTAAACGGTTCCCGGTTTACACATGACTGTCACGTGACTTTCTAGTCACGTGACCATCCTTTCTCCGGTAAAATGGCCACCTAGGATCGGCAAATTATACGTGAAAATTTCATGAAAATCGAGGTAAAATTCAGGGGGTAATGACTTCTCAAGTAGAGGTACCCCCTCTTACAGGCCTGATTCATTTTATTTCCGGCAAGAGAAGGGTTAACAGAAAGCCGGACAAAAAATTAAAACCCAAAAAGTTAGCCCGAATTTGACGTTTTGGGGTTGTATTCGACACAAAAAATGCAAAACCACATTTTATATTTTTTTTCTAGTTAACCCTTATCTTGCCTTTCGCGACAATAGTCGCGCTGGGGGGGGGGGTCTGTCAACTCAAAAGCCTGTCATACTTACAATATACCACATGCAACCATTCAGAGCAAGTGTTCTCATACAGGAGTGAACCTACTTTCATACAAACACGCCACTTTTCATTAGATAGTCAGGTGCTGGATTTTACCCACACTAAAAAAGACCGAGAATACCAAATTTCAAGCTGCCATTAATTTCAGCACTCTCTTCAACAAATTGATCAGGCTTTTCTGGAAAAAAAGCCCATAACACCTGAATCATTTCCAGTGAGGAAGAAGTAGGAATAACAGTAGAACATATGTATGTCACTCGTTTCATTCGCAATAGTACACAGTAGGTGCTGGGCTCTTGTAATTTTTTTTTTTTTTAAGTGTCTTAAACGGTTCCCGGTTTACACATGACTGTCACGTGACTTTCTAGTCACGTGACCATCCTTTCTCCGGTAAAATGGCCACCTAGGATCTGCAAATTATACGTGAAAATTTCATGAAAATCGAGGTAAAATTCAGGGGGTAATGACTTCTCAAGTAGAGGTACCCCCTCTTACAGGCCTGATTCATTTTATTTCCGGCAAGAGAAGGGTTAAAGGGTAGCTGTACAACTGAAGAAAAACTTACACACAATGCCTGCCTCATATAACTAAAATATTGTTAAAAGGTCATAAAACCTAACAATCCAACTACCAAACATGCGCTCACTGTCTTTATTCTGTGGTCCTTGAAATTAACATCTCTAAAACTCCAACATAGGCATAGCACACATTATGCATGTATGTAACATGCGTAAGAAAAATATATGCAATAAAGAGGCATTAATTAACATATAATAATTTGCTTCTTTACCATAGGCATAGGTCTACATAAGAGTGGGTATCAGGTAAAGAGTTTTCTTATTTCTTGACGAAAATATATGTTGTGGGTACTCATTAGAAGCGCCTCAGTGAGGTGCTTCTAATGAGTAGCCACAACAAATGTTTTTGTCGAGAAATAAGAAAAATATAGATAGAAACTTTTTGGTTGAAGAAAGTGCCTTGTCAAAATCTATGCAATTTCGTATTGCTTCCAAAATGCTTGTCTAAAGCTAAGGAATTTCGCATTGCCTCCAAAATAGGGGCTATTCATAATGTAGCAAATTCTTTCCAATGGAAGGGTGATAATGAAAGGCTCTGTGCAATAAAGCCCCATACAGTCATGAGCTGAAGTCCTCCTTTAGCGGGATTTGAATCCAGGATCTTGTGATCCAGAGTCTGAAGTGCTAACCACTTGGACGCTTCGCCACTTAATCCCTGTCATGCTGAATGAATTGATGCCACACCCACTTCTAATTTTCAGCCAATCAGATTACTTAAGTATATCCAGGTTGTTGATATAAATTCAGATTCTTAATGACAAACAGTGCAGATCCAGATCAGTTGGCTTAACTGATCTGGATCTACACTATTTACAAAGTCAGGGTAGATGCGGGATCAGCAGGACCAGGAATAATAAGATACCAGGACAATTCATGTTTTCATGGAAAAAGGAGAAGACAAATCATCAGGGCCCAGTTGTTCAAAGCTAACAATATTGTTAGTTAACGATTCCGTTAAAATTTACATTGAGTGATACGCAAATATGCTGAAATTTTTTGCTGAAAAAATGTGAGTAGCAAAAGCTACTCACATTTTTTCAGCAAAAAATATCAGAATATTGTATACTGAATCCGCTAAAACAGTTAACGAAATGACACTTAACGACTCGTTAAGCTAACAACGCTTTGAACAACTGGGCCCTGTTTATTATCTTGACAAATAGCCCTGTTTCATATTTGTCCTACTAATCTGAGGTTTTAAGTACTAAGATTTTATCAATTAAATCAATTTTATCAGTCTGAATCATAGACACAGTATGTTTAATGATAAAGCAGAATTTATTTATTGTTATGGATAATTCTACAGTCATAATATTTATAGTTATGGATAATTCTATTGTCATAATATCAGACCTCCAAACAGAATGTTTTCTTTTCACAAAAGCATATATATCTTACATTATTTAACGTAAATATTGGGACATTATAACATCTTGCCATACCTGTCCTAAAACATGAACTTGTCCATTTCATTGCCTGTTGATGTGTCTACAAACTACTGAATGAAGGGCAAACAGTGCAGAATGTTGCATCTGATCTGGGTCTACACTGATTCCTCAGGCATGTTGTCCAAATACTTGTGGTGAAAGCAGTAGAAAGATTGTAGCACACAGTTCTTTCATGCAGAAGAAGGACAAGATTAACGCTTAGCACACTATGGGTAAATTCAGTTGATGCCAAAAGTGTCAATATTTTTCTCACTTTTCCCAGAAAATAAGACAATTTGCATGAAATGTCAAATCATATTTTCTGGGGAAAATATTTCAGTATGTCATCTGCTGAAATTTTCACACAGCACGCTAAGTATTATAAGCCATATCATTCACTGATCAGCCACTATTTGCAACAGAATAATAATAAATATTTGGGTAATTAAAGGGTGTCAGGAAATCATCATTAATATTGTTTACTTTGCAAACCATTTACTGGCTGGCTGAAAAATATCTAAGAATCAAAAACAAATGATCCTGCTTTAATGGAAATTAGTCAAAATATACTGTTCCTGTTTACTCTACATAGTTAACCCTGGTCCTGCTGATCCCAAATATACCCTGCCATTGCAAACAATGAAGATCCAGATCAGTTGGCTTCTGAAGAAGCCAACTGATCTGGATCGGCACTGTTTGTCATTTAGTATGTGAATTTTTATCAACAATCTGGATTAAGTAATCTGATTGGCTGAAAATTAGAAATGGGCGGGACATCTTAATTTATTCAGCATAACAAGGGTTAATGATCCTGCTTTGATGGAAGTTAGTCAAAACATACTGTATTTACCCTACATCGGTGCGTAAAGTTAAACTCGTGTCATATTCCTGAATTTTTTATTTTTTACATAAAGTAAGGTTTGAAATATCATTCAAACTCTTCAACAGAGAAAATACTTTGAATTAAACATCAAATTTCTGAGAAAAAAAATATTTAAAACTATTGTGTGCAGATATGTAAGGGGTTGCGATACAGATGGCAGAATTTCTACCATTTTTACAAGGGAGACAACATCTGCTTTCCTGCTCAGTTAGCCTCTTTCGGAAAAGGTATCTACTCGAAAAGGGAAGAATTTGCTCCCAGAAAGGGATCTACTCTAAAAGGAAAAAAAAACCTGCTTCTTTCCCCTTGGAGTAGATCCCCTTTCAGAAGAGAGACAAAACAATTTTAATAGCTTTATCTCCCCTGAAAGTGTATTGGTTCCCGGTAAATTCAGTAGGTTGACTTAACCCTTGTCATGCCACATCTATTTTAATTTTCAATCCATCAGACTACTTGATCCAGATTGTTGATATAAATTCACATACTTAATGGCAAACAGTGCAAATCCAGATCAGTTGGCTTCTTAGCCAACTGCTCTGGGTCTACAATGTTTGCAAAGGCAGGACATATGTGAGTTCAGAATGACTTGGGTTAATATAGGCCTCAAATGAACTTCTCAGGTGGGTTTATAGTGGCAACATATCCACATGATAAAGCAGGAAAGCACCTGCTGTGTTTTTTGCACTCCTAAAGTTACAGTATGTTTGTGTGGGCTTACATTTTTTAATTAAATGTGTCAAAATAAAATTAATTGTGTCTACCCTGTCCAGTCCAAACAATGGATTATTATTGGATTTCCTTGGCCTGTCCTTCAAAACTGAGGTTTAGTGTGCACTCGGGACAGTTTGTCGACAGTACGAACTTGAACAAAGAAAACCATCTCATTGACAAATGGTAGTCCGTTTTAAATCATTGACTCGTTTCATCAATTTTGTAACTCTTAACAATACTGGTGTTTCATTGAAAGGAAATGCCATTTTTTTTATTTACCTGCTGGATATGCAAACAATTATGGACAGAATAAAACGGTCTGATCTTTCAGACTAAAAAAAGGATCTAAATTTTACAAAACAAAATAAAAACAGTACTGAGGTAGTAGGGGACTGGGCAAGCAGAATACCATAATTGTTTATCCAAAGTATCTGACCTCCCTTTTGCAAAATACATGATTACTTCCTGTGAGGACAGTTAATAAACTGAGGCCTTTTTATCCCCCCCCGTTTTAAAAATAGCAATTGGGATATTGTGAATGCCTCCATCTGTCCATTCGTCATACTACTCCTCCTTAACCACTAGGCGGAATTCAACCATACGTGCTGCTACATGACTTCCCCTCATGGTAAGGTTGTGCAAGAGCTACATTATTTTTCTGTCCGTCTGCCTGTTCGTAGTCCGTCCATCTATTCGCCACGCTATCTCCTCCTATACAACTGGGTGGAATTTATCCACATGACTTCCCCACATGGTAATGGTGTGCAAGAGCAGCATTATTTTTCCGTCCATCAGTTCGTCCATCCTTCACACTATTAGCATGTAGCATGGGGATTTTGTGATGGCATGCCATCAACTGCGCGATCTAGTTTTATTTAATTGTTCTTTTTGCTGTTTTAGAAGATTAAACCTTTGTAGTCTGGAAACCCCTAAAAGGGTAATTCACAAACAGTGCAGACCCAGATCAGACGCCACAAATCATGGCATCTGATCAGGGACTCAACTGTTTGTAAACAGTTCAACCATTTTTCTCTAAGAATATCTAAATCACATAGCTTGACATACCTAAAATCAAAATTAGAATCTTCAAATATATAATGTGGGGGAGTCTATTCAGTCTACAATGGGTTAACCATACCCACAACATTAGAGCCATGCCACTGGAAAAGGGCAGTGCAGCCCTAATCAGACTGTATCCCTGCAATCTGATCAGGGCCTTCCCTGTCCACTAGACCCTCAAAGCCCTACTCACTACCACAGCAGACAACACTTTGAAATTTATTTATTTATTTTTTAAATATTTTTTACAGAGAAATTAGGTACTGCATTTCATGTGAACTGACTGCCAAAGATAGACAATTCATGATTCACATAAAATGCTGACCCTTATTTTCTCTGAAAAAAAAAAAAAAAAAAAAATTTAGAACCTGGTTTGCTGTAAATTTGCTCAGTGCCAACATAAAATTTTGTACACCAAAGTTGCTGACAAAATGATATATGCAAACTGTGCAGACTCAGATCAGACTGCTCCTGAAGGAGCAGTCTGATCCGGGCCTACACTGTTTCCCATTCCACTATGTATTCTAAGACACAACTGCATAAAAGCAAAATTTATGCCAAAATGGTGTGCAATAATGTGTTCAAAATTTTAGGACATTTATTGTAGCAAGTTCCTGATCAGACTGCATCTCTATGCTGGCTGGTCTGATTCTTTACTATTAATATACACCCTGAACACCCATTTTATCATGGCTCGACTCATGAAAGAGAGGCAGATGGTGTGTTGTTGAAACAGGTGTTTGAAAATTTATTTAGTTTACTTTCTACTGGTAAAAATGTGTTTTCCTGCCCAGTTTGTGTTTCTTTTTTCAAAACTTTAACAATAGCATTTTGTTAAGAGTGGCTGGAGTGTGGGTTTAATTGATCTGTATAAATATTTTGGTACCAATTTAAGGATTAAAATTACTTTATAAACATTGTAAAGAAGCTAGTTACAGCATGTGTTAGTATCTTTCATGTGAGCCATAAGAAGTTTTGTTACTTTTGTCGCACTAGTGAACTGGAAGTTTCTGAAGGACATTTATGTCATGGCATAATACATTTTTCTTCATCAAAGCATAATTCTTTTTTATTTTATTTTGATTATTTATAATCATTATCTTATTTATTTATTTTTTCTTTTCTAGCAAATGACTTTACCTTAAGAGTTCAGACAGACAGGCCTGAGAAAACTGTGCAAACATTTGTGGCTGCTAGCAGCATCAACAGTGGTAACTTTACTTATCAAGATGTCTAATACAGCTTCAGATAGGATGGGTATTCTAAATTTTTCTCAATTCTTCACAAAATCATATGTTTGGGGTATTCATTAGAAGCATATCACTGAGGCACTACTAATGGGTAGTCACAACATATGTTTTTGATGGAGAAATGAGCAAAAGATCCATGCGTTTTGGTTGAAAAAAAAACAACAAAAAAAACGTTAAACTATAATGCCCCGCCATTCATGTCATGGGCAAATTACTCTGTCAAATATTGATGAAATTGCCCATTAGCAATCCTAAACCAGATCTCCTTCATATCAATGCATGTAGCAAGTTTGGATAAAATCCCTTGACATTTACTTAAGTTACTGTCCGGAAACGAACATTTGGGCATGGCTCGGGCAGATAACTCCGTCAAAATTTGACGAAATTTACCCACTTGCAATCCCAAACCAGATCTCCACAATATCAATGTGCATACCAAGTTTAATAAAACTGTAGGAGGAGTTGCGCATACAAGGTACATACTCCCTATACATTTCTGTTGTATTAGGGCTCGAAAAAAGTCTAAGTTAAAAATGAAAAAAATGTGATAAAAAATAATTTCAGGATTCTGAAAAAACAATATGCATATCTTCAGACCATCCTAAAAGCAACTGTAAAGTTTGAAAAGGATTGGCCTAAAACTGTAGGAGGAGTTGCGGGGACATGAATGGGGGGGGGGGGGGTGCGCTGACGGACGGACAGACAGACGGAAATACCCCGCCACTTTTTTGGTGGTGGGGCATAAAAATGCCATGGCATGTTAACCTAATGGATTCTCTAAAATGTACAGACTAAATGGCTGAATCCTATAAGAGCAGTTTTATCTTTTTCTACATTGTTTGCTCAGGGTAAGATTGTTAAAAGTAGGGTATCTAACTAGAATGCCCAAAAGCGTTCTGTCAAATACATAGTAAAACAGAAACATAGATTATAATGTTTACGAATTCTTCAATGAAGAGTAGTTTAATCACGCACATTTCTTTGTCGTCGGCCAATCAGGGTTTCGAAACTTTTTAAATAAATTGACTCTTAATCCTTTGAAGTGAAGGCAAATCCATTATAAAGTTTAGAATAAGTGGTTATTTAGCCTAAAGTAGCCATTATTGCTTTAGGTAATCCTGTTCCGGCTATTGTCCAGCCTTTGTAAAATGTAACGCCATTTATTAGCCATTATCACTCTCAGGGCTAATACAGCAGAAGACAAACTGACAATATTTTTCTTATTTTTCCCAGAGAACAGGTTTTGACATTTCATGCAAATTGTCCCCACTGGAGACAATTTGCATGTAATGTCAAAACCTTGTTTTCTGGGGAAAATAAGAAAAATGATTCAATGTTGTCTTCTGAAAATTTTACCCAGAGTGCTAAGTGATAGTCAGATGCAAAGAAAACCTGACATACTTTTGAAACTGGGATAACATTCTTGTAGGATGACTTCATCTACAAAATTGAACTGTAAATGAGAATACAAAATAAGATTGAAGTTTTTAAGGTGTGGCATTAGTCACCTGAAGACAAGTTTCAATTTCCTGAATGAATATCAGCCCTGAAAGTGTGAATCACAACTGAAGCATACGACACTTTGATATTTTTTTTTTTTTTTTTTTGTATTTTGGAAGAAAATAAGGCTTGACATTTTATGTGAACCACCTAACTAGCCAAAGATTCACATGAAATGCCAGGTTTTATTTTTTTGGAAATAGTAAAATCTAGATTGTGCAGTCGATGGCATGCCATCGCAAAATCCCCATGCTCCATGTGTATGCTGCTAATAGCATGATGGCTGGATGGACAGAAAAATAATGCTGCTCTCGCACATGCTCAATATGAGGGGAAGTCATATAGCAAGTTTGGTAATTCCGTCCAGTGGTTTAGGAGGAGATAGCATGATGGACGAACTGATGGACAGACAGAGGCATTTATTCACTATATCCCCATCGCTTAAGCGTGTGGATTAGAATGTCATCTGCTACAATTTTGTTTAATATTAAACACTTAGCACTGTGGGTAAAATTTTCAGATGACATTTTGACATTTTTTCTTATTTTTTCCCAGAAAATATGTTTTGACATTTCATGCCAATTGTTTCCATAATTGGAGACAAATGCAAGAAATAACATATCCTGGAGACAATTGCATGAAATGTCAAATCCTGTTTTCTTCTGGGAACAGTAAGAAAACTGTCACTATATAATTTGTTGTCTGCTGAATTAGCCCAGAGAGTAGTAAAGGTTAAGGGGTTATTGTTAAATTTCAATTTGTTTCCTGAATACTTTAAATAATGAAGAATTGCAACATGAGTCTATACAAAAAGTGTGACTCAGTCTGTTAACTGCATTTTGTTTGAATCCCTCATGCTAAGCATGCTGGGTAAAAATTCAGCATTTTTGTCACAAATATGTTGATTTTTTTCCAGTTTTCTCGACAAAAATGAATGTTTTATGGGTACCCATTAGAATCACCTCAGTGCTTGTTTCGCAACAACAACCTGAGCAAACAGCGTAGAATAAGATAAAACTGCTCTTATAGGATTCAGCCATTTTGTCAGCATATTTTAGAGAGTCCATAATTATCTTAACACCATTACAGCTATACGAATTTTCATTAGAACTGCATTGCCGAGGCAATACTTTACATAACCTCAACATTTACTTCACTTAATATAACTGATGCATGTTCCGCCTCAAGTCACCTACAACCTCTCAGTGCTTGTACATACCATAAATGCCCTAAAATTTTGAGCACTTTATTCAAGACTATTTTTGCCTAAATTTTGCTTTTTCTGCAGTTGTTTCTTAAAATACTTAGGGGAATGGCAACAGTGTAGACCCGGATCAGACTGCTTCTTCAGGAGCAGTCTGATCTGGGTCTGCACTGTTTGCATAATTATGTCATTTTGTTGGAAACTTTGGTGCTTGAAATTTAGGATATTTACCGTAGACAGACTTGAATAAACAGTGTAGTTCCAGATCAGCGCCCAGTTGTTCAAAGCTAACGACGTCGTTAGTTAACGATTCGTTAAAATTTAAATCGAGTGATACACAAATATGCTGAAATTTTTTGCTGAAAAAATGTGAGTAGCTTTTGCAGTGCAAAAGCTACTCACATTTTTTCAGCAAAAAATATCAGAATATTGTATATTGAATCTGCTAAAACAGTTAACGAAATGACCCTTAACGAGCTTGTTAAGCTAACGATGCTTTGAACAACTGGGCCCAGATGCTGTAGAAACACTGTTTGCCACTAACCAAGCATTTTTAGATACATTGTCATCCATGTAATTAAGTATTAGGATAGTTAGGTTTGAATAAACAGTGTCGAACTCGATCAGATCATCTGATGAGGGTCTGCCCAGTATACCACTCACTCAGATACAACATGCAGAATAATGGATTGTTCAAACTTTAGAAGTATGGTGATGATGATAATTAAGTGTTTTATATCCCTTTCAACATTGTTTAAGTCATATCGAGACAAGGGAAGGGTGATAATGAAAGGCTCTGTGCAATGAAGTGCCATACAGTCATGGGCTGAATTCCGCCTCCAGCAGGGTTTGAACCCAAGATGAGAAGTATGGCCAAGAGGTAAGGTGTCTTACTACTTATCGTAAATATGGTAGTTATGGCTACCAGATGACTGTTCACTTTCATCAGGACTTTTTTCACAGACAGACTTCACTTAATCTAAAACGCAAACAGTTAAACTTCCCGGGCTAATTAATTCAGCAGAAAACAACTGATGATATTTTTCTTATTTTTTCAAGAAACAGGATTTGACAATTCATGCAAATTGTCTCCATTTGAGACAAATTTCATGAAATACCAAAACCTGTTTTCTAGGAAAGAGAAGAAAATGTTTCAGAATGTCATCTGCTGAAAATTTTTATCCAGAGCGCTAAGCTTTAAATGCATAATATTTTCAACTTCCTTACACAAGAAATGAAATAAACAGGAAGTCATTAAGTACGCCCAAGGATTTCAGCTGATTTTTAAAAGTTCTTCATTGAATTTCAAGCATGCATATCAATGGCACTTGACAAAGACTTAGCTAATAATCTTAAGATAGCTCTAGATAAGAAGGACTGTAAGAATTTTTCTTATTCCTCCATAAAAACATATGTTGTGGGTACTCATTAGAAGTGCCTCTCTGAAGCACTTCTAATGAGTACCCACATCATATGTTTTTATGGAGAAATAAGAAAAATGCCAATTTTTTGGGAATAAAAAGCATATTGTCTAGTGTTATGGTTTAAAATATAAAATTCTGTTGATTCGAAACCTTTCTATATTTTAAAATTGAATGAAAAATGAGGAATATCCTACACACCATAAAATCCCAATTACCGTATTCTACCTAATTACCGCACTGTGCGCTTAGGTTTTTCAAAATTATTAGAAAAACGCAGTAAAAATATCCACCTTATAAGGGCACACTTTTAAGAAAGATCAGCAGAGGACATTTAATGATGTTTTTTATGCGATATTATTTGCTGAATATCTTTATGAAAACATATGTTGTGGGTACTCATTTGAATTGCCTCGACTTATCGAGGCAATTCAAATGAGTACCCACAAGGTATGTTTTTATAAAGAAGTAGATAAAAGTGCACTGTTTGTAGTGTGAAGACTCCTAAATTACTTGACTGTGCGCTTATAGGAGCATGTGCGGTAATTAGGCCGAATACGGTAATTCACCTAACACTGTTGCTTTCCTGTTATAGGCACACATAGGCGGAGAGTCAGATTGATAAATAATCTCAGCCCAGAATTATACAGACTCTTTCACTAACTTACCAGGGTGGGGAATTCAAGATACATCACCAAATATAACTTGCAGTATTATGGCATTTTTTTTTCAAAGTGGGGGGAGTTGGGGATATTTTCCTGGTATTTAGGTATAATTTGTGCTTTTGATAACTCGTCTGAGGAAAATGAGTCATTCCTGCATTCATGTCTGATAAAGGGTAGTGTTTCATATATCTATAAACAAGAAATTTGCCAAATGGTTCTACTGTGACTCTTAACATTGTTCAGCCAAGCATATAAAGTAGGTCAAGGTCAGTAAGGGTCAATGGAGTGGGCAGCATGGTGATATGTATGAAATTTTATTAACCTAGAAGCCTAGGTGTTTGACAGGAGCTAAATGCGCACCAACGCCTGAAAGTGATCCCTATTTTGCTGCTACTTAATACTAATGCAGCCAAGACAAAAAGGGGCCATTCCAAACCCATGTCTGTCCTATATCATATGCAGGAATATTTGTATAGCCTAAACTAACCCTGTGATGATGATAATGTTAATGATGATGATGATGATGATGATGATGATGATGATGATTTGTCTTTTTATCTCTTTCAACATTATTTCACAAGTCACATCAAGATGAAGAAGTGGCATTAATAAAAGATTGTGGAGTGAAACAGCCAATACAGTGATGAGACAGTCAACCTCAAGTGGGATTTGAACCAGGGATTGCATGATCTGGAGGTATGAGCATTAATGCATTGGCCATCTAGATGCTTCCACCCACCCATGTCTCTTTGTTCTAATTCATGGTATACACAAGATAGAATAGCATACTGTATTTATTCTAATACATGCCAATGGTGTTGCAATTAATTGCTGCAAAAAAAATAAGATATTTTGATGGCCTAAACTCAATACTGTATGTGTTTATAAATGCTTTTCTCCTAGAAAAGTAGAAAGGGGCATTTAGTAGAGAGGGGGCTTATATTAGAATAAATAGGATAGATATAGTATTGCATATTTGGGCATAGATATGTTGACAAATGCACATTTGCGCAGTTCAAATGTGTTCCAGTCCAGGTAATGCTGATTTATTAGCCTTTACTGCTCTCCAGGCAAATTCAGTAGACGACAAATTGATGATATTTTTCTTATTTTTCCAAGAAAATAGGCTTTGAGATTATATCTCCTTATGAGACAATTTGCACAGAATCTCAAAGCCTATTTTCTGGGAGTAATAAGAAAAATATGTCAAAATGTCATCTGATGAAATCTTTACCCAGAATGCTGAGCTTTAAAGAGACTCAAAATAGTATAAATTCATAATCCTAGTAATTATATTAGGTCTGAAACCCAAGATCCAGTGTAATTTCATATCTCCAGGGTCACCCCGCATTTATCTATCATTCAAAACATTCATGCTGTCATGAAATCATCTGACATATTTACCCTAAGTATTCTGACACCTTAAATCCTTACCGTACATGTTCTAAAATTTCAACGTCCATTTTACTACCTGCTGATGGGTCCTAAAACTGCTGAATGAGTGGCAAACAGTGTAGATCCTGTGGCATCTGAACTGGGTCTACAGTGTTGCTCAGGCCGGTCTGTTTGCATATGCAGGGTACCGGTAAATACTGTGAATATCGCCTACTGATTATTTGAAAAGACAAGATAAATTATCTCGTCTGCACGCAGTATGCAATGGTTTTTAACCCTTAAAGCACCAATCATAACTGCAGCAGACAACATTTTAAAATATTTTTTTTTTTAAATTTCAAAGAACATGAGTCTTGACATTTCATATGAATCATCTGCCTAGCAGCCATGGGACATCTTTATGTATAGTTGGTTTATCTACGTTTCAATCTGTCATCTCGGATACAAATCAGTTTCGCCAAATCTGATCCACATCTACACTTTTACTAAGGGCTGTCTATCTGGGTAAGTGAGTTGGGGTTTTAACCCTTGTCCTGCTGAATAAATTAAGATGCCGCGCCTACTTCCAATTTTCAGCCAATCAGATTACTTGATCCATTTTGTTGATACAAATTCACATACTTAATGGCAAACAGTGCAGATCCAGATCAGTTGGCTTCTTCAGAAGCCAACTGATCTGGATCTACACTGTTTGTAAAGACAGGGTATATCCAGGCTCAGCAGGACATGGGTTAAGGCAGTCAACACTGTTCAGGTGATGTCAAGCTGGTCAATTAGCCTACTCACACTTTTCCAAGGTAGGCTTCCTCTAAGTGCTTTTGCACATTTTTGAATACTTAAACTAGTAACTGACAACTGCCCTTCTTGACTCTAGCTTCTTGAATCAGCGGAAGGTGGAGAATGACTGTAGAAATTATTTTGTGATCAATGAAAGTTTTGTGGCCGAACTGGAATTCGAACTTGCTACCCCTGGATCTGCAGTAAGACACGCTACTGACTGCGCTTTGGAGCCGGGGCAAATATGATACAAGTCAGTTTTATTAAATGAAAGCTACATCAGCTAGCTAAAAATAAGCTGTTTACTTTCAATTAATGTATTTTCCACTTTTACAAAGTACTGGATCAAGTTTTCTGCATATATTAATTTGTTCCACTAGTCTTCAGTAATTGATTTTTAATGACATCAAGTATAAAATTTCTTTAACACTAAGCATGCTTGGTAAAAAATTCAGATGACAACATTCTGGAAAATTTTTATTTTCCCCAGAAAATAGGCTTTGTCATTTCATGCAAATTGTCTCCATAGGAGAAACAATTTGCATGAAATGTCCAGAAAACAGGCTTTGTCATTTCATGCAAATTGTCTCCTATGAAGCCTGTTTTCAGGGGAAAATAAGTAAAGTATTATCAATTTGTTGTCTGCTGAATTAACCCAGAGAGTGGTAAAGGTTAAATGTCCCCTTCAACAATATTTTAGTCTTGCCAAGATGGTGTTGTACCCGAAGTTTTGCAGCTTTTACCCAAATGGAGATGAACACCCAAATTCTAGTCCTGCCAATCAGATTGACACCTAAACTGTTTTTGATATTAGACCTTACCGGTACTTTTTATCTGTATATACTACATATAATTCCAAAAGGATTTCTGTTGCTCCAAGTACACTGGAGCCTCTTTCTGAGAAGTGTCATTATAAGACAGTTTCAGGTAAAAGAAGGTTTTAACCTTTAGGCTGCGGCAAGTCGTAAATCTGGCCTGTAAGAGCGTACATGAAAAGCCATTACTCCCTCGGTTTTGCCTTGATTTTGATGGCATTTTCACACATATTTTGCCCATTGTATGTGGACATTTTACTGGAGAAGTGATGATCACATGACTTTCAGTCATGTGACAGTCATTGGCAACCGGGAACCATTTAAGACACTTATAAAAAATACAAGAGACCAGCTCTTACTGTGTGCAATGCAGAAAGAAACAGGTGACATATTGAGGGTTGATCGCAAGACTGTAGCACGTCAGATGGTTGTTTTTCCCAATACTTTATCTCCTCACCATGAAGGCGTTATGAAGATCCCAAGGGTTTCAAAAGTATGTTTGAGTTACTATAGTCTTGCGCTTAACCCTTGATATGTAGGTTCTACTGTTGTTCCTACTTCTTTCTTACTGGAAATGATTTAGGTGACATAGGTGGGTTTTTTTTCCAGAAAGTCATGATAAAACTGATGAAGTGAGTGCTGAAATTGCTGGCAACTTGAAATTTGGTATTCTCGGTCTTTATTAATGTGGGTAAAATCCAGCATCTTACTTTCTAATGAAGAGCGGTGTGTTTGTATGAAAGTAGGTTCCTTCCTGTATAGGAGCACTTGGTCTGAATGGTTGCATCAGGTGTATCGTAAGTAGGACAGGTTTTAGAGTTGGCATACCCCTCCAAAACGACAACAGTCGTGATTAGCAGCTTAAGGGTTAAAGGTGTTTCCTAAGAGTGTTGTATCCAAACAAAACTATATAGATAATGTAGAAAAATGACCAACAAAAATGGATAGATTATATAGAAAAATGACCGTTAAAATGTCATTTGAAAATAGTTTGGCAATTTTTGGACTGTGTTTTTTTGTTGTTGTTATTTTGTTACTGAGAGCCGTATATTTTTTGCACATGAACCAGAAATGCATGTTCACAAAAAGTCAATTAAATACGGTAATCTGCAAAGTAAATAGCCTGGACCAAGAAAGATTTGTTTAATCAGACATTATTACATCCATTTGGTGAACATCAAAGAAAATTTTGAGCTGTCATACTTAGTCATTCTTAATCAAACATCCAGCCTAATAAGTAAATATAACTTAATCTTTTTTCTCATATCTTTTTTTTTTTCTTTTTGTAATATATGTAACGTCACAAGAAAAACAGCTTAATCATAGCCTCAAAGAAGGGAATTTTTGACTGAAAAGTAATGATGTTTTTCTCATTTTTCCCATGAAAACATACTCTGCGAGGCACTTCTAAGTACCCACAATGTATGTTTTCATGGAGAAATAAGAAAAATATTTATGTATGTGAAAATATATCAGTTCCCACTCTTATCACTAGGCAAAAGCTTTGACAATGTGGCATTGAGAGTAATACCTTCATTGCCACAGTTTACGGTAAATGTCCTAAAAATTCGAACACCAAAGTTTCTGATAAAATGACACATGCAAACAGTGCAGACCCAGATCAGACTGCTCCTGAGGAGCAGTCTGATCAGGGTCTACACTGTTTGCCATTCCACTAAGTATTTTAAGACACAAGTGCATAAGAAGCATAATTTAGGCCAGAATGGTAGAGAATAAAGTGTTCGAAATTTTAGGACATTTACCGTAATATTCATTTGCAACTTTCCAACATACTTGCCAACATATCAATAAATATATATATTTAGATTAGCATAAATGGAACTGGTCAAGGAGCTTATGACATGTGGGCTCTTGAAATGGTATAAATTTCAAATGGCTTTAACAAGCCTTTTGTAAAGATGAACTGTGTTTTGACTGCAAAACCTTTACAAAGAAATATTGCTTCAGTTGGATCCAGATTTGGAGTCAAGTAAACCTATGACTACCTATTTGAGGTCAGTCAAAATGACTTTACAAAAAAAACACAAAAAAAACTGCCTTAAATGTAACTGGTATCAAGGAACACATGGATACCTTGGAAACAGAAAAATGCTGCAAATTAGTCCACAATTCATCATGCCCTATCATTTCCTGGTATGACATTATGAGTTTTGAAATGTCACATATCGGTGAAAAATGGACCAAATATTTGCTCAGTTTGTGTGGTAATGTCTACAGTAATGTATCTCCAGACATGGTGCTTTATTTTCAGTGCAAAATTGTTGATGCATTTCTTATTTCTCCATAAAAACACTATTTGGGTACCCGCTAGAAGTGCTTTGTCCTGGGCTTCTAATGAGTACCTACATGTGTTTTCATAGAGAAATAACAAAAAATATCTATCTCGGTACTCCTCTTACCTGGAGCTTTGAGAAGGATTTAAAACTTTTTCTTATCAGTATAAGCTTGGCCTGAAGTTTACCCAGTTTTGAAAGAAATTAATATCTTTATCATTTCACTTCTACCAAACTGAAGATAGCTGTTGTTAATTTTAAATTTAAGGTACAGAAGTTTAATATGACAATGAACTTGTAGCCAAAATAGGAACAGACCCAGATCCGCCAAAGAAACATACAATTATATACCGTATTTGACCTAATTACCACGCCGTGTGCTTAAGTTTTTCAAAAAATACTGAGAAACCTGTGTTAAAATATGTATCCACCAGGGCTCGGGAAATTTTCAAATCTGAATCGGTCCAGCCGATGGCGATGACGTCATCAATGAGCCCATTTCCAAAAAAAAAAAAAATATGTATATATCACCTGTCACGAAAACTAATGACAATTGGCAGTCCTACAACTTCTTTTAAATAATACACCTCAACCCCGTTATATGACGGAACGAGCATGATCAAAGCTGGCGTCATCAATAAATACAGTCAGGTATGTAAAAAGAAAGAAAAAACAAAAAACAAAAAAAAAAAACGGTTTTGTTGTTATTTCCACCTCCGCAGGGTTTTCTTAAACTATTTATAAACAACTGATTCCCGTCTTGTATAAGCGTGAAGACGGCGGGAAACAGGAGAGACGGAACGAAACGACTTTCATGGACCTAAATAGGCCTGTGCCACGGGCGCTTTGACATTTTTCAATGTTTCAAGATTTGACCAGACTGCTTAAATTTTAAGTACTGACCAATCTTGTCTAGCGCAAGTGGTGCATTACTTATTTTTACCGTGAAATCTACCTTGAATTATACTCGCGTGTTACGGCAATCAACAACAACATCAAAAAAAAAAAAAAAAAAAGAATCAATCAATTATACCCAGATCAGACGCCGTTGTATGCGACATCTGATCAAGACGTACACGGTTTGGGAATTAATTTATCAAATCTGGGACCGACAAACCGTGTTGATCAAAACAAAAAAGAAGAGGAAGAAAACGGGTGCGTTCAAGCGGTGCATTCTTTTATCACTCTCAGTAAGGCGACCTTTGATCTTTTGGACACGCCGACTGCACCTGGATGTTTTGCAGTCTCAGTGTATTCACACGTGTCACACAAACGGATTAGTTACTGATGATTCGTGTTAATCGCTTGTTTACCGCACAAAGGTCAGTGAAGTGTTGATTTTTTGACAATGTTTGGATAATGACGTAATTAATTTGTGCTGCGGTAGGTTGCCGTTATTCAGCTGTCTCTCCAATATACATGTCAAATGACCGTTTAGAGCCTTTTAACTACCATAATATCGCATTTAAAAGGTGCGAGGATATTGTCAGTTTGGGAAGACTTGACCGTATGTGATTTTTTAGACATCATTGATTCGTGAAAATTGGTTGGTTGGGGAAAAATGGGGTTCAAGGCACAAACCTGTTGGACCGATTTATTAGCGTTTTGGGGTGTTTGAAATCGGTCCAGAATTCTTAATTTCGGTCCAGACCGGCTATTTTTCCAGTTTTCCCGAGCCCTGGTATCCACCTGTACTTAAGGTACACCATCAGCGAAGGACCTATATAATGATGCTTAAGCGATTTTTTGTGAGTTTGTTTCTGATTGTCTTTATAAAGGCATATGTTGTGTGGTACTCATTTGAATTGCATCGGCAATTCAAATGGGTACCCACAACAGAAGTAGACAAAAAGTACACTGGCTGTAATCTGAAGACTACGAAATTGCTTGACTGTGCGCTTATAGGGGTATGTGCAGTAATTAGGAAATACGGTAAATCTGAATGTTTTTATACCAAATACATAGCTCTAGATAAGGTGCTTTTTGAACCAAAAAGCACTGATAATTTTCTTATTTCTCCATGAAAACAGAACGTGAGTACTCATCAGAAGTGTCTCGCCTTGGCTCATTCTGCAGCATCTGATCTTGGTCTACACTGTTTAATATGTCTGTCCTGATAGTTAGGGTATATATGGTATCATTTTCTCCGCGCTTTCCTTAAAATTAGTGCAAAACTTGCAAGTCCCTTTGGTAAAAAAAATGCTGCCTAAATGGCAAACAGTCTAGACTCTATACCAGTCCAGGAGTCATCAAAGGTAAAATGTTTGGTCAGGCATGTTTGTCCAAATAGTCAACCCTCTTTATACCTACACTAAATAAAATGACAAAAATTCACCTTTACTCAGGGGGTGACAGTTAATCAGAAATTATGTAAGAACATTGTATTTAACCCTTATCCTGCTGAATAAATTAAGATGCCATGTCCACTTCCAATTTTCAGCCAATCAGGTTACTTGATCCAGATTGTTGTTATAAATTTGCATACTTGATGGCAAACAGTGCAGATCCAGATTTGTTGGCTTCTACTGATCTGGATCTACACTGTTTGCAAAACAGTGTATATCTGGGTTCAGCAGGACAAGGGTTAATACTTCAAGAAACAAACTATCAAGACATTTGTTATTTAGACAATTCTAACAAATATCCAAAACATATGTTCTATGAGGAAAAAAGAATAAAACAAGGTTTTTAACGAGGGTTCACTGTAATTAGGATAGACACAAAAACTTCAATATCATGGACTATGGAATAAATAAGTCAGAAAAGAAGACGATCTACAAAAGATATGGTTTATTTTCCCAACAATTCAAATTGGTAAGGCAAATTGATTAGCACCAACAAGGAATAAGTCTATTAAATAATTGCATTTTGGAAAATATACAAACTTGATCTCTAAAAAAACAAATCTCTAAAAACAAAACAACAAAAAAAAAAAAAACAAAAAAAAAAACTTAAAAACAATCTATTTTAGAAAATATCTTGACCCATAAAACGCCAATCACAACTGCAGCAGATGGCGGGTTTTTTTTTTTGTTTTGTTTTTTTTTTCTTCAGAGAAAACAAGACATTGTGTGATTCACATGAAATGGCAAGTCTTATTTTTTCTGAGAACTATAAAAAAAAAATAGAATGTTGTCTGCTACAATTTTGCTGAGCACTTTGAAAGTTAAGATATGCTTGTACTTTCTGTTGTTTGTTTTGTATCAAAAATATAAAAAAAATATTATATACCAGGCAAATGTATTCGCTGACAAAATAAAGATCATTTTCTTATTTTCAAACTTATTTTCAAAATGTCGTCTGCTGAATTTTCACCCAGCATGCAGTGCTCAATGAGTTGCATCATCAGTGCAGGAGTCTTTAACTGTTACCACCCTCTGGGCAAATTCAGCAGATGACATGTTGATATTTTTCTTATATTTCCCAGAAAATAGGCTTTGACATTTTGCATGAAATACCAAAGCCTATTTTCTGGAAAAAAAAAAAGTAAGAAAAATATTTCAAAATGTTGTCTGCTGAGATTTTTACCCAACATGCAAACTATTAAGGCTTATATATGGATAGCAATGGACCACACCAATTAGAGGACACCACAACCTCTTTATAACACTATTGTTGGGGCCCATAGCATAAGCCATGTTAGTTAAACAACCATGTTACATCTAAACAACAATGTATAGATTATATTGAAAAATGACCATTTATGGTCATTTTTCAATATAATCTATACATTTTTGGGATCCATCTTTGAACCGTGTTATATCCAAAACCATGTTATAATGAACTGTGTTATAAAGAGGTTGTAGAGTATCTATACTAGGCTGATTCTGTCCACAGATGCCACAAAGATCCATTTTTAAGTGATGCTGCTCAAACTATTTCTTAAAGTTTTTAGCTTTTTTCATTATTATTTTTAAATGATTTCTTTTGTAAATTCAAAACAGTTCAGTGCTATATTTTTTAAGAGTGGTAATTTTCAGTGAGGAAGAAAGAGAAGGAAGGAATTCAGAGATAATGAATTCATTGACTTTCTAAGAGAAATATCAGAGATCACAGCTTCATTAAGAAGCATAATACCATAAATATTATCTAGACAAAATTAGCAGACAACAAACTGATGATATTTTCTTTGTGTTTTTTTTTCTTCTGTTTTCATTTTTTTTTTTTTTTTTTTTTTTTACAGAAAACTGGGTTTGACATTTCACAGTCATGAAAAGTAAACAACAAAAACTCAGTATTTCAAAAAGTTGTTTGCTGAATTTTTACCCAGCATGCAAAGTACTCAGATGTTATCTGCTGATTCTTAACCAAATGCTAAATGTGTTTCTATCCCAATACGGTGCTTTGACAGACAAAGTGTGACATCTCTTTGTTAGATGGTGTAAAGGCAGATAAGAGGGGGTATCCAGATAATATTTTTCTTTTTGTTCCACGAAAGCGTATGTCATGGCTATTCATTAGGAGCACCTCGATGAGGTGCTTCTAATGTGTATCCACAACATAATTATGCTTTCACGGATAGATAAGAAAAATATCAATACCTTTCGGTTTAAAAAAGTGTCTAATCTGAAGCTGTGGTAAAGGCCATTATAATTACAAAATCTTTGGAAATGGATTTTGAAGAAGTCTTTGTTCCAATACAGAAAATGCATTCTGATATGGTTGGCAGTATTACTAATTAGTTTCTATGGTTACTATTAATTTCAAATAGTAGAGACGATATCCATAGTTATGTGATCTTCATCTATTTCCTTTATGGCACAATGAGTTCTTCGAGAACTATCCACATTGTCCAAAGTTTTTACCATCACATCTTGTGAGGTTAACATTTGTCGAATTGATCTTAAATCTAATGTATTTCTATTACTAATATTATTCTGTTTATAATCTTTACAAATATCTTCATTTCCATGATCAATTCTTCCTTTCCAAATTTCATTATCACATACTTCAAATATTGTTTTTCCAGCATTCCCTTTTGTAAAGCACTTTTTAGACTGATTGTCAAAATTTTTACCCTCTGGCTGTGAAAAGTATTCTAATTTTGTATCATCAGGTATCGAAGCAGACAAATAATTTGAAGTCCGTGGCATACTATTTGTCCTTGTTAGTTGAGAAAATGGAGAATTTGTTACACGACAGCTTACGCCATGTGATCCATGCGAGCTCTGTGATCCTTGACTAGAACTAGAGCACTGTGAACTAGCACTGGAAAAATAAGACACATGTGAGTTTGTCGTTGAAAAAGCATCATCATTATCACTACACATGTTATAGTCTACTGGATTATATAAAGTTTTAAATTCTTCTTCTTCAGGAATGGATGTAATTGAATTTGATGAAAATATGCTTGATCCTTCATTTGAGGATGTCGAAATGCGCTTAAGATTAACACCGTCTTCTTCCATAAGAGGTGATTCATCGAAGGATCTCTTTGATTCCTTCAAAGTACATACACTTTCCCGCTGAGATCCTGGTAACATTGTTGTAACAGAATTTTTTCTAACACGTAATGTTGCCGGTAATGAACCGCGCATGCTGTTACGTTTAAATGGAATACTTCCAATGTCACTCACTGCATCTACTTCATCAGCACGATTTAACAAAGTATTTATACCACCATCTAAACGTAAACAATGGCTGTGTCTTCTCACTAATTTTGCAGTGGGCTTTTCTTCCAAATAATTTGTTATCACAGGTCTAGTCTGAATAACTTCTGAAACACGACTTGGTTTACTTTGTCCACATAGATTCTCCGCTCGTACCCGAAATATATATGAAGTTTCTGGAATCAGATTTCTAACATGGTAGCATGTCCCCTGACATGTACTAGTAACAATTCTCCATTTCCTGTCTTTAAGGTTACAACATTCCACTTGATAGGCAAGAATTTTCCCAGAATTCATAGGTGACAGCCATGACAGTGTGACAGAATTGTGGGTAATGTTTGTGACTTTTGGGATACCTTCCGGGATACTGGGTTTGCCTGGAAAGATATAAAAGATATTTTTTTTAATGTAATACACAAGACCTTACAAATTTATTTCAAAACCTATTAAAAAACAAAACAAAAGAACAAAATACTGTGTAAAACCAACTGTAATCGATCAAAAAGTACTACAAAAAGAAACAGCAGGGTCATGCTATCATTGAATTAATCTCATCCTGTCGGACAGACAGGCCTGAGCAAACAGTGTAGTTCCAGATGTGACGCCGCATTCTGCAGTCACACTGTTTGTCACCCATCCAGCAATTTTTAGACACAACAATCGGTAGTAAATTGTACTTGTTCAAATTTTAGAACAAATGTGTGTAAGAATTGGGGCATCCAAATACTTTCGGTAAATACAGTATATATATTTTTTTTCTATCTCAGGAACACTCATGTAATAACTACTAATAAGGTGCATGCAAAAGAAATGTTTAACCCTTGTCCTGCTGAATAAATTAAGATACCACGCCCACTTCTAATTTTAAGCCAATCAGGTTACTTGATCCAGATTATTTTTATAAATTTGCATACTTGATGGCAAACAGTGCAGATCCAGATCAGTTGGCTTCTTCAGAAGCCAACTGATCTGGATCTACACTGTTTGCAAAACAGGGTATATCCGGGTTCAGCAAGACAAGGGTTAATAACACAGTAATTTAAAGCAGGACAAAAGGTAAAGTTATGTTGACAAATGAAATACATGAGAAGATTATCAAGCAGCCTGTTACCTTTGTATAAAGCATAATTCAAGATAAGGCATTTTTTTTCAACCAAAAATTACTGACATTTTTTCTTATTACTTAAGGAAAACTGTACTGTGGGTACTCATCAGAAGCAACTTGCCGAGGGGCATCTAATGAGAACCCACAACATATGTTTTTGTGGAGAAATATGAAAAATATCTTCTTGATACCCCTTCTTATCTGGAACTATGATAAAGCCAGGTAAATGATAACAGATTGCACATATGATAAATGGTATAGTTGCTGCAACAGCTGGTGGCAGTGTGACTGGCGGGCAAATCAGAAGAAAACCCACCTTCTGTCATATGAGAATAAAAAACTGCCTGTCTCCAGGTAAGGCACTTGTTTCAACCAAAACCAGTTATTTTTATTATTTCTTCATGTTTATGAGATTCCAATAGGTACCTTCAATATGTTTTGTGGAGAAATAAGAATTATTTGTCTTATTTCTCCACAAAAACATATAGTGTGATACTCACTGGAACAGCTTCATTGAGGCAATTTCAATGAGTGCCCAAAATAAATGTTTTGGCACTGCCACTCCAATGAGTGCCCACAATCAGCATTCCCACTCATATTTTGATTTAGGGGTACATGTACCCCTTGGGTTTAGCATTTGGGGGTACAGATCACTTTTTGAGGGTACACATATTTTGGGGGAATTAAATGCATTGTTAAGCACTGGGAAGACTTTATACTTTAAATGTCATTGTGGTCAGTTTTAGGTACTTTGTCTTAGTATTTTAAATAAAAGGAAAACTGTGCTTCAATCATGATATCAAGACGTCCCTTTTACAAAACATATTCTTCAGTCAAAAGAACCTAATACTAACAGCCAAGTTCAAGTACTATTATTATTAAAGCTTCCTAAATATACAATGTTCGAAAACAGGTTCTGTCCAGAATGTTGTTCCTTTCGTTCAGTGTGAGCCGGACATACTGATTTTATAGAAAATCGCTACTGCAAAATGGCATGAATGATTGGAAATTCTATGAAAGAGTGTATGACATTTTCCTGGGAGTTCTGAGCGCTTTTAATATTCATGTGTTTATTGACTGAATAATTAAACTTTTTTCGGGAAATTAGGCAGTCGCGAAAACTTATGACGTGTAGATTTTACGGCAATAAGTACATGTCCTGTTGATAACAGTCATTAAAAACTTGCCTAAAGTAGTCTTGCAGCGGTACAACTATCCTAAATTCATCTAAATGAAACAAAATATTTCTTTTGCATGCAGTAATTACCGATCTAACTGACAACTTTTGTATACACTTGAGCGAACCGAGCCGTATCGAAACTCGGAGAAAAAGAAGTGCCCACTGAACCGCGATACAATATAATGGTCGTCAGTGATTGGATAAAGCAAAAAAGGTCATACACAATAACCAATGACCAATAATCTTATCCCTCTCGGTAAGAATATAAATACATTCCGTGATCCCCGTAACGATCCTCGATCCGTTTCAGTGCACTGGTCGCACGCATTCGTTATTGTCCTCCAGCAACCGCAGTGTTTCGATGCTTTATTAATATTTAAAAGGATATGCTAATGAGCGGAAACTGACTCAGTAGGACGTACGCATGTTGCAATTTATACGTGCACCAATTTTTTTGTACGTTTGTGTACGTAGATACCAACAATTCTGTACGCTCGTGGCAGATTCTCTACGTGAATCACGTACTGCAGTACGTGAATGGGAATGCTGACAATATATGTTTTCTATGGAGAAATAAGAAAAAAGAATTTCTTTTGGTACATCTTTTCTCCAGAACTATATGAACAGTGAAGACCCAAACCAGACAGTGTGCATGAAATGTCAAATCTTATTTTCTGGGGAAAAGGTAAGAAAAATATCAATTTGCCATCTGTTGAATTCGCCCATAACACTGTAAGTATTAACATACAATTTGAACGTTTGACTAAAGGCACGTTTTTTCGTGACCTGGTAAATGCCAATTAAAATTCCTAGTCAGTTCAACACTAAATACATGTACAATGATATTACTGGGTCAACTCATCCGTCAAAATGAGAAAAGGTATTATAACCAGCTTGCAAGCGGAGTCAGGTTTATGGTTGCTTGGCAAGGGACTTCAAATTTCATGTAGTACACACTTTTTCTTTCCTCAATAGGTCCTCTGACTATCAGTTTAACCCTTGTCCTGCTGAACCAGGATATGCCCTGCCTTTGCAAACAGTGTAGATCTGGATCAGTTGGCTTCTCAACTGATCTGGATCTGCAGTTTGCCATTCAGTATTTGAATTTGTATCAACAACCTGGATCAAGTAATCTGATTGGCTGAAAATTAGAAGTGGGCAAGGCATCTTAATTTATTCAGCAGGACAAGGGTTAAAATGACATCTACCTTCCTTTGAAACCAAATATTTAATTTGACTGGGCTATGTATAGACCTGAGAGATTATATTGAACTGATTGCTCAAACATTTTAATTGGAAATCAGGATATACAGTAAGTTGGATTGTGTTGCCAAATTGTTTGCATACCTTTTTCATTGTTCTTGGGAGGTTTGAAATGGGAAGAAACTACTTGAAGGTCACAAAGTGTTCATCTATCCAACAATACAGCCATCTACAAGCTGTGCTTTGCCTACATTTTCTTTCTTCAGATATGGTACATGGACTTATAGTCGGAAATATTCCCTATCTCAGCAGGGATTGACCCTGATTCCACTTGCAAGTTTTGTTTTTAATGAAGAAAACTATCCCAAAATTATCGTCATCAAATACTGGCCTAAGTATCATGTTTACCCTAAATATTCAAACCACAACTGCCATAAAGCAAAAACTATGGAAAAAAGAAGGAGTCCCATCAATTGATTGTGTTGGGGTTAAACAACACGTTAACCCTTGTGGGTCATTTTGTGTCATCTCCCAGAGAAAGGGAGTAAAGAGATAGAAGAGATAGTAGAGGAGATGAAAGATAGGGACAGGAAAGAAAGAGGAACAGGAATGAAAGTGAAGAAACAAATAGAAATAAAAACATCCCCCCTCTACCCTTACCTACTACAAAGATAAGAGGTCTTGCCCAACAAATCAGTTGGACGCCCTGTGATGTAAGATACATGACACCTTCCCCAAACCCAACCAACCGACCACCCTGGCAGTCCGATCAAGCGCTACATTCTGTGTGCAGGTTTATGACACATTAACTCAATTTTAAATCAAATGATTCCAATTTTGGGCCACATATATTACTGATTTCTAAATATTTAACAAGCTGGGTAAAAATAAGAAAACATATATGGTATGAGGGCTGGCTGAAGACCTTTCTTGTATAAACATACTACTTCTTTACAATTTTGAAAGGAATGTGACCAACAACCCCAACACAATTAGAATTCATCCAAGTGTTTCAAACCATTATTGTAGCTGCATTATTTCCAAGTTGTATAGATATGCAAACAAATTTGAACAAATTTCCTTCAAAGCGAAACCATTAGTCTCAATTTGTTAATGTCTTGACATAACAGCATTAAAACACACAGCCCTAGATAAGTATTTTTCAAGAATTCTTTTTCAGCCCAAACTTACTGATACTAATCTTATTTCTCTATGGAAATGTGTCTTGTGGTACCTCTTGGAACAGCCTACTTGAGGCATTTTGATGAGTACTCACAATATATGTTTTCTTGGAGAAATTAAAAAAAAATGTCTGAATCCATAGCTCCAGATAAGGAGTATCCACATATTTTTCTTGTTTTTCCACAGAAACATATGCATATGTTGTGGGTACTCATTAGAAGTGCCTCAATGAGGCACTTCTAATGAGTACCCACAACATATGTTTTCATGGAGAAATAAAAACTATTGATATTTTTATGAAAAAAATAAAAAACACCTTATCTTGGGCTCTCAGGATAACCTCTTATCTGAAGGACACCTTAACAGTTACTTAGCATGCTGGGTAAAATTTTCAGATGACATTTTGAAATACTTTTTCTTATTTTCCACAGGAAACAGAATTTGCTATTTCATGCAAACTGCCTCCATTGGAAACAATTTGCATGAAATGTTAAATCCTGCTTTCTGCGAAAATAAGTAAAAAGTATTTCAAAATGTTGTGTGCTGAAAATTTTACCAAGGGGACTTAACATTAAGACTTGCATTTGATATGAGTAATAAGTGGACCATTCATAAATGTCATAACAATAGCAAGTTTGATGGCAGACTTAACGCAACTGAGAATTAGTGTCAAATAAATTTGCTCAAGCTTAAAATTCATAGGTAAATATATGCTTAACTTTTTTCACTGAATTAGCAAAATGACGTAACTACTGAAAACAAAGTGATTTTGTTTGAGAAATTAATTTTCTTTTCTTGGGCTATCCCAGTGAGGGTAATAACGTAATAACTAGATGAAAACATTAATGCTCAGCACTCTGGGTAAACATATCTCCTTTTTTCTGTGAAAAAAAAGATTAAAAAATTGTTGTTTGCTAAATATGCCCATAGAGTGGTTAAGGTTAAAGGAAACCTTTGTACTGCAGACAGATAGCCCTGAGCAAATAGGGTATTATCTTCTTCTTTTTTTTTTTTTTCACTAACTATAAAGAAAATGACTGGTGGACAAAATCTGATTTGTGTTAGGGATGCACCCTTTCTACTTGTCATGTGATATACTCTAAAATGTGCCAAACCCCGAGGCATAGGTGTTGTATTACATGAATGTCAATAGGACTGCCCTCAGACAATTTCTTTAATGTGTGTGTATGCGTGTGTGTGTGTGTGTGTGTGGGGGGGGGGGTATTATATGTGTATTTATTTTTTTCTTGTCTTGTTTTTCTGCCACAGCTGTGTTGACATTTATAACCTGCTACTCATTAGAAAAGCCCCAACAAGGCACTTCAAAGGGGTACCTTCAACATACAGTATTCGATCTAATTACCACATATACCCCTATACGCTCACAATCAAGCAATTCTGTAGTCTTTAGATTACAGCCAGTGTATTTTTTGTCTACTTCTTTATAAAGGCATATGTTGTGGGTACTCATTTGAATTGCATCCACTTAATAATCATCAAACAAGTCTTTTTCTGATTTTTTTTTTATAGTGTATCCTTAGTAGGTAGATACATATTTTACCACAAAAAGAGTGTTCCCAGTAATTTTGAAAAACCTAAGGGCATAGTGCAGTAATTAGGTCGAATATGGTATATTTTCATGGAGAAATAAGAAAAATATCAGTACTTTTCAGTTGAAAAAAGTGCTATGCCTGTGTTCAACCAGTATCACAATCAATGCAGAATGTGTGGATGCACAAGCTGATCTTGGTCAATGGTTACATCAATGTATGTACAGATAAAGGACCTATTCAGAAGAGAAATTATTATCTTAGTATTCAGACACCTTTACTCCCTAAACTTTGATCGTTCATTTTACTGATACATCTGCTTGATGTATTATGAATAGCAAACAGTGTAGCCTCGATCAGACGACACATTCTGCAGCATCTGATCTGGGTGTACACTGTTTGCTCAGGTCTGTCTTTCCGAATACTTAATCTTTACTACTCGCTCGGCTAATTCAGCAGATGACAAATTGATATTTTAAATTTTTTCACAGAAAACAGGATAAGACATTTCATGCAAATTGTCTCCTTTGTGAGACAATTTGCATGAAATGTCAACCTTATTTTCTGGAAAAAAAAATAAGAAAAAAAAATGTCTGCTTAATATCCCATCAACCAGATTTCGATCAGTTAGGGATAAATCTATGGACAGATACTGTATTTACTCTAAATATTTTTTGGACAGCCAGCAGCAGATCCAGGACAAGCTGCTCTTATTGAAAGGAACCATCTGATCAGGGCCAAAATTGTTTGCCACTCAGCCAGCTTTTGCTTAATTATATCACATCAGTGATAAAATGACTAATATTGATAGTAGTAACTCTTAAAGTGCTTAGCAATACTGCAGCAGACAACATTCTAGTTTTCTTTTTTTTTTTTTTTTTTTTATTACTTTTCAGAGTAAATAAGGCTTATCATTTCATGTGAATTGTCTGCTAGACAGATGAATCATATGAAATGTCAAACCTTAGTTTCTCTAATCAAAAAACATCAAATCTCGCCTGCTGCAGTTGTGATAAGGGCTTTAAGGGTTAAACAAAAAATAAAGCTAGAAATGCAGAGAAACTCACCTTGCGGTAAATATGAGACATGTCCATGGGACTTCATTCTTGAGCCATATTCGTCAAACTCGCTCGAGTTGTTTGCCCCCATTTTGTAGACGTTTTTCCTCCGCTATTTCCACCAGTAACTAAAATAGGTGCTGCATTTGATTATTCTATCCAAGACGTTCACAAAATAATCACTTAGTATATAAAACTTGATTATGCTATCCAAGATGTTCGCAAAATAAACACGAAATATATATAACACGCATGCGCCGTTAGTTTCCAGGAAAACATTTGGTCAAGAGAAATCTGGGTCTAAAGAGTAATTCTAGGATCACTACATGCTTTTCTTTAACATGCAGTTAAAATATCCATTTATAAATTAATCCAGTTTCTCACTATGCTGAAGAACTAAATGACTGCTCTATTTTACTACAGAAAAAAAATCAACACTTTCTACAAACATGTGTAGTTTTCTTCAGCTTATTCCGAAAGTATCATAAACTGGTCTCACTTTGTCACTAACTGATGTAATGTCCGATAATTTCTTCTAACACTACACCATAAATCAGCAATAAACCTCTCCCTTATGAGTAATGATGTCTTCTTACATGTGCTTCCCTCTCTTGTCCATACTTCAACACTATTTTATTGCCTATTACAAATACAGTCCACTACTATGTGACCGTTTTAATGACTGCTACTCAGACAGCTTGAGCAGTTGTATGTGATCTGAGACTATGAACCTTTTACTGTGTCCAAGTTTCTTTATTACTGCATAATAACTTGTTTATCAGACGTGTCTTCTTTTCTATGTCCAGATTTTTAAAATTAAACTAAACTGTCCCGTAATATCTTCCTTCAAATCTCTCCCTATGGCAATGCTGGGTTTTGAATGAGACAGAGACACAACAAACTTGCTATATGTACTTTTCCCCAGGACAATTAAAGTCTGCTTTCGATCTTTTTATATCTGCACGATCTACCAAACTATCTCAATATTCAGAAGTTTGTCTGACAATACACTATAAATAACTCAATTAAAAAGTCTAAATTACCAATGCAGAAATGTAGATCTGTCAATCATATGACTCGTCCATGAAATTTATCAAACACAATTTGATCAAGTTAAATTAAAAATATGATTCAGTCATACACTAAAAGGGGAAGGGTCAATCATAAACAGATAAACCACATTTTAAAGAAGTGGTTTATGAATCACAGGATTCCTTGATAGTATATCAAATTTTAAATATTTGTCCTATATTTTAATCCAATGAAAAAATCTACTGATTCACAAACAGATACTTGCCAAAAACAGTTTAAAATTGAGAAATCCCATCCACCTCAGTATCAATCGGAAGTTAAAATGATTTTGAATACAGTATTCGTTCCATTACCAATCCAATGAAATTTGAGGAAAATAATGACTCACTGAAAAGTTTACCACTGAAGTGCTTTGTGTTTATATATTAAGCATCTGTGTTTAACAGCCAGAGATGTCAGTGTGAAATTTTCGCAGTTTTGTATTTATAACATGTTTTCAAAAAGAATTCATGAACTGACACCACTGTTTTGTTAGTAAACCTGCCAACTTTATGTACTTCTTTTCTCCAAGTCAGCCATTTCAATACTGCCACACTTTGTTTGCACATTAACACAATGACCTGAGGAAAGGCTCAACTTGTAATGTGATTGGTTGTTAATTTACACATGTAGTGAACACACCTCTTTGTGAATATTCATTAACACTTTGCATGCTGAGTAAAAATTTCAGCAGACAACATTTTGAAATATTTTTTCTTATTTTTCAAGAAAACAGGATAAGACACTCCATGCAAACTGGCTCCTTAGGAGACAATTTGCATGAAGTATCAGATCCTATTTTTTTCAATGAAAAATCAGAAACATATCAATTCAGCAGATGACAAATTGATATGTTTCTGATTTTAGCATACTTTAGCTCTGCATGTTATTTGTGAAGTTTTTGTTTCTGATAAGCTCTTTTGTTTGAACAATAATTAATCTTGTTTCTTTTATCTTATTTTAATCATATCTTTCTTCCACATTCCTTTGTTTTAATAACACCAGAACATTGATAATTAAAATTAGCATTATTTCATCCACCCACTTTTCTGGATGAATATTCATGACAGAAAACTATTAAACAGATATTGATGGACTATCATTACTCTTATTAAAGTTACATAATATTACCTACACCAGTTAGACCTACTGTAAGACCATGGGTGAAATTTAGTTTACCACAAAACTGCATAGCTTATGACTATATATCTTATGTAAACACAAAATGAATAAAAAAAAAAAATGAAATAATAAAAAGATCAGAAATTCTAGACAAGATGGGCATCTGGATGGATAGTAACTTTCTTAATACTTCACAAAAACATACATTTTAGGGTATTATGTTTCCTCATATTCCAGTAAAAACATGGGTTTGCAGGGGTCTAAATTATCTGGTAGACTTTCAGAAATTTTGCAAATTTTAAACAAGCCTTTCTATTTGCTTATTTACTTCTTGCAACCATTTTTACTGCAAAAATCAATGTTCATGCACTTAATCGTTGTCCTGCTGAATAAATAAAGATGCCATGCCCACTTCTAATTTTCAGCGAATCAGGTTACTTGAACTAGATTGTTGATACAAATTCACATTCTTAATGACAAACAGTGTAGATCCAGATCAGTTGGCTTCTCCAAAGAAGCCAACTGATCTGGAGCTACACTGTTTACAAAGGCAGGGCATATCCAGGATCAGCAGAACCAGGGTTAAATTAATAATCAAAATCACCCTCATTTTCCATGTTATATGGTGAAAATGCCATGGCTTACAGTTCTGGATAAGAGTGCATCAAGATAAAAAAAAAAATCTTATTTCTCCATAAAAACAGATGTTGAGGGTACTCACTAACAAGATGATTTACATTCATGATGTTTCAGGATTTTTCAATCCATTATATGAATGGCGTGGGCATTTAGTTCTGCAGTAGAACCTGGTAAGAAGGTAATTTTCTTCCAGTCATAGAGCACCAGGGTATAAAAATACTCCAATGTATGCTCACTTTCTAAGTTATTTAGCAAAATTGTAGCTGATGCATTCAAAATTGTTTTCTTATTATTTTTCAGAGAAAATAAGACTATAGACATTTCATGTGAATTGCCTGCAAACTCAGCAGATGATTCACATGAGATATCAAGCTTTATTTTGTTGTATGCTAAAACTTTACTTTGCCCTTTAACCCTTGTCCTGCTGAACCTGGATATGCCCTGTTTTGCAAACAGTGTAGATCCAGATCAGTTGGCTTCTGAAGAAGCCAACTGATCAGGATCTGCACTGTTTGCCATCAAGTATGCAAATTTATAGCAACAATCTGGATCAAGAAACCTGATTGGCTGAAATTAGAAGTGGGCGTGGCATCTTAATTTATTCAGCAGGACAAGGGTTAAAGGTTAAAGTATACTCATCCTAAGTAACTTAAGGGATTAAAATAATTGTACAGTGTCTAAATACTGTATTTCATCTAAGTATTGGGACAGTGTAGACCTAGATCCGTTACTGCAGGATCCAGTATCTGATCAGTGTCTAGACTATTATCCACTCATCCAGCAGATGTTAAACATATCAATGGATCATAAAACAGACTTATTCAAATTTTAGTAAAAGTATGGCATGGAGTTAAGTTGTCCCAATATTTAGGGTTAATAAGATAACAGATTAAATAAAAGAGTTGTATCTGTCCTATATCACTGATCTTTTTAATCACATTAATATGTCTAATACTGAGGTGATCTCGTCTCAACTTGTGTTTTGTCTTTATCCCTTCAAATATTAATATTAACCCTTAAACCTCTAATCACAACTGCAGCATATGACACTTTGATTTTTTTTTTTCAGAGAAAATAAGTCCTGACATTACATGCGAATTGTCAGCCTAGCAGAAGATTCACATGGAATAATACCAAGTGTTATTTTCTGTGAAAAAAAAAAATGCCTGCAGCAAGTGTGATTAATAGGAAACTGTACTCAAAACTTCCTATTATTTAACAAAATTCACAATGAAAATGTAATTCAGATTAAAGACACAGTTCAAGTAAACACACACACACACACACACACACACACACACACACACACACACACACACACACACTGACACACACACACTTTACCTCACCCCTCATACTCTCTTTATCCTCAGTCTTTCTCTAAATCTGCAACTCAGTTTACCACTTTATATCGAAAGATGAGGAGAACAGCAACAGTTTGTACTAAAGTCTTATCAGGGTCCAGTTGTTCAAAACTAACAATATCGTCAGTTAACGTATCATTAACTATGGTATATACACAAATATTTTTGCTGAAAAAATGTGAGTAGCTTTTGCATTTGCAAAAGCTACTCACATTTTTTCAGCAAAAATACCTGTGAATTAGATATTTTACTTACTAGAACAGTTAACATTTTGACTACTGACAAGCTCATTGAAGGTGCCATATCCCTCAAAAAAAGACATTTTATTATCCAAGAAAGGTTTAATAAATTGTTATATGGTATTAATACAATCATAAAATGTGGCACCTGACAGCCTGTAGAAATTCAGTTACTCTCTCGTTCTTGAAATGAAATGATTTTTTATCGTATCTCTGAATTAATGTTGCCAACATTTATTCAGAGATACAATAAAAAAATCATTTCATTTTTTATTTAATTCAAAAATGAGAGACACTGAAATTTTACAAGCTGTCAGATGCCACATTTTATGATTGTATTAATACTATATATAAATTTATTAAATCTTTCTCGGATAAAAAATGTCTATTTCTGAGGAATATGGTGCCTTTAATCTAACGAAGCTTTGAACAACTGGGCCCAGAAGTCTGGTTACGATATTTACCCTAGTCAGACACCATAATTCCATATAGGCAGCATCAAGCGAAAAAGTGCTTTCAAACATGCTCAAAGTGTGCAGATCCAGATCATCCAGCCCATCCATTATGAAAACATGCCTATTCAAATATACTGAAAATTTTACCACCAGAAAATGAAAATTTTCAGATAAAAAATTCTGATATTTTTCAAATTTCTGCTCAAAACATAGATTGTGGGTACTTGTTAGAACGGCCTCGACGAGGCAGTTCTAACAAGTACCCACAATCTATGTTTTTGAGCAGAAATTAGAAAAATAATGAATACCTCTGCAAACCCCAGTTTTACTACATAAAAGTGGGGTTTAAGGGGTCAAGATTATATAGGCATGTTTTCGTGATGACAAAGTATCATCCGGGCCTTTGCTGTTCATTCATACATTCTGTAGTATTCAATGATTCTGTTAGTGGACAGGGAAGGCCATGATCAGATTGCACAGAAGCACATGGCGAGTTGGGCCTTCACTGTCCGTATATGCCCAAAGACAAGTTTTCTCATTGTGTCGCCCTTATCCCAGCTAGCATTCTACTTAAATCTACAGCGGGCCGTTATCGGCCCGTCAGCTGCCCTGATGGGCCGATAACGGCCCGCTGTAGATTTATGTAGAATGCTTACTGGGATACTACTCCTCCTAAAATGTGGTTCATTTTACTGCCTGTTGATGTGTCTAAAAATTGCTAGATAAATGCCAAATTGTGCAGACCGTGATCTGCAGCATCTGACTTGGGATTACACTGCTCAGGCTTCTCTATCCGAATACTTAGGGTTAATAAGGTAACATGGATTCAAAGCCAAAACAAAGAATTTGATCAGTTCTGTGTGTCAGTTCACACCCAAAACAAACAAAAAAATGATCCCTTCTGTGTACAAGTTCAGACCCAAAACAAAAAATTTGATCCCTTCTGTGTACAATTCGGACACAAAACAAAGAATTTGATCGGACCCTAATGAATTGCAAATTGCACTTCACTAGGTACATAATTATATCTGCTTCAGCAAATATGCTAATCAAAAACCAATAATTAAATTACCTATTAACATGTCTGGCTCAATCCACTGATAGGATATTAATCACAACTGCAGCAGACATCATTTTATTCTCTTAGATACCCCCACTGCGCAGAAATAAAAAACAAAAGGTAACAGATGAACAAATGGATGGACTGGCAGATGAACATACGGGCAGACCGACATACAGACGGAGGGACAATATGAAACAGTATACAACTGCCCCCCCACCATCACCCATCACAAATACAGTTTGCAGGAGGTATAATAAACTTGATATATAAAATGCTGGACACAACTGCAGCAGACATTTTTATTTTTTATGTACTATATATATATATTTTCCCCATTATTATTATTTTTTTTTTTTTTATTTTATTTATTTTTTATTTTTTTGTATTTCAGAAAATAAGACTGGACATTTCAATGAATCATCTGCCTAACCTTCTAGGTCAAAGTAAGCTATAGCAAGAAAAACCTTCTGGCTATTTGTAAGCAATCCATAAATAATTATTATTTCTATTATAGTCATTGTCATTACAGATCATTAATTATATTCCAATTTACCTGACATTTACATCTGTCAAATTTGGAAATATAGAATTATTGATTGTTTTGTTTGTGTTCTATTCTTCATAAATTGACACTTATATACTTTCTTTTCTTCTTATTCTGAGCCACTCCAAGTGAAAAATCAAACAAGAAAAAATCTGTAGTTGAAATCAACTTACCGTATTAACCCTAAGTACTGGGACAGATAGGCCTGAGCAAACAGTGTAGACCCAGATGAGATGCTGCAGAATGTGGTGTCTCAGCAGGGTCTACACTGTTTGCCTGTCAGCCTAGCTACATAACTTTATAAATGACAAATTTGAATGCAGTTATTCCCATTCTAATGCATTTATTCATTTTTTCTGTTGAAAAAATGTACTATTTGCACACAGTGACAAGTGCTGTGAGCTGCAAAAAACTTAATGCCAGCCAATGAAAAGCGACGTTACGTGATGATGCTGGATTTCCGCCAGTATTTTGCAGAATATACCGTCGCAAATTTTTGACGTTATCCAATCGGATGTCGTGTTATATATGCAAGTGTATTAGAATTAGGATTAATACGGCATGTATTGTTTGAGACCCTAATCAATAGAGTTTTGTTTGACACTTTTATTCCAGTAATTTAAAAATTATTTGGTAATTAATATTATGTCACATTTGTCACATTTATTGCTTCAATAAATAAAACACAGTTGACTCTCATTATCTCAAACACTGGTAACTCAAACTGTAGCTTAAATCAAACTATATAAATGTCAACACTGGCTTACTTTGCTATACGTTCCTTACATTTCAACACTTTTATCTCAAATTCATCACAAACCAAGAATTCTGGTACCCTGGAGTTAAAGATAATGACAGCTGACTGTACTGCATGCAGTATCTTCAGAGTCTGTGACCTCTCTGCTTGTTTGTTTTGTTTTGCTGGGCCCAGTTGTTCAAAGCGTCGTTAGCTTAACGAGCTCGTTAAGGGTCATTTCGTTAACTGATTTAGTGGATTCAATCTACAATATTCTGATATTTTTTGCTGAAAAAATGTGAGTAGCTTTTGCACTGCAAAAGCTACTCACATTTTTTCAGCAAAAAATTTCAGCATATTTGCATATCACTTGATTAAAATTTTAACGAATCGTTAACTAACGACATCATTAGTTTTGAACAACTGGGCCCAGATTTTTAATGCTACCAGGCACATAAAGCACTTGGAAGCAGTCACAAATGTGTTTTGCTCAGCCTACTGACCTCCCTGTGGTCAATAGGGTTCCAAGCAGCGTCCAATCATCAGTATCTCTCGTATTAACCTTTACCTCTCTCTGGGCTAATTCAGTGGACAACTTTACGATGATGTTTTTCCTTATTTTCACCAGAAAATAGGCTTTAACATTTGAAATGTTGAGGTCTATTTTGTAGGAAAAAAGGGAAAAATATTTCAAAATATTGACTGCTGAAATTACTACCCAGCATTCATTCATTTGTTTGCTTGCTTGCTTGCTCATTCATTCATTCATTCATTCATTCATTCATTCATTCATTCATTCATTCATTCATTCATTTGTTATCTTGTTCATTCATTCATTCATTCATCTATTCATTCATTCATTCATAGGTAAGGTCATTCAACTTCACAATGGGGTTATTAAGGTTATCATGATGACTATTGGCCTCCTGATGAGATATGACAAAATATTATTGAAATTATAAATATCACTGAGGTGAGTAGGGGGAGGAATGTTGTAAACAGTGATAAGACAGGAATATTTCCCATGTATCATTGTCCAACCATTTACTTCCACACTTAGCACTCAGGGTAAAAATTTCAACAGACAACATTTCAAAATATTTTTCTGATTTTTCTCTGAAAACAGGTTTGACATTTCATGCAAATTGTCTCATTTGTATAAAATGTCAAATCTTTTTTTTTCTGGAAAAAATATGAACAATGTCATCAATTTGTTATCTGATGAATTTGCCCAGAAAATGGCAAAGGTAAAAAAAGAATATAACAAACTGTTTGAGCACACCTCAGAAGAATATGCAAACCGGAAAAGACAAACAGGAAAAGACGAGGCATACCTGTGATATCTATATATTTAACTACGGTATTTGACCTAATTACTGCACTGTGTGTTTAGGTTTTTCAAAATTACTGGGAAAACTTGTGGTAAAATATGCATCTACCTACTTTGAGGGTACACTTTAAAAAAAGATCAGCAAAGGACATATTTAATGATGTTTATGTGATTTTTTTTTTCTGATTTTCTTCATAGACAATATGTTGTGGTTACTCATTTTAATTGCATCCACAAGTAGATGTAATTCAAATGGGTACCCACAACATATGCCTTTATAAATAAGTAGACAAGAAGTACAGGGCTGTAATTTGAAGACTACAGAATTGCTTGACTGTGCTCTTAAAGGGGTATGTGTAGTAATTAGGTAGAATACGGGAAGTATTGAGACACCTAAATTTCGTTACTTCTCCTAAAATTTGAACAGTCCTTTTTCACATTCTGTTGATGTGTCTAACATCTGTTTCAGTCTACGTACAGGGCTGGAAAGGGTTATCCTGAATACTGTGTTGTGAAAATGGTCAGGAAAGCATTACACCACGGCCTCTTTATAACACTATTGTTGGGGTCCATAGCATAAACCATGTTAGTTAAATAACCGTATTATATCCAAACAAAAATATATAGATTATATTGACAAATGACCATTTATGGTCATTTTTCAATATAATCTATACTTATTTGGGATCCATCTTTGAACGTGTTATATCCAAAACCGTGTTATAATGAACTGTGTTATAAAGAGGTTGTAGTGTAGTCTAATTCAGAGGCATTATTTATATAAACTATAGATGTTGTAGCTACATGCAAAAAATAATTGTTAGCTTTATTTGCTTCTGTATTATACTAATCAATTACTGCCAAGTAATTGAATGTCACTGTTCGCTCATGATGTCATTAGTGTTACTGTGCTTTTGACATCTTTCAGAAAGTCAATTTTTGCTTGGCGCTTTACACAGAAGAAGTACATTTGCAAACTTTTGTCATGATTTAATGCAAAATCATTTGTCATACGAGTTACTATCTATGCACAAAAAGTTTTATTTTAGTCACTGGTTTTCAAAAAATCAAATATTTTCTCTTTTTCCCTGTATATAGTAAAAATGAATGCAAATTATACAGAAAAATGTATGGTAGGTAACTTGGAGGCAAATTTTCAACATGTTCTGCCTGTTCAATTTTCTGAAATGTTCACAATATTGTCAACAAATACCAATAATTTAAATTCAGCAAAAAAACATTTTTAGACAAAAATTTAAAAAAACATCACTTTACTATAGAAAAAATTGCATAGATCAGACCATTTTTTGGGCCCCAAATTTAATTTTAGATTAAATATTTTAGAACAAAATGCAGAAACAGAAAAGATAAAATATGGTTTCTAATAAGACATGATCAATCAGAACAAATTATTTTCATTTAAGATAAAATGCCAAGCAAAAAATGTCTTTTCGAGTGATGTCGACAGTACAGTAGGCTTATTTGACCTCATTCAAAATGGTGTCAAACAACAGAACAATGTTGAAAATGCCATTAAAAAAAAAGTTTGATAATTTTCTGACTGCCACCAGGAAAGTTTGAAGAAATGGGGTGTAATTCAAAATATTATGCTTAACTGGTTATTCATAACTGCATACTTTAAAAAGTTTTTGCACAAGAAGCTGAAATGATGATCACAAAAACAGTATATTAGACTATATATAGGCTGCACAACTCCTATTATGAAAACACGCCTATTCAATTATGTAGAAAATTTCACCTCCAAAAATTGAAAATTTTCCGATTAGAAACTCTGATAGTTTTCATATTTCTGCTCAAAATATAGACTGTGGGTACTGGTTAGAACTGCCTCAGCAAGGCAGTTCTAACAAGTACCCACAATCTATGCTTTTGAGCAGAAATAAGAAAATGTATACCCCTGTAAACCCCAGTTTTACTGTATAAAAGTGGGGTTTAAGGGGGGGTCAAAATTATATAGGCGTGTTTTCGTGATGGGCCACAAAAACAGTAAATTAGACTATATAGGCTGCTGCAACTCCCCTGCTTTGGAATGGGTGGGATAATTCTTTTTTTTTTTAACTATGATGGAAAGTTACATAAATTCTTTGCACAAGTGGTATTACTTATTTAGTGTGAAGTGGTCAATGTCTAGACAGGGCTTATTGATCGAGGGGCCTGCAGCTAGGGCTGCAAGAAATAATTATCCACATAGAAGATCAATGTATAAATAGCCCAAAAACATTTTTCTATATATTCTATATGTTTAAGTCTGGATACAACATTTTTGGGTACAGCTTTAAATAGTGCTATATCAAACTATGCTAAGCATGTTATAAATACAAATACAAATAAAAAGTTTCTGTGTACATGTATATATTTTTTATTTTGGATTGATCAAAGCTAGCAGGGAGTGTAAAAAAAAAAAAGAAATGAGGCCCTGTTTGTATCAAAAGCCACCAAAGCCAACAATTTAAAGTATGACATAAACCCTTAATTCCTGTTTCAATTAATCAAAATGGCTCATGATTTTGTTAGCAATGCAGAAAAGAAAATATGATGTAATTATTTGTTCTAATCACCCACTTATCACTTCTTTATTGAAAGAAACCAAGTCTCTAAGTAATGTCAAATAAAATTGTATTAACACATTCAATGCCCCAAAGTAAATAAACTTCTTGCAATTATGGTATTATTTAATACAGATATCTCTTCAAAGATCCTTATCAAAGTAAAAGAAATAAAGGAATTTAAAGAAAAAAATATTTAATTTGTAATTATAACAAGACTGAGCATGAAAGGGCAAAATAATCAGAAGTTAGGAAACTATTTGAAACCTCTTTATAAGACTCCTATAACATTATAAGACGGTTTCGTATATAAGACAGTTTAAAGGTGGACCCCAAAAGTGTTATATTCAAATAAAGATGTATAGATTATATAGAAAAATGACTGTTTATGGTCATTTTTCTATATAATCTATGCATTTTTTTTTTATACAATAGCAGTTATGGTCATTTTTCTATATAATTTATACATTTTTGTTATAATATAACATGGTCTTTAGCCAAGTTTCTGGTTGATTAGACCTAGAATTCAAGAACATCCACAACTATTTGAGCCATGCCATGAGATAAGGCTCTTTAAATTCTCCGTCAAATCAATCTTTCTGTGCGCATGCCCGGTCCCTAAGCAAGGCCACATGTCTAGTTCTTTGGTTCAAGTTTCCCCTTCACTTACAGATTAAGTGAGCAAACAGCAAAGGTTCTGGTGAACTGCACGATTGTGCCTTAACCGTTGCTGTCTGCATTATCTAAAACAGCTCTTTTCCCAAGAGCCAGCCCATTTCTGCAACTGAAAAAGATTGATAGATAAAAAGTCCAGTGGGTTTTGTTTACCACTATGAAGAAATCAGAGAAACATTACTCCTATCTCTGGAGTACATATGTTCTGATAGGGACCACTTACCTGAATTAATAACTTTTATCAACCTACATAATCTTGTAACTGTAATATGATGGCTGATTATGCAATTGGTTGCAAGCTATATCATAGACTTGCTCAGAAGTCTCAAATCTCAGATTTTATAGCTCCCCATAATATCAAGAGGGTGAAGGGAGTGGGGTGGGGGTATACCAATCTCCTCCTATAACATATTTATATTTCTGATTTCATCATTATTTATTTTCTTTTTTTTATCTTCTCTGTTTCATCCATAAGTAATTTGCCACAAAGCAGGTCATATTCAGCTGCTGTTAAACCTTTTTTTTAGGTATCCAACAGGCCTGTGCAACAAACTGTGTATGCTCATGATCATCGCGAAACATGCCTATATAATTTATACCCCCTTAAACCCCACTTTCATATAGTAAAACTGGGGTTTACAGGGGTATACATTTTTTCTTATTTCTGCTCAGTGAGGCAGTTCTAACGAGTACCCACAATCTATGTTTTGTGCAGAAATATGAAAAATATCATTTTTTTTTATCTGAAAATTTTCATTTTTTTTTGGTTATAAAATTTTCAATATATTTAGGCGTGTTTTAGTAGTGATTGTATGCAACTAATCCAGTAGTTCTGACATGTCAACAGGTGAAGAGCACTTGTTCAAATTTTAGGACAAGTATGGTAAGGAAATAAGGCTTTCAAATCTTAACACAGTGCTATGGCCAACTTCAGCAGATGACAAATTGATGATATTTTCTTTATTTTTCCCAGAAAATAGGATTTAACATTTCATGCAAATTGTCTCCACTGGAGACAATTTGCATGAAAATATCAAACCCTGTTTTCTGGGAAAAATAAGAAAAATATTTCAGTATGTCATCTGCTGAAAATTTTTTCCAGAGTGCTAAGCGTTAAATTTTAGGACAAGTATAAGGAAGCTAGGGTAAATACAGTATTTCTTAACACAGCACAATGGGTAAATTCAGCATACGACAAATTGATGATATTTTCCCAGAAAATAGAATCTGACATTTCATGCAAATTGTTGAGACAATTATGTCAAATCCTATTTTCTGGGAAAAATTAGAAAAAAAATTTAAAAATGTTGTCTACTGAAATTTTTACCCAGCATTCTAAATGTTAACAAAATAAAAATATCTCCACTTTTCCAGCCCTATTTATCATACAATATACCAAAAAACAAAATTCCATAATTAATGCTTAGCACTCTGGGTAAAAATTTCAACAGATGACATTTTGTAACATTTTTCTTATTTTTCCCAGAAAACAGGATTTGACATTTTATGCAAATTGTCTCCAATCCAATGGAGGTAATTTGCTTAAAATGTCAAATCCTGTTTCCTAGGACAAATAAGAAAATTGTCATCAATTTGTCATTTGCTGAGTCAGCCCAGAGGGTGGTAAAAGTTATGGGCACTGTCCACCCAGATAATCAATAATAATTATTTCCCAGCAACATATAATTAAAACATTTTCAAATTAATCTGCTCTTTCTCCTTTTACAATCTAACATCTGCCACATAAATTCCTGACCTTTTGAACCATTCATATTTACCACCATGAATATGGAAAATTAATTTTTCTACAAAAACATGGTAACAGTGCATGACTAATACAAAATTTATTAAATTTTCATTTCCTAATAACCATTGTGGCTCCCATAAATGAGAACTATATCATAATGTACTGTTCTATGGCTAGATCAGGCAATATTGTTTTTTGTTTTGTTTTGTTTTTCTGGAAAAAAACCCCCCAAAAATCACACATACATACACACACAAAAAAAAAAACAACAAAAAAAAAAACAAAGCAAAAAAAAAACCCCAAAACAGTGATTAGCATTTTGTTCCATCCTCTTAAAATTTCATTCAAATTTGCTAATAAACTGACAATTTGCAGGGTTCAGCAGGGTCTTTCTGCCAGACCTTTTGGTTTTGGGTTGGTCACAGGGACGGATCCGGGAGGATTTCTGAGGGGGCTCGATTTAACCATATTACCATATTTACTCTACATTTTCGGACAGACAGGCTTGAGCAAACAGTGTAGAACCATATCAGATGCCACAGTATGCAGCGTCTGATCGAGGTCAACATGTTTGTCACTCACCCAGCAATTTTACACACATTCACAATTTCACAGGTGGTAAAATGGACTTGTTGAAGAGAAGTTTAAGGAAAAGTGTCCCAAATTTTACAAATTTATCCCATATTTCCCATGAAAATGAAATTTTGAATCAAAGGGGGTAAATTCGAAATATGTTTTTCTTTTCTTTTGTTTGTAAGAAGTAAATTCGTTATTAAGAACTGCAACTTTTTGCATAAGAGGCTGAAATACTTGTCCATAAAAATGGTGACTCCAACTACAGTCATGGTTTAAGAGCATGGGCAAATAAATATTTTTAGGGATTCAAATCCTACTCTAAGACTGCAACCCTGACACACTTTAATTAAATAGGCTGATGATGTCAACAGGAAGAAAGTTTGTAAGGCACACCAGACATATCATTACATCTTGAAATTTGATAACAACAAACTCCTATACCATGTCAAAACAAGGGTCTTTTATTACAAATTCAGCCAGCCAGCACTAACATAATAAGGATTAGCAATTTAACCATCACCACTTTCTGGACAAATTCAGCAGGCTACAAACTGATGATATTCTTGTTGTTGTTTTTTCTTCAGAAAATAGGCTGTGACATTTCATGCGAATTGTCTCATTAGGAGATAATTTGCATGAAATGTCAAAGCCTATTTTTTCCTTAGGGTTTTCTGGAGAAATATAAGAAATATTTCAAAACACTGTCTGAGCATGCCAAGCATTAAAAAGTGGACTTTGGATGAACGTGATAAGCATGGACTCTGACCAGGTTGCAATGACATGTTTATAGCACTGGATAAAGCAATTTTTTTCAACAAAAATTATTGATATTTTCTTATTTCTCCATGAAAATATATGTTGTGGGTGCTCATAAGAAATAACTTCTAATGGTACCCATGACATATGTTTCCACTGAAAATTAGAAAAATATTTAAATGGACAAACTCGACACTGACAGATCTCAAGATCTCAGGTTGGTCCAGAGTCAAATATTTTGCAAAGTCCTTTTTTAACCAGATAATTCCCACCAAAAGTTTTAAAAGAAATCAGTTTGTCTAAGAAGCCACTTTTGTTCACTTTGCATGTTTTTAAGTAATCTAGGAGATTAAATGATGACCTCTGTACCCAGGTGTTTCCTCAGTATCATAGGCTAAAGACTCGCATTCTCATGGGTGAAATATGTACCCATCTACCCATCCACTCTTATTATTCTTATACAATGCATTACCTTTAGAGTGCTAAGAAAATTTTTAATTTTAGCAGATGACATTCTTTTTTTTTTTCTTTTTTTTTTCCTTAGAAAATAGGATGGCATTTCATGTGTATTATCTACAAGGCAGACAATTCACATAAAATGCCAATCCTTATTTTCACTGAAAAATAAATAAATAAAATCAAAATGTCATCTGCTGCAGTTGTGATTAGCGCTTTAAGAGTTAACCATTCATGTATTGCTAGGGTGGTATATTTTGGGCTCCAGCTCTTAACCCATAAAAGCTTAGCAGACGACATTATAAACATTTTTTTATCAATTTTCAGGAAAATAAGACTTTTTACCTAAATCGTCTGCTAGGCAGAGCCAACCAAGTCTTCTTTTTTAACAAAAAAAATATAATAATGAAAAACAATTTAGAATGTCTCTAAAAACATTATACATCATGAGTCTATCCAATAAACAAATAACCAAATGACAAACATAGACAATCAGCACAGACTCAGATCAGCCTGTTTACTCAGGCCTATCCCAATACTTAGGTTTATTATGGTAACTTGGTATGAATTATTATGGTATGTTTTTTGTATTTATGTTTTACTTTGCACAAATAAGGTTATTTAATTTGTATAAACATACTGCAAAGCTTTTGAAGGTCAGGCTCAGACATGAAGTCTCACATAATTAACCCATTGTATACTGAATAGACTCTCCCACACTATATATCGGAAGAGTCCAATACGTCCGGCTATGAGATTTACATATTCCTAGAGAAAAATGGTTAAACTATATGCAAACAGTGGAGACCCTGATCAGACGTCGCATTCTGTGGCGTCTGATCTGGGTCTGCACTGTTTGCCAATTACCCTTTTATGGGTCGCCCGACTACAATGGGTTAAAGCAGAATGGGAAAGTATCGGTCAAAGAGAGACCTTATTATCCTGGGGTCCCTAGTAAATATGTCCTATCACAAAAGAATTGGTTTGATTCCATTTGGATGGCCTTGGTTTTAACTGGTATGCTTCTATTTGGATGGCCTTGGTTTTAACTGGCCAATAAGATTACACTAGGCATTTACAGAGAAGTCAAAAGTTGACTTCCAATCAAGAGTAGAGATCCATTTGGATGGCCCTGACTTTAACTTAGTATGTGTTTTTGCTCTTGAAAAAACAAACAGATAATCAAAAAGTTCAACGATAATCAAAGTTAATGGGGAGGGAGGCTTGATCCACATTTTCGCATGGCGTGGCCCAAATATAAATGTGTTAGCCAAGCAAATATTTAATTTATAAATCTTAGTTAAGGATTCTTTCATCAGCATTGCATGTGGTTAATCTTACATAAGTTTGCAGTTTAAAAATTAATTACAAATTTATGACTATTCATAAAGTGTTGAACACTATAATATTGTCTGATTATGATGTTTGCTTCGTCCAGGCTGGGGACATTTGACCCTTCCAAAAATATTGACAAAGCCACCATATCTGTTGACTCTGATAAAAGTTTAAATATAGAGGGGATTTATGCAAGTTAATAATCACAAACACTTGCAATCTCCAGCAGAGACCGAATAACCTTGAGTGGTGCCGACAGTACCGGTCATTTCGTAAGTACCTGCTAAATATTTGAATAACAGATCTAACAAAGAGCATTGACATTTGTGGTCACTTTCGTGTCACTTTTTGAAATCTCCTCCTGCAGAAGTTTATTTACCTGGAAATGTTTACAATGTATATGCAAAATTAGCCGATTACAAAAATGATGGTTAGTCTTATTGTTCTCAGAAAACAAATGGCTTAGCAGTTCGTTAGATCTGCATTTCCCTTTGAGTGAAATGTTAGGCCTCCTGTTTTTTTTTTTTTAAAAAATGTTGTCTTCTGGGGCGTGGGCGTGGCATCTTAATTTATTCAGCAGGACAAGGGTTAAGATGAACTGTTCAATCTGACCTTGAAATCCAAAAGGGAATGGTCAAATCCCATTTTCTGGGAAAAATAAGAAAAATATCATACATTTTTCCTCTGCTGAAAAACAGGCCCATAGCCTGCGAAGTGTTAACAAATGATTTGCATACCAAGTTGGTGGTGATATGAAATGGCACCAGGTACAAAGTTATTTCAGACCAATTTTTCCATATTTTTCACACAAAAGATAATGACACAACCAATAATTGTTTTACTTAAGCATGATAAAGCTAATAATATCTAACAAAAGTTATTATGATTTCTCATAGTACTTCTGGTTTTGTTTTCATTGAAAGAATAATTTCCAAGTTATTTTCTTAAATTATATGTGCCACAATGTCAGAAAACGTACCTACAGACATAAGCACCTAGCAAAGATTTGTGGTCTGATCAGACTCTTCACTGGGCACATTTTGTAATACAGGCAAGGATGCAAGTTTCATCATACAGACACTAAAGACTCTGGTCAGACTACATAATATGTGCAATGGTCGTTCGATGCACACATTACAAAAACATGCCTATTCAAAATGTATAGAAAATTTCACCACCAAAAACTGAAAATTTTCAGATAAAAAACTCTGATTGTTTCATATTTCTGCTCAAAACATAGATTTTGGGTACTCATTAGAACTGCCTCTGTTTTTGAGCAGCAATAAGAAAAATAATGTACATACCTGTAAACCCCAGTTTTACTATATAAAAGCGGGGTTTAAGGGGGTCAAAATTTATAGCATGTTTTCGTGATGATGTCAGAAGGTACGTTTTCTCATGTTGTGGATCATATGATTAAACTTTTTGACATGCAACAAACAAAAAGGGCCCTTATGCAATAAAAAAATTTAAAAAATGATTTATTTTGCTTAATTCCACTGAAAGCTCAAGAGAACTTATAAATGTGTTCTCGAAGGCTTGAACACTGGCATTTTGTGGTCTTATATGGTGAATGAAACCAGAGAGAATACAAACATGGAAGACCCTGATCAGACTGTATGCACCTACAGGATCATCAGTAATTCTAGTCCTTCACTGTCTGCTTACAATTGAAGGAACTCTTCATATGGCACAGAAAAAAAAAATAAAGGATACATCACATATCCTCATCAACATACCTACAGATAAGAGGGGGTATCCACATAACATTTTTCTTCTTTCTCTACAAAAGTATATGTTGTGGGTACTTATTAGAAGCGCCTCACCGAGGCGCTTCTAATGAGTACCCACAACATATGTTTTTGTGAAGAAATAAGAAAGATATCAGGATTTTTCAGATAAAAAAAGTGCCCTATCTGTTGCTATGCATTACTGTAACACTAAGATTATTGGGACAGACAGGCCTGAGCAAACGGTGTAGACCTAGATCAGATGCTTCAGAATGCAGTAGTATCTGATCTGGATCTACACTGTTTGCCACTCATCCAGCAAATATTTGCGGAATATATACAGGTAGGTAAATGGACTTTTTCAAATTTTAGCATAAGTATGGTAAGTAGTTATGTCCCGATACTTAGGGTAAATATGGTATTCATTCATGAATCACTTTTTATTTTTGTTTCGGTTACCATCAAGATGCCTAAACAGCTCATTATTGTGTAAATTTCTGTCTGGACAAAAGCAATCAACAATTTGCCTTCGATAGAATCCCCATAATTGCATTTGATGGGGTTAATAATCTATTTTCAAGACTCTATTTCCTCAAACTAACTGTGACAAGCAAAAAAGTACTTTTAGACATGGGCAAAAGGTGTAGGCTACTTCAGCCTATATACAATTCAGTTCAGTTCAGCCCTATGTATCCAGTTTGGTACAGTCCAGTACATCATCACGAAAACATACCTATATAACGTTGACCCCCTTAAACCACACTTTTATATAGTAAAACTGGGGTTTACAGGGGTATACATTATTTTTCTTATTTCTGCTCAAAAACATAGATTGTGGGTACTCGTTAGTACCGCCTTGCTGAGGCGGTTCTAATGAGTACCCACAATCTATGTTTTGAGCAGAAATATGAAAAATATCAGAATTTTTTTCTCTGAAAATGTTCATTTTTTGGTGGTGAAATTTTCAGTATATTTTATTGGGCATGTTTTTGTAATGTCCAGTTTGGTTCAGTTTGGGACTGGATGCACTTGGTAGATTTTTCAAGGGAGGCAACTTTTGTGACTTCCAGTTTGCTTCTGCTGCAGTTCAAGCCCCTTCTGAGTGATCTACTCTAACAGGAAAGATAATTTGCTCACTAGTCAAAAAATCAATTTTGAAAAGTTACCTCCCCTGAAGGTGTATTCATTCATTACTGAACTCTTAAAGTGCCAATCACAACTGAAGCTGACATTTTTAGATTTTTCTTTTGGCACTAAATGTGCAACCAAATGTTGATGAGCCAGTGAATATGGCTTTATATATAGTCTTAAGTGAACAGCAAAGGCTCTGAGGAGACTGCGGCAGATACCCAGGCTGATCTGGTGTTTCTCTGTCCGCATATGCCTTCAAGGCACATTTTCACATGGTGCAGCTCAATTCTACCACAAGTGTGAAATCACGCCTTTAATTTAAACTCTTCCCTGTAAGGATATCCAATTTCGTCTTTTTGACACTGTCAGAATTTAACCCTTGTCCTGCTGAATAAATTAAGAAGCCACGCCCACTTCTAATTTTCAGCCAATCAGGTTAGTTGATCCAGATTGTTGTTATAAATTTGCATACTTGATGGCAAACAGTGCAGATCTAGATCAGTTGGCTTCTTCAGAAGCCAACTGATCTGGATCTACACTGTTTTCAAAAAAGGGTATATCCGGGTTCAGCAGGACAAGGGTTAACACTTAGCATGTCTGGTGAAAATTTCAGCAGACAACAAGTTGAAATATTTTCATATTTTTTGCAGAAAATAGTGTTTGAGATTTCATGCAAATTGTCTCCAGGAGACAATTTGGATGAAATCTCAAACCTTATTTCTGGGAAAAAAAAAGAAAAATAATCTCAAATTGTCGCCTGCTTAATTTGCCCAGAGAGCAGTACAGATTAAATGAGTATATCATTTGATGAGAAAATTACTGTCATTCATGGGACTGTTGACACAGACACTGTCTTTTTTTTCCCTTAGGTTTGACCTTTACCACTCTCTGGGCAAATTCAAATCAGCAGACGACAAAATGACAACATTTTTCTTATTTTTCCATAAAACAGGCTTTGACATTCAAGCAAATTGTCTCTTAAGAAGACAATTTGCATGAAATGACAAAGCCCATTTTCTGGGAGAAAAAAAAGAAAATTATTTCAAAATGTCGTCTGCTGAAATTGTTACCTAGCATGCTAAGCATTAATTTAAAATTCTTATTGCAAGTATGTGGGTTGAGTTTCCTCAACTGTTTGAAATTATATTTAGCGACAAGGAAATCACATATAAAAGGACTGCACACCCACACAGTCAGGTTAGAAATGAGCTGGGGCACAGTATTTCCTACAAGATTTCATCCTCTCTCAGTGAAGACTCAGATCAGCCTTTGCCTCTGCCTAAAGAAGCTTTGGGTCCCTGGCTACCCACAAAGTGCACTGCAAAGACTTTGATCAGACTGTGCAGATGTGCAGACTGATCTGACTCCTCGCTGGGCACATATATAATCTTGCAGGAAATGCTGTATCCCAGCTCAAATTATATTCATCCCTACATGAATCTCCACTGGACACAATATTGTATCAATGTCTTTTTCTGTGAGGTTTCATGAACATGTAGCAAAAACTGTAGAAGTAATTTGCAGCACAAACTCACAACAGACGTCCTTAAGTGCTAAGGGTAGATAACTCAACAATGAAAATTTTTAACCCTTGTCCTGCTGAACCAGGATATACCCTGCCTTTGCAAACAGTGTAGATCCAGATCAGTTGGCTTCTGAAGAAGCCAACTGATCTGGATCTGTACTGCTTGCCATTAAGTATGTGAATTTAGAGCAACAATCCAGATCAAGTAATCTGATTGGCTGAAAATTAGAAGTGGGCGTGGCATCTTAATTTATTCAGCAGGACAAGGGTTAAGCTGTGTACTGCAATTCATTATGCTGGTCATTTCTGTATAGTTTCATGAAAATCTAACAAAACTGTAGATGTAGTAGCATCACAACTGCGTAAAAGATTCACCCCAAGGGCAGATAACAGAGCAATGCAAATTTTTATGTTGCAGTTTGTCATGCTGATAATTTCTGTGAAGTTTCATGAAAATCTAGCAAAAACTCTAGAAGTATTTCGTGTCAGTTTAGCATAAGAGGAAGACTTAAGTATCAAAGGCAGATAATCCCTGCGACTAAAAAATAGTTTGTGGTACACCACAATCCAAGAGGCTGATCATTTCTGTGAAATTACATGAAACTCTAACAAAAACTGTAGTAGTTCATGTCACAAACGGCAACCAAACAAGCATCCAATTGCTGTGATGACTTTTGAAGACTTTCATAAAATGTTAAATGCTATTTTCTGGAAAAATATGAAAAAAGGTATTTCAAAATGTTGTCTGCTGAAATTATTACCAAGCATGCAGTGGGATAAAAGGACAGCGAAGGTCCTGACAACATAAACACACCCACTATTATCCTCCTTCCATGTTCTCTTATTCTATAAGATACCTTTTCCTTTGGTGTGACTCATACTTGTGATCAAGTGTTCCATTTACAAATGACTGGTCGTTCATGTGACAAACTGCTAACCCTTAACTATGCTGTATCAAAATACCAGCAGAGTACATTTTATTTTCTCCACTTTCACTCAGAAAAGGACTTGACTTTCATGTGATTTATCCCAGCCTCCCCACCACCACCAATGTACCCCGTAAAAAAAAACAAAAAAAAAAAAAAAGCAGAAAAATATTACCCATTTGTTATTCACTAATTTCACCATCAGTTAACCCTTGAAGGGGAACGCAACCTTAAAATGCAATGTGCTTGAAAGTAAAGAACTTTACAAACAATGAATTTTGACACAAATTTGATCAAAATCGGTGGAAAAATAAGGAAGTTATAGACAATTGAATATTTAAACATTGGTGGAATGGGCGCTGCCATTTTGAATATTTAATGAGGTTTCATAAAAATTAAAACTCATTTCATAAAGGTTGTTATTCTCATAAAGTTGATTAATTTTGGGGAAAATGATTGCTTGTCTCTAGAATTAAAAGATTATAAAAATCTGAAGCAAAATTATTCTTGAAAACCCTTTATAATTTGGTTTTACATATTTAATTTAATTGTGACGTCACAAAGCCTACAATATGGCGGCATCCATGATAGCCATTTTAAATACATTCAAACTACCATAACTTCCTTATTTCTAGGCCGATTTTGAAAACTCTTGCATCAAAATAAATGGCTTGTTAAGCACTTTACTCTAAGATATACTTACAACCCTTTAAATTGCAGCAGACGACACTTTGAAATATTTTTTGTTATTTGTCAGAGAAAATAAGGCTAAATATTTTATGCAAATCATGATGATTCACATGAAATATCAAGCCTGATTTTCTCTGAAAAATAACAAAACCAATTTCTTTGAAAAATAACAAAACCAATTTTACAAGATTGTCTGGTGCAAATTTGCTTAGTGCTTTTAGGATTAAGTTCATAACTCAAGGTAAGGCGCTTCCTTTTTTTCAATCAAAAGGTACCATATTTATTCTAATATAAGCCCCCACCCTATTAAATGCCCCCTCCTACTTTTCTAGGAGAAGAGCATGACCAAAGACATGCAAAATTGAGTTTAGGCCATCAAGATATCTTATTTTTGGCCCAAATTTGGACTCAATACTGTCATTTTAGCAGCAATGAATTGCAACGCCCCATGAATATATTAGAATAGATATAGTATTTTAGAGGACTGGATTTCTGACAAGGGAGACACTTTTTATGACTTCCTGTTTGTTTTCCTGCACACCAAGTCCCTTCTGAAAAGAGTTCTACCTGCACACCGAGTCCCTTCTGAAAAGGGTTCTACTCTAAAAGGAAAGAATTTGCTCCCATTCCTTTTAGAGTAGACCCCTTTTCAGAATGTAAGCAAAGCAATTTTGACAGAGTTGCCTCCCTTGAATGTGTAGCCATTCCCTTTAAAAACCTGGGGATTCATGTACCAGAATACCCTAAACATCGTATCACCTTAACTCTTTACCATATTTGTCCTTTGTTTGTTCATGTTGTGATTTTACGTCCCAGTCAACCCACTGGGGTCATGTCGAGTGCAGTCAGTTTACCTTACCACACTTTTTCCTGGGCAGGCTTAGTCCTCTAAGCGGTTAACCAGAACTTGTGCACATTCTTTCAAAAGAAAATGACAGCTGCCCTTCTTGAATCAGCGTAATGGAGAATATGACCGCAGAAAATATTTCATGATCAATCTCAACTAAAGAATGTTGCCAGATCCGGCGGGGATCAAACCTGCGACCTCCTGATCTTCAGTCAGACGCGCATCCGACTGACCACCAAGGCCTGCTCCATATTTGTCCTAAAACTACTAGTCCATTTTACTACCTGTTGATGTGTCTAAAACATGCCATATGAGTGGCAAACAGTGAAGATCTTTGTCAGCCACATTCTGCAGCATCTGATCTGGGTCTACACCCATTTGCTCTGGCCTGTCTTTTGGAACACTTAGGTTAAATATGGTATCTAAAACTAGTAGCATCTAATATTTTGTCTGGGTCAGTCCATTTCAATTCATTTAAATAAATACCACTTTTTGGGCTTACTCAGCAGACAAAAAATTGATGACATTTTTCTTATTTTTCCCAGAAAACAGGTTTTGACATTTCATGCAAAGTGTCTCCACTGGATACAATTTGCATTAAATGTTATATCCTGTTTTCTAGGTAAAATAAGAAAAATATTTCAATATCTTGTCTGCTAAAATTTACCCGAGAGAGAGAGAGTGCTAAGTTTTGAGTGAAATATTTACATTTTTATTACATTCACCAGGTGTCTTCTATGTGAATAATTTGTAAATTTCACAGATTTCTCAAAACTTCTGTCCCATTAAAACAGTTTTGAATACTCATTACTGTGATACTATCTGGATACAGATCAAGTAAAGTAAAAAAAGGGATCTATCAGAACTGCAAACAGCAAAAGCCAAGTTCAGCATAGTACAATGTATTAAACTAAAAAATTTCAATACCCTAGCCCTTTGCCATACTTGTTTTAAACACTTATGGAGACACTTTCAGGGGAAGTAACTCTGTTAAAATGGTTTTCGCTCCTTCAAAACTGCAGCAGATACTTTTTTTTTTGTGGGGTGTGTGAAGGAGGGTGTAGAGGGGGGAGGGGGTGGTGGTGGTGGTGGGAAATCAGAGGCGTTTCTCCCCTTATGGCTATGCAAAGTGGACCAACAGGTACAAAATAAGAAACCCTTGGGAATATGTACCAATATGTGGACCAATACTTGTGTGACCATAGTGGGACAAAATATCTATATTTATATTTGTTCTACAAGTTAAAACAGAACAGCCCTATGTCGAGCCTTTGATCTCATATTCAAGATAAAGATCAAAATTGTTCATAGAACCATTTTTAACCTTTACCACTCCTTAGCCAAATTCAGCAGACAACAAATTGATATTTTTTCTTATGTTTACCAGAAAACAGGATTTGACATTTCATGCAAATTGTCTCCTTGGGAGACAATTTGCATGAAATGTCAAATCCTGTTTTCTGGTAAAAATAAGAAAAATATTTCATAACATCATCTGCTGAAATTTTCCCCAAGCATGTTAAGTGTTAATTTTACAAACATAAATCACAAAAGTACTAAATCCCTATATTTCGTTCATTACATAGCGATCAAACAGGTGATAAGGAATGTTTACAATTGCAACCTGTCATTAAAAATGCATTTTCTAATCAGGTAAAACATATACACCTATGTGAATGCTATATTTTACACCCATTAATCTAAGGATAAGAAACTTATACTTCTCTACAGCTTGAGCTAATATGAGTCACAAATCATTTTATCTACCGTATTTATTCCAAGTATTCAGACATCTAAACTCCTTCTTAACCCACTGTAGTCGGGAGACCCGTAAAAGGGTAATCGGCAAACAGTGCAGACCCAGATCAGACGCTGCAGAATGCGGCATCTGATCAGGGTCTCCACTGTTTGCAAATAGTTTAGCCATTTTTCTCTAGGAATATGTAAATCTCATAGCCGGACGTACCTAAAATTGAAATTGGACTCTTCCAATATATAGTGTGGGAGAGTCTATTCAGTATACAATGGGTTAAAATAGTTTTAAAATTTGAACAAATCTATTTTATTACCTGATGATGTGTCCTAAAAATTGCTGGATGAGTGGCAAACAGTGTAGAACCTGTTCAGATCTGCATTCTGCAGATTCTGATGTGCATCCACACATCTTACTCAGGCCCGTTTGTCTGAATATTTAGGGCAAATATCGTCTATGTAATACTAAAAGTGTTCAATCAAAGGAAAATTTTAATAAAACCAGCAGATATTGGTCAAATCTTGCAGGACTTCCTTCCCTTACAGCATTCTACATAAGTGTGAGAAAGAAAGAAAGAAAGAAAGAAAGAAAGAAAGAATGAAAGAAGAAAGAACAAGTAAATGACCCAGTTCGTCTCATTTCATGTATACCATTATACCACAGCTTTCTTTGTATAAGCTCCCCGCATCCACCAGTATGTACCTTCCCAGCCCCATCTTCAAACTTTGGAACTTACATGTATATTATGCATATTACACCAAAATAAGTATCTGGAACCTCGGGCATTTGGTATTTAGTCCTTAAACCCACATAAAAAGCCAAAAAAGTAGATTCTATATAACCTTATAGACTTTCTGTAGGATAAGAACAACTAAACTACAAGCACCTGTGCTGGAACACACAAGATTTACTTTCCTTCCCTTGCTGAGATCTAGAAAGGGTTTCAGAGACAGGACTGGCACGTCCAATATTTGCAATTTTCAAGCACTGCTCAATTGATCATGATCTACTAATCAACATAAATACCACATTAATCCTAATACTGGGACGCCTTAACAACTTACAATTATTGTCCTAAAATTTATACTTGCGGGTGTGCTGAAAATGAGTGGCAAACAGTGTAGACACTGGTCAGATGCCATGTTCTGCAGTGTCTGATCTGGGTCTACATTATTTGCTCAGGCCTGCCTGTCCCAATACTTAGGATTATTATGGTACCTCAAAAACTATCTTTGACTGATGGACAGACATACAGACATCCAACTGGAAAAAGTAACACTCCATCACTATTTTGTGGTTGGGTATAAAAAATGAAATCTTTGATCTTCTGAGAGTATATACAAGTAAACGTATTTACCCTAAATACAGAGACAGCATAACTGCTTACCATACTGTTCTAGAATTTGACAATCTATTCATGTGTCTAAAAACTGCTGGGAGATGGGTGGCAAACAGTGTAGACCCTGATCTGCAGCATCCGATCTGGGTCTACGAGGTTTCTCAGGCCTGTCTGTCCCAGTACTGAGGTTAAATATGGTACTGTAAAACTCTGCTAGTAACACCCTCGGTAACACGAAATTAAGACAACTCCACTATAAGAGCAGCTTTTGCCAGTCAAAAAAAAAGGTTTCTTTCTTATTATTCTATACTCAATATTAACCCTTCTCTTGCTGAACACAACATGTCTTGTCTTAGCAAACTGTGTAGATCCAGATCAGCTGGCTTCTGAAGAAGCCAACTGATCTGGATCTGCAATGTTTGTCATTAAATTATGTGAACTTCTATCAAAAACCTGGATAAGTAATCTGATTGGCTGGAAATTAGAAGTGGGTGTGGCACCTTAATTTATTCAGCAAGGGAAGGATTAAGACCATCCTACTTATAGGACCATTTTTAGACAGTCCCAAAGGTGGTCTTTACTGTAGTGCCCATAATGTAACTCTTGTTATGAAATTTAAATTTCCAATTAAGTTCATTAGAGTTACTTCCCTTAAAACTTTCTGTTACTGATATTTCTTCGAGCTTCAAATACAACATTCTATAAGTTTCTAGTATAATTAGTAATTGTCCTAGTTTTAAATTTTATTTTTCACTCAAAAACTACACTGCAATCTATTCTATATACATGTACTAAGTTAACTCTTTGCATGCTGGGTTAAATTTTCAGCAGATGACATTTTGAAATCCTTTTCTTATTTTTCCCAGAAAACAGGATTTGCTATTTCATGTAAACTGTCTCCTTAGAAGACAATTTGCATGGAATGTCAAATCCTATTTTCTGGGAAAAATGAGAAAAATCTCTTCAATTTGTCATCTGCTGAATCTGCCCATAGCATGGTAAGTGCTTAAGTGCTACCTGTAAAGAGAGAGACTTGTCATTTTGGGCTTAAAAAATCTACAAAAATAAATTACCATACAAGCAGTTTCGTTGTTCAAATTACCTAAATCCATATAACAGAGGTTTCTTAAGCCCAAAACTAAGCATTATTTCTATACAAACAGCAGTCTGTCTCGCAAACTAAGTATCTTAGAGATATTTTTATGGAATCATGTTAGTCCTACAAGCAAAGTGTACTTTAAAAAGCCAGAACAAAAAAAAAAAAAAAAAAAATGGGGGGCAAAAAAAATAAAACATGAAAAATTTGTCAGTGCTATGACTTAGATTTCAAAATTGCAACAAACTAAGTTTATAATGAAGCCAGCAAAAATTAAGGGAAAAAAAATTAAATAAAACATGAAAAGAATGTCCAATGTTTCTGATCTCAATTTTGCACTGGACTTCAAGAAGAAATTTTCCTGCCCTCTGAACTGCGAAACAGACTACAAATTACCATATCTACCATTACTGTATAAGTTACTGTTGCTATGGAACTATTTTCTTACCCCGACTACCACGAGCAAATGAGGAAGTTGTTGATATGGATTCATAGGTTGTGCAAAGGTCCTCTAAACACCGAAAGATGAGGAAATGAGGTTAATGGAAAAATGACAACATTAACATAGACACACACAAGCTTCAATGTCAGATAATGTACATTTGGACATTTCTTCATTCAGTTTCCTTAACCTGTAGCATTTGCTGGACAAAGTACAAGTTGCTGAAATTTTTATTTTTCCCAGAAAATAGGATTCAACATTTCAAATTGTCTCCTACTGTGATAATCTGCATGAAAATTCAAATCCCATTTTCTGGGAAAAATAACAGAATATTTTAAAATGTCATCTGCTGAATTTTTTACTTAACATGCTAAGCCTGAAAGCTGAAACTGGATAAAGAAATCAACATTCAAGAGGACATATTAAAAGACCCGTCACCTCAGAAGGATTTTGAGCTGCAACACAAGAAATCAGTGAAAAGATACCTTATCACAAATGTGGGGATCTAAGCTGTTTACCATCACGAAAACCTGCCTATATAATTTTGACCCCCTTTAACCCCACTTTTATATAGTAAAACTGGGGTTTACAGGGGTATTCATTATTGTTCTTATTCTCCTCAAAACATAGATTGTGGGCACTCATAAGAACCACTTCAGTGAGGCAGTTCTAATGAGTAACCACAATATATGTTTTTTTTAGCAAAATAAGAAAATAATGTATACCCCTGTAAACCCCAGTTTTACTATATAAAAGTGGGATTTAAGGGGGTCAAAATTATATAGGTATGTTTTTGTGATGGACTATTTTTTCCCTCAGTATTCAAAAAAGACAGGTACAAGCAAACAGTGTAGATCCAGATCATGCACCACAGAATGCAAAAGTTACTGGTTAACCGCTTAGAGGACTAAGCCTGCCCAGTAAACGTGTGGCTCGGTAAACTGACCGCGCTCGACATGACCCCATTGGGTTGACTGGGCCGTAAAACCTCAACACAAACAAAACAAAGAATGCAAAAGCTGATCAAAGTCTACACTGTTTACTACTCATCCTACAGGTTTTAAGGGTACTTATTACATTAAGAAGATTTTCTGCCATTTTTTAAAAGAGAGACAACTTTTGTGACTTCCTGTTTGCACATGAAGCCTCTTTCTGAAAGAGGTTCTTCTAAAAAATGAAAGAATAATCTACCCTTGGGAGCAAAGTCTTTCTTTTAGAGTAGAACCCATTTCAGAAGGGAAGCATAATAAATATGACAGAGTTGCCTCCCCTGAAAGTGTAACCATTCTTCATAAACACATCAACAGGGTGTACAGTAAATATCTTAAATTCCGAACACTTTATCCCCTTATTTTGTTGTCTAAATTTTGCCTTTTATGCTGTTTTTTCTTAAAATAGTTAGTGGAATGGCAAACAGTGTAGACCTGATCAGACTGCTCCTGAAGGAGCAGTCTGATCAGGGTCTGCACTGTTTGCATATGCAATTTTGTCAATTACTTTTGTTATGAAATTTTAGGATGTTTACTGTAAAACAGATTTTACTGTAAGTAAGGCAAGGAGTAAGGTGTCTTTAAGTATTTGTGGTAAATCTGGTACCATATTTCTTCTTGTTGCAGCTCACATATAAATGATTTATTAACCCATTTATGCCTAGTCTCCTATGAAAGGCATATTGAAAAACAGTGTAGACTTAGATCAGATGCAACAAACCACAGCATCTGATCAGAGTCTGCACTGTAAGCATACTATACAGATTTTTTTTGTAAAAAAAAATAAAAATAAAAATAACCAAAATAAACTTGATGCCCCTTAATTTGGAGACAGACCTATCCAAAGAGTTGCACACAGAAGAATCTACTCACGATAAATGGGTTAAAAAAGAAGGCAGAAAGAAAAAGAAAATAATGGTATTTTTTTACAGGGAGTAAATTAGAATCAGAGAAAGAATGGGACATGCCAAGTGAAAGGAGATTTTCAAACATATGTAAACAATGAAATCCAAGGTTGAATTACAGTTCTTTACAGTATGATATAGCTCCAGATATTAAAGCACTTTTTTCAACCAAAAAGTATTGACAGTTTTCTTATTTCTCCACAAAACATATGTTGTGGGCACTCGTTAGAAGTGCCTCAGGATGTGCTTCTAATGCGTACCCACCACATATGCTTTCGTCGAGAAATAAGAAAATATAATGTGGCTAACCCCTCTTATCTGTAGCTATAAACTAGAGCTAGTTTTACTACTCTCTTGGCAAATTCAGCAGACAACAAATTGATATTTTTCCTATTTTTCCTCAGAAAACAGGCTTTGAAATTTCATGCAAATTGTTGGTAGACAATTTGCATAAAATGTAAAAACCTATTTTCTAGGAAAAAGAAAAAAAAACATATCAAAATGTCATCTGCTGAAATTTTTACCCTGCATGCCAAGCATTTTTTTTTTTTTTTCTTTGCATATGCTCAAAAGTCCCTTATCACTCAGAATAGCTCATATAATGACTAACCATAATAGTAAAAACCCTTAAAACCATTACGAAAACATGCCTATTCATATATATTGAAAATTTCACAATCAATCACCTGAAAGTTTTCAGATAAAAATTCTGATATTTTTCTTATTTCTGCTCAAAACATAGATTGTGGGTACTCGTTAGAACCGCCTCGCCGAGGCGGTTCTAATGAGTACCCACAATCTATGTTTTTGAGCAGAAATAAGAAAAATAATGCATACCCCTGTAAACCCGTTTTACTATATAAAAGTGGGGTTTAAGGGGGTCAAAATTATATAGGCATGTTTTCGTGATGACTGTGCAAAATTGTAGAAAATGACATTATAAGTTTATTTTTTGTTTTCATAGAAAATAAGGCAGACAATGCACATGAAATGTCAAGCCTTACTTTCTATGAAAAAAAAAATAATAAAAAGAAATATTCAAAAATGATGCCTACTGTAGTTGTTTTACGGCCCAGTCAACACTGTTACAGTCATATCTAGTCATTGAGTTAACCTACTCACACTTCTCCTGGGCAAGCACAGTCCTCAAAGTGGTCAACTAGTACTTTGCTCATACTTTGGTGAGTTTAGGGTTAAAATGCATTCAGTCTTTGGAATTAACCCTCAAACTGCCAATCACAACAATTGTTGTCTGCTTTGTCATCTGCTTGTGATTTTAAAAGTCATTTCTGCAAACAGTGTGGACCCAGATCAGACTGCTCCTTGAGGAGCAATCTGATCTGGGTCCACTCTGTTTGCCTGTATGCAAAAATAGGTTTTAAAAGTTTGCAAGGATATTCAGCAGACGACATAAACAGACATTTTCAGATGCAGGTTTTCTTGGCGTTTTAAGGGTTAACATGCTTGTGAAAATATTTTAAGATGGAAAACCTGTTTAAAAAATCCACAAGATTTTATGAATTTACATGGCTGGAGTTAAAGTTATAAAAATAACAGTTATAAAATGAAATGATTTCATTTTTACAAGACAAATGCCTTCTTATGCTAGTGAAAATGTAGCAAATATGAAATTAGCTATCCTTAAACAATTCAAAATTAAAAATGCATAGCTCCGGATAAGGCATTTTGTCAACCAAAAAATATTGACATTTTTTCTTAATTCTTTGTGAAAACATCTGTTGTAGGTACTCATTAGAAGTGCCTCATGCAGGCACTTCTAATGAGTACTCACAACAGAGAAATAAGAAAAAATATTTGCATGGCACTCCTTATCCGCAGCTACAGAGTAACAAATAACAGTGAATGAAATGTGTGACAGATGAAAGCATGTCTTCACACTAACTATGTCTGACTGCATATATATGTACAATTAATTCTTTATCTAATTAAGCAAATAATTTCTGTAGAATTGTTTACATAAATATACAACTCAATTTAGTGTCTAATTAGACAAATATTTAAATAATTTATCATATTTTGATATCTGAAGGACAAATATAAACAAATATAAAACAACATTGTGGCTCATATTGTTATGAAGCATCAATAACAAAATTACAGTGGCAAAAATTCAAAAATATTTTCTTATATAAATTAAAAAAAAAAAATCATTTTACTATAGAAATTGCCCAGCTCTAACCAATTTTTTGGCCCTGACTTTTATTTCAAGGGAAATATTTGAAACAGAAAAGAGAAATGGCTTCAAATCCAATATGGAGAATCAAAACAATTTTTTTTTAAAATAAAATGCCAAGCAAAAACCCTTTTTTCCAAGTGATGTCAAGAGGACCGAGTTTTTTGCGTTGTTTTTTTTTTCCCTATTCAAATATCTCCACAGATATGTGCATCCATATTTTCACATGTAATGACAAAAAATTGTACCTTCATCTTTGGCCTTCAGATTAACTTGCTAAATGCTATATTTAGATAAAGCTTGTGGTGCCACCTACCTTCAACAGTCAGCAAACAGGATGTTGTTGCCTCCCCTGCAGAGTTCACAGCTTTACAGACATAGCGACCTTCATCCTCGGGAAAGATGTCAAGGAAGTCGAGACAACATTTGTTTCCAATCATCGTTATCTGGAAATCCTGTCAAATAACACAAGCTATAGCATTAGCGACATTCAAAAAATGCAGCAGACCACTCTCAAATTTTTTTATTTTTTTATTTTAATTTTTCAGGGAACATAAGGCTTAATATTTCTTGTGAATTGTCTGCTAGGCACTATTCTTTAAAAAATGTCACATTAACATATTTATTTCTTTTTCTAGTTATGCTTATTCTTTGTATTTTTATTTCTCCTTATTAATTTTTTAATTCTTTTTTTTTTTTATTTTCTGCTATTGTTTACAATTTTCAGATTTTTCTTAATTTATATTTCAAGCCCTAATTTTTCTGTAATCAGTATTTGTTTGTGTTGAGGTTTTACGGCCCAGTCAACCCAATGGGGTCATGTCGAGCGCGGTCAGTTTACCTAACCACACGTTTACTGGGCAGGCTTAGTCCTCTAAGCGGTTAACCAGTAGTGTGCACATTCTTTCGCCAGAAACTGACAACTGCCCTTCTTGAATCAGCGGAAGGGAGAGAATGACCGTAGAAAATATTTCATGATCAATCTCCACGAAAGAATGTTGCCGACCTCGGCGGGGGTTGAACCCGCGTATTTTTTTTTCATTTATTTTTCTGTAATCAGTGTAAAAAGTGGACATTATTCCCTAATCAGTAAACCCCATCAGGACCCTCAGTAATCAGACCACTTACCTGACTGTCTAAGATTTCTGTTGATCCCTTATACCAGGAAATCTGTGGTCTTGGGGAACCAGTCACTTCACATCCTAGTGTGACTGCATCTCCATCTTTACAATGAATATTAGAAAGGGGCTTGCTGAAAACTGGTTTACCACTTTTCCCAGTCTCATCTTTATCTGCAAGTATTAAAATATCTGTTAAACCTTGTCATGCTGAATAAGTTAACATGCCACACCCACTTCTAATTTCCAGCCAATCATATTACTTGATCTGGGTTTTTGATAGAAATTCACATATCAAATGACAAACAGTGCAGATCCAGATCAGTTGGCTTCTTCAGAAGCCAACTGATCTGGATCTACACTGTTTGCTAAGACAAGGTATGTCGTGTTCAGAAAGAGAAGGGTTAATACCATAGGCATAGCACTCATTATGCACATTATGCAATGTGCATACAGAAACATATTTGCAAATTAAAACATGAAACTACAATACCCCACCACTATTCTATGGCAAGCAGATACGAGTATCTCTGTCAAAATTTACAAAATTTGCCATTTAGCAATCCCAAACCAGAATTTCACAATATCAGTGCAAATACCAAGTTTGGTGAAAATCCAATGACATTTACTAACTTATCATTCGGAAACAAAAATATGGATGGACAGACAAATGATAGCTGGATGGAATATGACAGACAGACAGAGGGTCATATGATAGATGGACAGAGTGATGTACGACTGATGGATGGAGAGACAGACAGATGGAACACATGGTCGCCTAACATGAAACCATAGAACCCTGCCACTATCATGTGGGGGGTATAAACAGAGATCATTTAACAAATATATTGTCCTCTTTTGTCATAGAGGCTTCTCTTAAAGGAAGGAATTTGCTCCAAAGGGAGATTTTTTTTCTTGCTTTTCAGGGTGTGCATAAAAATAATTCCGTTCTGGCTGCACCACAGACTACCATCAATGCCAAATGCAAATTTGGAAAGTCAAGAAAAGCACAAGAGGATACCCTGCCAGTGTCATGTTCTGAAACTAAAAGTGTATTATTAAAGATGGTCTTTGCAAAAATTTCAGAATAAAGATATAAAGCAATGCATGCATCATGAAAACATACCTATTATTTGGCCCCCTTAAACCCCACTTTTACATAGTAAAACTGGGGTTTACAGGGGTATACATTATTTTTCTTATTTCTGCTCAAGAACATAGATTGTGGGTATTTGTTAAAACTGCCTTAGCAAGGCAGTTTTAACTAGTACCCACAATCTCTGTTTTGAGCAGATATATGAAAAATATCTGAATTATATCTGGAAAACAATTTTTAAAATTTATCAGGGGGAGCAACTACATTCAGAATTGATAGTCTGCCTGTTACAAAATATAAAGGCACTGAAAACATGTTTAGATGGCATTTCTTGTTAATATTTTCAAACCAAACCCATGGATCTGGGAAAGGAGAAAGAACACTTACCTGCAACATTAACTTGTCCTGATGTGGTCATTGTCTCCCCTGATTCCATGACAACAATACAGGTGTATTTTCCAGAATCTTTACTGTCTAGGGCAGAGATTAGTAGTTCCTGAGTACCGTCTGATTCTTGTGTTATCTTTATTTTTTTGTTGCTTGTCATCTGTGAACAAATACAAGCAAATAAAAAACACAGACTACAAAGCCTAAACAGGCCAAAATAAAAAAAAAAATAGTTACGATCCTCTGACACCACCACATCTGTCCAAATGGTTCTGAACGCATGTACAACCTTTTTCAGAGGGATTTTTTTTTTTCAACCCACGAAAATACAGGACATTGGAGTTTTCTCATTTCTCTGAAAATTGTTTTCAACCAGATTTGATTCAGACCACAAAAGTATGATATTCCTACTTATTTGCAAAGAAAATCAGTAAATTAGTATCTGTTTAATATGTTGTTTGAGACTGAAAAACTTGCATCAGGGTCTACACTTTTCGCATTAACTACAAGAATTTCTATAAAGATAGTAACGTCGCATTACGTTTTCACAAATGGACGTGACTAATATTTTTCAATATGGAGTTTAATTCTGAAGAAGACTTGAAGTCGAAACGTTAAAAAAGCTGTGGTTTGTCTTATTTCTTTGACCATTTTTTATAAATATAGTAATAATACAAACTAACCATACACCTTGCTATTGGAAATAGACCAGTCCAAAGATACTTGGTAGAAGAGTCCTATCTACATAAATTGGTTATACAATAACTTAAGGTTCCTTCCCCAACCCCTGCCAACCCCTCTTTTTTTATTTATTTATTTTTTTTCTCCAAAATATCTTCCAAGAAGACTATTTTTTTCATAACAACATCCTTCATTCTTAAATATCTACACAACATCAGTAAATTAATCCATAGTTTAAAAAATAAAATTATTTCTTTCTGTCATTTTGTCATTGACCATTGTTTATACAGGCAAACAATATATAAATTTAAACATTTTACAGTAATGCGGATAAAAGCACAGTAAAGTTTTATTACTGAATGTATGTGGGCTCAGTTAATTTGAAAGTTTGGCCATTTAATTACCGTGAGTACATTCCTATAAACACAGGGGAGGTTCATATTATTGAAGAACCTGGACAAAAGTATGGTCAGGAACTGAATTAACGCTTAGCACTGGATAAAATTTTCAGCAGACTACACATGGAAATGTTTTTCTTATTTTTCCCAGAAAACAGATTGTCTCATATGAGACAATTTGCATGAAATGTCAAAGCCTATTTTCTGGGAAAAATAAGCAAAAATATTTTAGAATGTCGTCTGCTGGAACTTTTACCCAGAATGCTAAGCGTTGAACACTAATAACCTCACTGATGAAGAAATGAGGCCCCCACTTGGAATAGTTCAATCCAGATACAGTGTGTGTGTGTGTGTGTGTGTGTATGTGTGTGTGTGTGTGTGTGTGTGTGTGTGTGTGTGTGTGTGTGTGTGTGTGTGTGTGTGTGTGTGTGTGTGTGTGTGTGTGTGTGTGTACAGATGTGCCAGTGATCAGAGTGTGCACAATATGCATATACATGTAGTGGAAGACCCCTGTTTGACTGAAGTTGACTTAAATTTACAAACCATAAGGAAAGCAAATCAATCAATCAATCAATCAACCAAGCAACCAACCAATAAATAAATAAATAAAAACAAAATCATGTACTTTTGGTAGAGTACTGTACATCCAAATTAACTCTTAGCACTCTGTGTAAAATTTTAGTACACAAAATATTGAAATATTTTTTTTTTATTTTTCCCAGAAAACAGGTTTTGTTTTGTCTCCTACAGAGACAATTAGCATGAAATGTCAGATCCTGTTTTCTAGGAAAAAGTATGAAAAATATATGCATCATCAATGTGTCCTCTGATGAATTAGCCCAGAGAGTAGTAAAGGTTAAAGTGTCCAATGGAGCCGTAAATCACCATGACCACCTGACACTCAAATAGGACCTACCTCCCAAGAGACACAAGTAATATCCTAAATGACACCAATTTGCATTTAATTGGTTTTTAAGTTTACGGGTGAGTTCTTATATTGCACATAGTAAAACTCCGACAGCAGAGATCTAATTGGCAAAATACTGGAACCTCTTTACAAGATGGTTCATTGTAAGACGGTTTTGGTTTAGGTTATAAGGTGGCTTTAAGGTGGACCCCAAAAGTGTGGTACACCACAACCTCTTCATAACACTGTTGTTGGGGTCCATAGTGTAAACGTGTTAGTTAAACAACCGTGTTATATCCAAACAAAAATGTATAGATTATATTGAAAAATGACCATTTATGGTCATTTTTCAATAAAATCTATACATATTTTTGGATCCATCTTTGAACCGTGTTATATCCAAAACCGTGTTATAACAAACCATGTTATAAAGAGGTTGTAGTGTATAAATAAAAATGTATAGATTATATTAAACAATGCCCATTTATCCAACAAAAATGTATAGATTATATAGAAAAATGACCATTTATGGCCATTTTTCTATAAAATATATACACTTTGTTTACATACAACACAGCTGTTTAGCAACAGTGTTGTAAGGAGGTTGTGATGTATATCTATTTTGAATTACAATGCTGTAGGCTATTTTGGAAATAAAACATATATTCTGGAATTTTTTTTAGAATCATCTTAAAGAAATAAGAGCTTCCAAACCTCTTGATTATCATAGCTCCAGATAAGGTAGAACTCCAGATAAGGTGCGTTTTTTTTTTATCTAAAAATTATGGATATTTTTCCTATTTATCCAAGAAAATAAATGTAGTTTGTACTCATTAGGAGTGTCTCGATGAGTACCCACAGCATATGTTTTCATGGAGAAATAAGAAAAGTCCTTATCTGAGGCTATGATAAAGTGTTTTATTTTTGTTTTGTATTGTGGTTTTTTTTTTTGTTTTTTTTTAAACCAAAAAAGTATTGATGTTTTTCCTATTTCTCAATGATGATCTTAGGGTAAATTCAGAAGATGACAACTGATAACATTTTTTTCTTATTTTTCTGCCAAATAGGTTTTAACCTTTTATGCAAATTGTCCCCTAAGGTGACAATTTGCATAAAAAGTCAAAGCCTATTTTCTGGGAAAAATGAAAAAAAAACAACAACACTATTTCAAAATGTTGTCAGCTGAAATTTTTACCGGCATGCTAAGTGTTAAAGACAGTTGAATTTACCTTTTTACCGTCTTTCTCCCATGACACACTCTTAACATTGCCATCAACAATGCACACAAGTTTAAGTTCATCACCAACCTCTGTATTTGTTTGAGGGTCAAGGTCAACAAGGAACTTGCCAACTTGAGGCTGCTTGTCTTCTTTAGTGACAGATTCTTCAACTTTGTCTTTAGATGATTCTGTAAGGTGTAAGAAATGAAGAAGCAGCAAATAATGATGATGATGATGATTTGGTGTTTTATGTCCCTATCAACATTATCCATGTCATATGGAAGGGTGACAATGGAAGGGTGATAATGAAAGACTCGGTGCAATGGAGCACCACACAGTTATTGAGTTTAACTCTGTCTCTAGAGAGATTTGAACCCAACACCTCAGGATTGATTAGAAGTCAGGAGTGCTAATCACTTGGCCATGTGGATGCTTAGAGCAGCAAATAAAAACAGTTAACCTTTTTACAATTAATGTCCCACAGAATGGACTTTGGCAACCAGTGTAGACCCAGATCAGATGTCACAGAATTGGCATCTGATCAGTGACTACTGCTGGTTGCCACTCATTCAGCCTTTCTGGACATATCAACAGGTAGTAAAATGGATTTGTAATAATTTTAGGACAAGTATGGTATAGAGTTCACCCATTAAAGACTGAATAAACTCTCCCACACTATATATCGGAAGAGTCCATTTTTGATTTTAGGTATGTCAGGCTGTATGATGTAGGTATTCCTTAATGGTTGAACTATTTGCAAACAGTGGAGACCCTGATCAGATGCTGCATTCTGCAGCATCTGATCTGGGTCTGCACTGTTTGCAAGTTACCCGTTTAGGGGTCTCCAGTTTTTAATGGGTTATGTATGCCCCAATATTTAGAGCAAAGGCACAGTAGAACAAACAGTTTTTCTTACTTCTAATGGAGAGTGTAGCAGAACAAGACCTCATTCCTGCATCTGATGTAGCGGTTGCTGTGTATCTTCCAACGTCAGATTCTGACACTGACAATATTCTTAGAGTGTGAATGTTACCATCTGAGGTTATGTGGGCTGCCTGTCCTGAATGGACTGGTCTTCCATTATGTTGCCTAGAAATAATATTAGTTCAGTTTTAACACAATAAATAATCTGTTTTTGACATGAAGCACTAAAGACAACATTTAACATTTCCCTTTTTTTTTTTTTTTTTTTTTTTTTTCTTTTTTTTTTCAGAACTAACTATCTCAAGCAGTATATCCCTGTCAACAAGTGTGGGGAATGGTGGGGGGGTCTTTTATTTGTATCTTATATAAATAACATATCTAATTAAATATTCAAAATGGGGACCCATGCTCACAATTATAAAACTATATCTTTCTTATTTCTTGACCAATTTTGATCAAATTTGTACCAGGATTCATTTTTTCTAAAGCTGAATATTTTTAGGCATATACTGCACTATGTGGGCCTTCACCCTTTAAGTTAATTTGCAAAACTCAATATAAAATTGTTCTTACAAAAAAAAAAAGTATTTTGAGCTCAATGTTTTCAACTTACCATGTGACTTCTGGTTGTGGTCTTCCAGTAACAGTGCAAGTAAATACAGCTTCGTTGCCTAGTATCACTTCAAGGTCATTCAAGGGTCTTTCAAATGTGGGTCCTTCCATTCTAGGCTCCCTTGAAGCTCTACCACTAGATGGCATATCAGTGGTGGAGAATCTCTGGTAACGACCCTCAAATCCCTGTCGTGCAAAAGACTGCTGCATGTGTCTGACGCCGGAGCTCTTGTATTGGATGAGGTCGACACTGCCCTCAATGATACAATCCATCTGTATATTGAAACCTTCCATCACATCAACTGATGGTGGTAGGGGTTTCAAGAAGAATGGGGCTGCAAGGAAAGAATAAATCTTGTTTCATTCCAATTTCCTCTTTCAATGTTGTTAACGCTTAGCACTCTGGGTAAAATTTTCTGCAGATGACATACTGAGATATTTTTCTTGTTTTTCCAGAAAACAGGTTTTGATACTTCATGCAAATTGTCTCCAATGCAGACAATTTGCATGACATGTCAAATCCTGTTTCCTGGGAAAAATAAGAGATATCAATTTGTTATCTGCTGAATTAGCCCAGAGAGAGGTAAAGGTTAAAAAAAGGAATTGTCTTTATTTTCCTTCTTTTTTTTTTTTTTTTTTTTTTTTGAGAAAATGCACACATAACAATTACAGACACAAACATCAGAACTAGGTTATGGTAAATGTCCTAACATTTTGTACACCAAAGTTTCTGACAAAATGGCATATGCAAAGAGTGCAGACCCAGATCAGACTGCTCCTTCAAGTCTGATCAGGGTCTACATTGTTTGCCATTTCTCTAAGTATTTTAAGAAACAACTGCATTAAAAAGAGACTTTAGGCTAAAAAAGTATGGAATAAAGTATTTGAAATTTTAGGACATTTACTGTATTATACCAATAATATATATATATATAATAATAAAACAGAAACATTTTCATACAATATTTACCCTAAATATTTGGACACCTTAAATTGTTACCATACTTGTCCTAAAAACTGAACATCTCCATTTCACAAACATTGATGTGTCTAAAACTGCTAGTTGAGTGATACGGTAAATGTCCTAAAATTTCGAACACTTTATTCTCACTATTCTGGCCTAAATTATGCTTCTTATGCACTTGTTTCTTAAAATACTTAGTGGAATGACAAACAGTGTAGACCCTGATCAGACTGCTCCTTCAGGAGCAGTCTGATCTGGGTCTGCACTGTTTGCATTTGTCATTTTATCAGAAACTTTGGTGTTCGAATTTTTAGAACATTTACCGTAAACAGTGTACATCCTGGTCAGATGCTGCATTCAGTGGCATATCATCTGGTTTACACTGTTTACTCAGGTCTGTCTGTCCAAATATTTATGGTAAATAGGATATAAATGGTATCTGTACAAAATATTTGTCATACTGTTGAAAATAATAGTAAACAAGAGGCCCACGGGCCACGATTCGCTCACCTGAGTGACATAGCCACTGCAGACATGCAGATGTTATGCAACATTTTTCCAATCCTATCATCACAACTAATGAAAATATCATCATTTGAGCAGTTCTTAGTTTTGAAGAAGAATATATGGGCCTGACAGTCAATGGAGCATGATCATTTGAATAAACTATCAATCACATTTCAACAGAAGGATCAATGTGAAATTTGGTGGAAACTGGCTAAGTGGTTTCTGAAGAATCGTGATTTTATACATGTAAACAGCACAGTGGCAGGGAAATATTATAAATATAATCCAGATGATGGCCATCTTAGATTTCCAATCAGAACAATTTTAACTACTGTTGATCTACAAGTCACTTCGATACTTTCAAGATAAATGTATAGGGCCCACACAAATAGGGAAGCAAATTTGACCTTGGAGGCAAAAAGGTCAAATGTCAACACAGAACCATCATTTGAGCAATTTTGGTAGATCTCCTGTCCCCCGTAACTTGTGCAAAGATTAGGACCCAGGGCATATTTGGTTATGGAGAAGAAGATTTTTAAAGGTTTTTACCATATATGGGCATGGCAGCCATTTTGATCAATGGACCATACCCATTTTAGCAATCTTTCATTCTCCTGCCCATGGAGGCTCCGCATGAAATTTGAGCAACACTGGCCCGGAGGCTTCAGAGGAAAAGCCATTTGAAATTATCAACATTTTTTCCATACAAATGTATGGGGCCCATACAAATGCATACAGAAGCAAACTTGACCTCGCCGTAAAAAGGTTAAATGTCAATGTATGACAATTATTTTAGCAACTTTGGTAGACCGCCCGTTCTAGATGATATATGCAAAGATTCAGCCACAAGCCATCCTCGGTTTTGGAGAATAAGATTTTTAAATGTTTTTTCCCATGCAAATGCATAAGGAAGCAAACTTGACCTTGCCGTAAAAAGGTCAAATGTCAATGTATGACCATTATTTTAGCAACTTTGGTAGACCCCCTGTCCCCGATGATTTATGCAAACATTCAGCCCCAAAGCATCCTCGGTTCTAAAGAAGAAGATTTATAAAGGTTTTTACCATATATGGGCATGGCGCCCATCTTGGTCAACGAACCGTGACCATTTTAGCAATCTTTTGTTCCCCCTATCTAAGGAGGCTCCATATGAAATTTGAGCAAAATTGGCCCAGAGGCTCCAGAGGAGAAGTTGTTTCAAATTCTGAACATTTTTCCCATACAAATGCATAAGGAAGCAAAATTGACCTTAACGTAAAAAGGTCAAATGTCAATGTACGACCATTATTTTAGCAATTTTGCTAGCTCTCCTGTTCCCGAAGATATATGCAAAGATTCAGCCAAAAGGCATGCTCGGTTTTGGAGAAGAAGATTTTTAAAGGTTTTTCCCATTCAAATGCATAGGGTTGCAAACTTGACCTTGCTGTAAAAAGGTCAAACGTCAACGTACGACAATTCTTTTAGCAATGTTGGTAGACCTCCAGTCCCCAATGATTCCTGCAAAGGTTCAGCCCCAAGGCATTCTCGGTTCTGGAGGAGAAGATTTTTAAAGGTTTTTTCCATATATGGGCATGGCGGCCATCTTGGTCAATGGACCGTGACCATTTTAGCAATTTTCTTTCCGCCCACCCTAAGGAGGCTCCATATGAAATTTGAGCAAATTGGCCCAGAGGCTCCAGAGGAGAAGTTGTTTCAAATTCTGAACATTTTTCCCATACAAATGCATAAGGAAGCAAAATTGACCTTAACGTAAAAAGGTCAAATGTCAATGTACGACCATTATTTTAGCAATTTTGCTAGCTCTCCTGTTCCCAAAGATATATGCAAAGATTCAGCCATAAGGCATGCTCGGTTTTGGAGAAGAAGATTTTTAAATGTTTTTCCCATTCAAATGCATAGGGAAGCAAACTTGACCTTGCTGTAAAAAGGTCAAACGTCAACGTACGACAATTCTTTTAGCAATTTTGGTAGACCTCCCGTCCCCGATGATTCCTGCAAAGGTTCAGCCCCAAGGCATTCTCGGTTCTGGAGGAGAAGATTTTTAAAGGTTTTTACCATATATGGGCGTGGCGGCCATCTTGGTCAACGGACCGCGACCATTTTAGCAATTTTTCGTTCCCCCACCCTAAGGAGGCTCCATATGAAATTTGAGCAAAATTGGCTCAGCGGTTTCAGAGGAGAAGTCGTTTGAAAATGTTAACGGATGGACGCACGCACGGACGGACGGACAGACAGACGACGGACGGAAAGTGATCACAATAAAAAAGACTTACAAATTAGAATGTAGGAATTATTATTATTTTATCTTATTCTATTTATTTATTTATTTTTTTTTATTTATTTTTTTTTTGTGTGGATTTTATCAATGTGTAAATGCTGGCGAATCACCCACAGTCCAAACAGGAGTTTAGACAGATCAGGAATCTGGCTAGGCCAAACAGGAATTCTTATTTTGACCTTCATCTCATCATCCAGGAGGTTGTTTTTCCCCGAAGTAATTTCACAACTGTACTTACTGTACATATCAATAAATGAGTTAGTGATTCTCAAGTATGAAAATTTATCATTTTAATGAAATTGCCACTCTAAATATCTCCATTTTACCTACTCAACTAATGACACCAGATAACTTTTATTAGTTGAAAATAATCTTGGTTCAAGGTTTATAAAAAAAAAATGAATTCATTGAACTCATTGTCTTCTATAAATCTTGATCCATGGTATATAAAAGTATAATTATGGGGAAAGAGTACACAGTCTAATAGTTGATTTGCTGATCCTCAGTGAGGAAATTATTTGGAGATAAATAAGAATTTCTATTTGCCTAGCCTGATCTGGCTAAATACCTATTTGGACTACAACATAAATATAAACTTAGCAAAACATTTAACAAAACTTGGCATAACAAGTAACAAAAGTACAGTGTCGACAAGAAACAAATTACAGACAATCAGGAGCACAAAGACAACAACGATCTCACACAAAACTACTGATACGCAAAATTATAAATGTTTAAAATCAGCTCAGGGTTCAGGATAACATATTTACCCTAAGTATAACTAGTACTTGTGCACATTCTTTCGTCAGAAACTGACAATTGCCTTAACTGAATCAGTGGAAGGGTGAGAATGACCGTAGAAAATATTTCATGATTAATCTCCACAAAAGGATATTGCTGGATTTGGTGGGGATCAAACCTGCAACCTCCTGATCATCAGTAGGATGCGCATCTGACTAAGCAACCAAGTCCAGCTCTTGGATATGTTAGAATATCTCATTCAAATCATTAAAATGATATCTAGAAAATCTTTTTGTAAAAGAAAAATAACCGTTTTTTTTGTTTTGTTTTTTTTTGTTCTCAGAAATAACAATATATCCAGAAACCCAGGAAGCTGATATGGTTATTCTGGCCACATTAATTCTTAAAGTGCTAATCACAACTGTAGCAGATAACATTTTTACTTTATATATACATATAATAATATAGAAAAAGCAATATTAGAATGTCATCTGCTACAATTTTGCTTAGTGCTTTAAGCGCTAATAAATTAGAAGCAGATTTTATTCAGCATTAAGCTATAACTAAATATACTATTATTATTTTTATTATTATAATTATAATTATTATTATTAATACTATTATTATTAAAATATAGAATATATAAGAAATTGTCATAAATTGGTCAAAGTCCCCCACCCACAAACAATGTCCCTTCACAAACCTGTGAGAAGAACGACTTTTCGTACAAAAGTTGTCCCAACAAGAGGTTTTGCAGCCAACAAAGTTTTGCATTTAATCACCACAAAACTTTGGATATTTACTTCTTCTGAGTAATGTGCCAGGCAAAAACGATTTTAATGATGTCAAATGCCTAGATGGTTTTTCTGCCTAATATGTTATTCCTGAAATTATCCACGTGCATCTCATATATTATTTTATAATGTTAAGATGTTACAATTTAATACATGTACTATGTTAACTTGTTTACTACAATATAGCTAGAGTTGAGTCCCTCCATACAGAAAATGACTTTATAACATATGGGGCCAACATACACCCAAATCACACTGTATATATGCACAGTCTAATCTGTATCTTCACAGTTTATTTACAAAATCCTCATGCATAGTTCCAGGTAGGGCAGTTTTTCAATTAAAGAGTATTGATACTTTTTATTTCTCCAGGAAAACATACGTTGTGGTTACTCATTAGAAGTGCCTCCAGCAGGCATTTCTAATGAGTACTCGTATCATATGTTTTCCTGGAGAAATAAGAAAAATATATACCTGAGTCTCCTCTTGTCTGGACCTGTGCTCAAGGTCCTTATATTTTATTAGCCTGGACCCAGTTGTTCAAAGCTAACGATGTCGTTAGTTAACGATTCGTTAAAATTTACATCAAGTGATATGCAAATATGCTGAAATTTTTTGCTGAAAAAATGTGAGTAGCTTTTACACATTTTTTCAGCAAAAAATATAAGAATATTGTATATTGAATCCACTACAACAGTTAACGAAATGACCCTTAACGAGCTCATTAAGCTAACGATGCTTTGAACAACTGGGCCCAGAAGTACAGACACTTATCAGACTATATAGCTGCACACACAGATGTATTTTTGGTCACATATGTCACAATTTCTATCGAAGGGGCAATTACCATAATAACCCCAAATATTCAGACTCGATACCTCCTTACCATACCTATGACAGACACCATCTAACTGCATTAGACTATCTAGTGATGTGTCTAAAATGTAGCAACAGAATGACAAACAATGTAGACCCTGACCAAATTGCTCCTTTAGGAGCAGTTTGATCTGTGTTTACATAGTTGTTCAGATCTGCTGTCCAAATATTTTGAGTAACAGCGCGTTATTTTTATTGTTGTTTAAAGTGTAAGTATTATATGTGCTTTAATCTACTAAAATACAGTATTTCAGTAGTTTTAAGGCTATTCTAAAGTGTTAATTTGGCCATACCATGGAAAAAAGGGTCTTATAGCATACACTGTATGCCCCAAACAGCCTGCACAATACCAGACTGATCACATCCTTCATTGTCTGTCAAACATAGCTCCAGACAATATGCTTTTTTTTTTTTGACCAAAAAGTACTGAAATTTCTCTTATTTCTCCATAAAAACATTTGTTTTGCGGCACTCATTAGACATGCCTCATCAACGTGCTTCTAATGAGTACCCACAACATGTTTTTGTGAAGAAATATGTTTAATTTTTGTCTACTTCTTTATCATTCGATGCAATTCAAATGGGTACCCATAACATATCAGAAAAAAATTACATAAACATCGTCAAATAAGTCCTTCAGTGATCTTTTTTTTTTTTTTTTTTTTTTTTTTAAAGTGTACCTTAGTAGGTACATGCATATTTTACCACAAGTTTTCCCAGTAATTTTGAAAAACATAAGCGCGCAGTGCGGTAATTAGGTCAAAAACATATACTATAAGACACTTTTCTGCTTGGCATGGTCTTGTTGTTTTTTGCTAAAACAATAGAAAAGTACCAAATCCAAATCCTTCCTCAGGCTCACCTGTTTGTAAAATTAAAGATATTTTTAATAAAAAACTAAATACATACAAAAATTTACATCAAGCTTAACTTATATCAAAACTTTTCAACATAAAAATGTTGTTAAATTGTATTCTAGAAGTTTACTATTAACCCTTGCCATGCTGAATAAATTAAGGTGCCATGCCCACTTCTAATGTTTAGCCAATCAGATAACTTGATTCAGGCTGTTGATACAAATTCACATACTTAATGACAAACAGTGCAGATCCAGATCAGATGGCTTCTGAACTGATCTGGATCTACACTGTTTGCAAAGGCAGGGCATATCTGGGTTCAGTAGGACCAGGGTTAATGGGAAACACTAACTGCCACATCAAGAGTCTTAATAAGAAAAGCCAAAAGAAAAAAAATGTTTGAAGACTTAAAATCTAAAGCATCATAGAGAATATATTTGATCTAATAACTGACTATGTTCCTATACTTTATAGAACTGCAGATCATATTTCGTATGAGTCATGTTTGTGTTAATTTTATCCTCACATATTTTTGTGCATAACAAAATATCAAAACACTGATGAAGTGAGGTTCACAAATTTGCTTTCCTCAAGAAGATTTTGAGACATATAACACACATAACAATGAGTGACAATAATTTTTAGAATAAAGGGAGATAACTCACCAGCTCCAGCTCCCTCAATTGCTGCAAGCTCACTTTGTCTGAAAGAACAGAAGAAATAATGAAAGAAGCTGATTTTTTACTATCAATGTGAAGACTGGACATAATTTCAAGGGATGCAAACTTTGTTAAAAATTTTGCTACCATTCGAAAAAGGGATCTATGCAAAAAGTAAAGAATTTGGGTTGTCTCCCCTGCAAGATGATTTTGACCATGACTGTTGGAATGTCTACACTTTCTGAGTAGGCATCTCTATCATGTGTTTTGCCATACTTCTGTGATCTACTCTAAAAGCAAAATATTTGCTCCCAAGGGGACCTTTTTTTTTCCTTTTAGAGTAGACCCCTTTTCAGAAGTAGCTAATGGGATATCATAACTGCCATTCTTGACCTAAACTTTCAACATGTCCATTTCACAACCAGTAACCTGTGGGTGTGTCCAAACACAACAGGATCAGTGGCAAACAGTGTAGACCCTGATCAGATGCCACATTCTGTGGCATCTGATCTGGGTCTTTATTGTTCGCTTGTACCTGTTTATCACAACACTTAGGATAAATACAGAATTTCTCTTTTTTCTACTTCTGTAAAAAAATAAAAACATGTACTCAGAGAGTCTCTATAAAAACATGTTTCAGAGTCAAGCCTAAGGTACTTTTTCACCTAAGACAGCTCATACACATCACGAAAACATGCCTATATAATTTTGACCCCCTTAAACCTCACTTTCGTATAGTAAAACTGGGGTTTACAAGGGTATACATTATTTTCTTATTTCTGCTCTAAAATATAGATTGTGGGTACTCGTTAGAACCGCCTCGTCGAGGCGGTTCTAACGAGTACCCACAATTTATGTTTTGAGCAGAAATATGAAAAATATCAGAATTTTTCATCTGAAAATTTTCATTTTTTGGTGGTAAAATTTTCAGTATATTTGGATAGGCGTGTTTTCGTAATGATATCTCCAGATAAGAGAGGTTATCATTAAATATCTTATTTCTTAAGAAAGAATGTAAGTTTTTGTGGAGAAAAAAACATCAATAATTTTTGGTTTGAAAAAAAAAAAAAAAGCCTTATCTGGAGCTATGTCATAAATCGTATATTCTATTATTTTATTTATCTATATATTTTTTTCTTCAATCACAAAGAAAGAAATGCAAAAGAAAACAACTTACTCATCTCTTCTTGGAGATCTTCTCTTTATTTTGACAACACATCTGGTTTCCACAAAGCCATGGGCATTGGTTGCCTTGGCAACATATTCTCCAGAGTCTGTGACCAGAGCATCTTTCAATTCCAGGATCTCCGTATGATGGTAGGAGGAGATACGATAGCGTACATCTCGGGCAAGATCTCGTGTTGCACGATGCCAGGTTACTGTAAAAAGACATATGCATGACTTTTTTATTCATTTAATAGTTTCTCATCACGAAAACCTGCCTATATAATTTTGACCCCCTTAAACCCCACTTTTATATAGTAAAACTGGGGTTTACCGGGGTATACATTATTTTTCTTATTTCTGCCCAAAAACATAGATTGTGGGTACTCATTAGAACCGCCTCACCGAGGCGGTTCTAACGAGTACCTACAATCTATGTTTTCACCTGAAGTATGAGAAATATCCGAATTTTTATCTGAAAATTTTCATTTTTTGGTGGTTAAAATGTTCAGTATATCTGAATAGGCGTGTTTCCGTAATGTTTAAACAAAGCTTACTGGCTTCTAGAGTCAGAGCCATATATTGTTCACAAAAGCCTTTCATAAATGTCAGTAAAAGATGTTGGCCCTTAAATGTACAGATGCATGACATTTAACACTAAATTATATTATGACAAAGTTTTAAGTGATCCTTTAAATAATTTTCAGCGATTTAATCTTAAGGAATGTATACACTTACAAGGGGGTGGGGGGGGGGCAACTATGTAAAAAATGTTTGTTTCACTTCTGAAAAAGGACCTGCCTTATTTACCCTTAGTATTAGGACACCTTATCTACTCACCATACTGGTCCTAAAATTTGAAACAGTCTTTTCTACTACCCATTAATGTATCCAGAATATTACTATATGTATGGCAAACAGTACAGACCTGATCAGATGCCACAGAATGTGGCATCTGATCTGGGTCTACACTGTTTACAAAGGCTTCTCTGTCCCAATACTTTGGGTTATTACAGTATACTAAAAGCAAAGGATTTGCTCCCCTTTTCAGATGGGGCTTGGCATGTAGGAAAACAAATAGAAAATCGCCAATGTTGTCTTATCCCTGTAAAAAGGGAATAAAATCTTTCTAGTGTATACAATCTCCTAAATTTTTTAAATAGCTGTATGAATTCACAAGACCACAACAGATCTAGTTTACCTGTCGGTTTAGGTAGACCCTCAGCTAATGCCTCAAGTCTAAGCCAGTCTCCTTCTTCCAGTTCGACAACCTTTGGAAGTTTGATCTTGAACCTTGGGAGGTCACCTGGAATTATTGGAGCTTTCTTGGGCTCATATGACTCTGGTTTGTAAGCTTTTTCTGGTGTAATTTCCTCGTATGAAGGTTTACTTCTTGGTGGTGATTTGGCTCTTCCTGTAACAGAAGCCAATTATTATTGTATAACAAAACAAGAATAACAAACAAACAAACAACAACAAAAAGCAATATATTAACTAGAATGCACAGTCGATGGCACGTCACCCCAAAATCCCCATGCTCTGTACTATTGTTGCTAATAGGGTGACAGATGGACAGACCAATGGACTCACTCTCGCACACCCTTACAAAGAAGGGAAGTAATGTAACAAGTTTGGTTAAATTCCCCCTAGCGGTTTAGGATGAGATAGTGTAATGGCAGATGGATGGATGGACTGACAAATAGTGGTTACTTAACTAAAGGTACATTTACAACAACTTACCTAGAACATGGAGAATGGCTGAAGCCTTGGCTCTACCAGCCTTGTTGCTAGCTATGCAGTAGTATAATCCTTCATCACTAGATGTCACTTTGTGAACTGTGATTTCAGCATTGCCAAAACTGTCCACATTAATAGAGTAATGCCTAGATTCACTGATATCTCTCATGTCCTTTTGCCTGCAAAATTACAGAACTTGCTGTTAAAATAAATTTCTATGGTGTGATCTGTTATATAACAAAATACAGTTTGATACTTCAATATTATTTCTTTATACATACAGTATTGACTTAATTATGACACTGTGCCCTTAGGTTTTTTCAAAATTACTGGAAAAACATGTAGTAAAATATCCACTTAATAAGGAGGGCACACTTTAAAGAAAGATCAGCAGATGACTTTATAAGAGGATTATTTAACTATTATTTAATTATGCTTATGCAATATATATATTGCATATTCATATTTGAGGTATAACTACCATGCATTCATTATTTTATACAAGCTCTTATGACGTTGCTGCTATGATACCAATGTAACGTTAATTTCAATCCTTGATGATCTACCATAGCAATGAAATGCATTGGAATTGAATATGTAATTACTGGCTCTTCCTCATTCTTTCTGTCTCTTATTACATATACATATTCCTGGGTTGTGGATAGACAGTTTTCAGCTTATATATATATATACTTCTTTTTATTTTATTTTAGTGAATTTTTTCTGCATAGTCCTTGACCTTTTTTTAAAACTGAAGAATAAATCAGATTCCTTTGCTAACAGTGTCATTGGGCTCCATTCAGTTTTCCATTCTGGGCCCAGATGTTCAAAGCGTCGTTAGCTTAACAAGCTCGTTAAGGATCATTTCGTTAACTGTTTTAGTGGATTCAATTTAGTATACAATATTCCGATATTTTTTGCTGAAAAAATGTGAGTAGCTTTTGCATTGCAAAAGCTACTCACATTTTTTCAGCAAAAAATTTCAGCATATTTGCGTATCACTTGATGTAAATTTTAGCGGATCGTTAACTAATGACGTCGTTAGCTTTGAACAACTGGGCCCCAATTTTTTGACTGACATCCCTATTCAAATTCAAAGCCAGAAGAATCTAGTTCAGAAACTCAAGGTGAAAATCTGCACATACCATTTAACAGATGGTTCTGGTTTGCCTTCAATCTTGCAGGTAAAGGTGGCATCTTGGCCTTCATAGACAGTCACATCACGTGGCATTTGCATAAATGATGCTCGAGTGAATACATCTCTAGGTGGAGACTTACTCTTTTCTGAAAAAAAAAACACAACAATATACAATAAAACTTCAATGACTCAAACACCGATGGCTCGCTTACCATGGCTAATTCAAATTTACCGTGGCTAATTCAAACTTGTTTTTTTAGTTCCTAGGAAATTCTTCCGATATCTCAAGAAAACAATGTCAAACATTTAGAGACATTTAAGAGAAATTTTCTTATTTTATCGCAGAAATGTATGTTCTTATGCATACTCATCATAATTCATAAATTTTCTCACACATTGCAGCTCACATGTAAACAATGATGTACACTAACCTCTGATATCTACTCTTGCACTGGTTTCTGCCTCTCCCTGGGAATTGACAGCACGGCAGACATATCGTCCAGAATTTCTAGTAGATGTGATTTCTATCTCTAGACTCAACAAACCATAGTTATTCTGAAAACAAAAATCACCACATGACAATCTGTAACTATTATGCAATCTTTCCATATGAATTTTATAATCCTTCTGTACCAATTTTAAATCTTTTAGTTTCATTGGTTAGAAATGTTGAATACAAGATTTTGATACTGACGTATTGTATCATTGGTACTGGTACATGTATACTAAACCAAAAAAGAAATGCAACAGTACTAAATGGCAAAAGAAATGAAAACTAATACTTTATGATTGTAAAACTAATCCAGTGTGTAAAAGGTGCATGTAAATAAACAAATGAGGATTTATTTATTTAGTTTATAATTCAAAATAAAGTATTGATGCAAGTGTATTTCTTTTCACATGTCAGTGCCTACTTTCTGGGAAATTGACAATTCCTGCAAATGTCTCCTTTGAAGATAATTTGCAAGAAATGTACAAAGCCTATTTTCTGAGAAAAAATAATAAAAAAAAAAACAAAAAAAAAATTGTCAATTGTCTTCTGCTGAATTTGCCCAGAGAGTGGTAAATGTTAAAGCACTATATCAGCAAAACTTTCAACTCACATTTATGAGGTATGGTTCACCAGAGACAATCTCCCGTCCATCTTTGAACCAGGCTACCTTTGGACTTGGTATTCCCGTTACTGAGCACATGAGTCGGAGCTTGTTGCCAGCGACAAGTGATTTATCTTGAAGTCTGGCTGTGAAATCTGGGGCTTTGTCTAAGCTAACTTTAGGTTTAGGCACAGGAGCAGCTAACTTGTCAACCTGTTCAGCAGGATATATTGGTTCATGTTCTTTAACTTCCACTTCTGAAAGTAAATCAAAAGATGTCATTTTAAAGATCACTATTTTTATGGTAGAAGTCACGAACTTTCAAACATTTTATGCGTACTATTTTGTTTGAAGGTTGTTATTTTATGACTTTTTTTCACACATACGGTACACAAACAAATCTTGATGGAATGGCAAACAGTGTACCCTTATCAGATGATCAAGCTGCTCTTTCAGAAGTTGTTGGTGTGCTTCAGTTTCACCTATGGACCAGCTCAGATATGAAATAGTGGTTAGCTACAATTGGCAGATGGTAGGAATTGGTAGGATAAAGCTGTGAAAGGTTATGGGAAATGTGGTGACCTATGTAATGGAGAATTTGCACTGTAATTGGCCACCTATTAGATAATGTTATAATACTATTATATGGATGTTTTCATATTGGCCCATTACAGATCCAAGGGCAGTTGTATTGGCCTGAGGATTGCTATATTGGCCCGGGGTGAAGGCCAATACAACTAGCTGAGGATCTGTAACAGGGCCAATGAGAATACATCCGTTTCACAACATTTTTTTAATCAAATTTTTGTTCTCAACTTTTAAAGTGTGGAAAGTCAATAAAACCTCATTGACTCGTTGATACCATAAAATATTGGCCTCCTGAACCCCTCAGGTTTTATCCCCTAAATCCTTGTAACTTTCAGTATTAGTCTCATATAAAGCTCAGGCCAAAACCATATAGAAATCATGCTAAACATGGCATTGGTATGATGCAGGCTGTTTGGCACATATTAAAACAATAACTACTTAGTTGGTTATGGTAATAATAACTTGTATAAAATGGATTCTATCAATGTTTCTAGAAGTTTCTGGAAAAGAAAGAAGTTGTTTATGTAAAGCAAAAGATACATCGATTTTTACATTATTATGAAGTAATTATATCAGACTACAACAGATTTTACTGAAAAATTGGTTTGGGTAGACAAAATTGTTTTTTAACCACATATTCTGTTTGGTTGATGTTTTAGATAGGATTTCACGGCCAATACCTACAAAAATATAAACTTTGTTGTTATTGTCTGTGAAATCCTATCTTTTAGTAGAAAAATCACTCTGCAATATATTGTCATAGCAGGGTGCAGCCTCACACTATAGAATTCAGCATTGTAAGAGTTAAGTAACTTGACTTACTCTGAACTCTGAGCTTGGCTTCCGTGATTGCTGATCCAGCCTCATTCACAGCACGACACATATAATGGCCTTCATCTTCTGGGAAGGCATCTTGTAATGTCAGTACACACATCTTGTCTTCATAGCTAATATTGTAGTGACGACCAGAACGGATCAGTTTCCTGTCCTTGTACCTGTAATAGTAAATACATGTATGGTAATGTCTTAAAATTTCAAATACTTTATTCCATACTTTTTTGCCGCAAATTTTGCTTTTTATGCAGTCGGGTCTTAAAATACTGAGTGGAATGACAGTGTAGACACTGATCAGACTGCTCCTTCAGGAGCAGTCTGATCTGGGTCTTCACTGTTTGCATATGTCATTTTTTTCAGAAAGTTTAGCGAACAAAATTTTAGGACATTTACCATACTGTCATAATATACAGATATAAGTATAAATTAAGGAACAAAGCAACAATGATGATGATGATGATGATGATGATGAGTTCAGATTTAATTACGTGTCAACCCATGAGGGTCATTTGCATGAAAATGGTATATTCATTTGTCATACAGTGAAAGAAAATATGAAGTGAAAGAATTTTAAAAATCAACACAGTTGTATTTCGTTAAAAATTTCGTTAATGTGTTTTAAAAATGATATAATATTATCAAGAGGAACATCTTTAAATACATATCTCAAGGTAGCTTTGTCCAAATTGTTTTATGTTTCCTTTTTGAAAAAGGGATCTATTCTAAAAGGAAAAGAAAGTGTTCCTCTTGGGAGCAAATTCTTTCCTCTTAGAGCTGATCCTTTCAGTGTGCAGAAAAGAAAACAGGGTGTCACAAAATGTTGCCTCGTAGTAGTTTTCTACCAGGGGTATAATAAACTTACTTCATGAATATTATGTTATTAAGGAGTACTTGATAATTCTGGGATACTTATTTCAATTTCTCCATAAAAACATAAGGGTACTCATTAGAAGTACCTCATTCAAAGAAGTCATTCAATTGAAGTGACACAAAAATTCAGCATCTGAAGAATAGCTTGTGAAGACTTACCATTCAATGCTTGGTTTGGGATGACCTTCAACCTTGCACTCCAGTCTGGCAGAGCTTCCCTCAAGAATAGTGATATTTTCCAGAATGAGAACAAACCTTGGTGGTTTGTAGTTCTCTGGTACTGTGTCTGAAAAAAAGAATGAGAAAAGGGGTCTGATGACATATGTGGAAAGCAAAATATCAGGGCCCAGTTCTTCAAAACTTAATGGTTGTTCGTTAATTGACATTGAAATTTCTATCTTGAAATCTGACAAATACACATATATGTTTTGCTAAAAGAAATGTGAGCTACTCACATTTTTGCAGCAAAAACAGTTCACGAGATTGTTATTAACAAGCTTGTTAAGCTAATGATGCTTTGAACAACTGGGCCCCGATCTGCCTGCACATTTGCCCAGTCTGATCAGGCTCTTTGCTGTTTGCATACAGAATCAATGACAGCTTAATAATATCTCAATGGATAACAAGTGCCAATAACTGATAACAGAATCACTGATAACATAACAATATATCAATGGATAGCAAATGCCCTTATGACTAATGTTAGATATGGGACTTATAATCTGTAGCATCATCTGATTATGTACATTTTGCATATGTTAAAGCACAGGACTTGTTACGGAGGAATATTTGATTATAATTCTGAGATAATTTTCTTCAGTTCTCTATAAGGTGCTTCTAATGAGTACCCACAACTTAAATTTTTCATGGACAAATAAGAAAAATCATCCCAGAATTAACACACAAAATACTCCTCCTTGATAAGTCCTCTGCTTAAATAGGAAGGCAACGTTTGCAAAGAATTAAATGTCAGATCTTGATAAATCATGCCTTCCCAAGGGTGGTGGTTTTAAAGCAGCTCCAGTGGTATTTCTTACTTTTCTCAGGCAATAGGTATGACATATCCCAAAGAGACAATCAGCATGAAATGTGATACCATATTTTCTTGGACAAATAAGAAAAAAATTACTTCAAAGTTTTGTCTACTGAAACTTTTACCCAGCATGTTAAGCCCTGACAAATATTACTTTCGTTTTGCAAAAGTTTACAAAAACAGTAATTTGAACTTACCAATGACCCTCAGCTCACAAGAGCACGAGTTCTGACCATATGGATTGGTTGCCACACAACGCCACTGACCAGCATCAGACATCTGTATGTCCGTAATTGTAAGATGATATACACCCTTGAAATGTTCAAATTTGAATCTACCAGTAGCCTCAACTTCTTCACCATTGCAGTACCATGTGACTTCAGGTTCTGGTCTACATGTTACTATAAACAGAAATGAAACTTTGTGATATCTGGTCCTGATCAGAATGTTACTAAAAATAGAAAAGAAACTATGTGATACTTGGTTCTGGTTGAAATGTTACTGTAAATAGAAAGGAAACCATGCAATATTTGGTTCTGATCAGAATATTACCATAGAAAGGACCTTGTGATATTTTATTCTGATCAGACTATTACATATTTGGTTCTGACCAAAATATTACTAGACACAGAAAAGAAACTATGTGATATTTGGTTCTTATCAGACTGTTACTTTAAATAGAGAGGAAACTATGTGATATTTGGAAGAGTCCACTTCAGGAATTCAGGGTTGAAAGGTCAAAAAAAGAGAAAGTAATAATAAGCTGAAATATCAGGAAATTACTAACCGGTGACACTGAATTCTATGCTGCTTCCCTTCTTTCTGACTTGATCCACAAGTGGTAGTGTAAACTGTGGTGGGACATTGGTGTCCAGTAGACTGGTATCATATTCATGCTTGGCAAGTCTATAATAAACAGAATAAAAATAAGAACCAGTCTATGGTTTAAGAATTTTGTCTGTATTTGTTTACGCGCATGTGTGTGTGCGTGTGTGCATGCGTGCATGCATGCGTGTGTGTGTGTGCATGAGAGCATGTGCCTGTGTTTAAATTTATACAGATACATTTTCAGGATACTTCTATTCTTTTGGCAAGTTGGAAACTGACTTTAAAGATAGGTGGCAAAACCAGGAATATTTGACATAATGTACATTTTCATATGCTCTGAATCAAATAATTCCCCCCCCCCCCCCCCCCCCCCCACACACACACACACACACCAGTTTTCAAACATCAAATTTATAGCGATAAACAGTTGAAGGGACTACATACACTTTTTAGACTTTCTTCCATTTTTACAAGGCAGACCACTTTTATAACTTATTGTATGCTTTCCTGGACATTAAGCCCTTTCAAGGGGAACAAATTCTTTCCTTTTAGTGTTGACCCCTTTTCAGAAGGGAAGCAATAACAATTTCAATAAAGTTGCCTCCACTGAAAGACTGTCCAGTTCCCCATATAATAAAAGCATAGGCTTACTTTGGTTTTGGCATAGTGATTTCAGCATCCTCTCTTCGCTTTCTGCGATGTCTAATTGCTGAAGTAAAGAAAAATTAAATAAATAACCAATTACCTAAAGCATCTATAATTATTCATATAAAATACTGCATGCATGTACCCCTTACTTGGTATTAAATTAAATAGATAAATGAACAATAACTTAATTGTTTTTATTAAAAACTAAAATAATTAAGATTAAAAGTGCAATCTCAGAACTTTACTAAAAAGAGGTATATTTGCAAACATTTTATCATGATTCAATGCAAAATCTTTTGTCTAACTTCTTATACACCAAAAAAAAAAAAAAAAGAATCCAAAAGTTTCATTCTTTCCCGCAGTATAAATGGCTGCATATTATGCAAAAAAAAAAAAAATTATAGAGTAGGTAGATTGCAGGTTTGAAGTTCCTCTTGCTCAAAATGTCTGAAATTTTCATAATTCATCATAAAGAAAACAATGCTGAAAAATCAATGAATAAAGGCAAACAATATTATCTTATACAAAAATTACAAAAAATAAAAAATAGTAAATGCTATAGATATTGTACAGGTAACAGCAGTAGTTTCTAACTTCATTTTTTTTTTTTCATTTTTTTTTAAGGTTAGCAGAAAGTATAGAAACAGAAAAGACAAATATATCTAATTGGATTTGACATTACATGCAAACTGTCTCCTTTGTCAAATCCTATTTTCTGGGAAAAATAAGAAAATATTTAAAACATGGATTAATTTACCTTCGATTGTGAGATTGGCTTTTGTCTTTACAGACCCAAAGTCATTTGTGGCCTTGCATGTTATTTGACCAGCATCTTCAACTTCTAGGCCATTAATAAACAGTGAAGCTACACCGTCTCGGTATGTCATTCTGTACTTAGCGGATTCCTCCAACTCACTGCCGTCTTTAAGCCTTAAAAACATTAAGCAATCATTAAAGAAATTGCTCATCTTATAACGCACAATCTGCTAGGAAAAAGAGAAAGAAATGCTATATCATCAGTTGGACAAAAAAAAGATGAAAAAAAAAGAGGAAATGACCAGAATAAAATACATATACACTAAAATCTCAATGGCTCGAGCATCACTGGGACCATGAAAATTTATTCAAGACATGGGTAGTTCCAGCCACTGAGGGTTAATCTTGGCAGCAGGTTAGGTAGCAAATGGTGATAATTTAGGAAAAGTCTTTTTGATCTTCTATACAATAATGGTATGTTTACTCATTAGAATTGCCTCAGTGAGGCAATTCTAATGTGTATACACAATATACAATTTCATAATAAAACAAAAAAAAATTCCTAAATATTTGTTTTCTTGAGCTATCAGAAGAATTTTGCAGGGACTAAAAAAAATGAGTTTCAGTCATCCAAGGTAAATGAGCTATCAGTGTTCAAGTCATCAAGGTTTTACTGTACTAGGAAATTCTTTCTTAAACACAAACCACTTTAGAATTTAATTCAATCCTGGTCCTGCTGATCCCGGATATACCCTGCCTTTGCAAACAGTGTAGATCCAGATCAGTTGGCTTCTGAAGCAACCTGGATCTGCACTGTTTGTCATTAAGTATGTGAATTTGTATCAACAACCTGGATCAAGTAATCTGATAGGCTGGAAATTAGAAGTAGGCATGGCATCTTAATTTATTTAACATGACAAGGGTTATCTATTCTTTCCAGCTTTCAGTGATATCAAAAGAATATAACAGAACATAACGACAATGCCTTACCTAATGTTAAATAAATAATAAAAAATAATTTAAAAAAATAAATGATATTATTTTCCCTGCAAAAAAAAATGGGGTATGCTAAGCATTAGATATGTTTTCATAAAGAAATAAGAAAAAATAAATAGATTAATCCAAACCTGATCTTACCTGGAAGCCTTATAACATTTTTTAATAAATGCACATAAAAATAAATTATTTACCTTTTTTTCCAAACTCTGACAAGCAATATCCATAGAAAAAAAAAATGAAGTTAATATCTACACAGTATTCTGTATTCCAGCAAAAAGATGAAGATATATACTACTTCACAAATGTTTAACTCTTCATGAGAGAAGAACGGGAAAGAGGACTCATTAAGGAGGAACATTTGGTGATATTTCAGGGATAATATCTACACAGTATTCTGTATTCCAGCAAAAAGATGAAGATATATACTACTTCACAAATGTTTAACTCTTCATGAGAGAAGAACGGGAAAGAGGACTCATTAAGGAGGAACATTTGGTGATATTTCAGGGATAATTTTCTCCATAAAAACATATGTTGTAGGTACTCATTAGAAGTGCCTCAGCCAGGCACTTTTAATGACTACCCACAACATATGCTTTTATGGAGAAATAAGAAAAAAATATCCCAGAATTATCACCAAATACTCCTCCTTATCAAGTCCTCTGAGATGATTTAGAAAAAAATAAAGGTACATCTAATCAGATAAGATCCTAAAACAATAGAAACATCTGATATGACTTGAAAGAATCTGGAATAATAATCAAAAGTGGTACTTTTTATTCATTATAAATCCAGATTTTTGCTGATTATTACTGGAGCAACCAAGAGAGTATATAATTTACAGATATACTCACCAAAGAAATAAAATCACACACACACACACAAAAAAAAAATAAATAAATAAAATAAATAAATAAATATCCTTAACACTTTACATGCTGGGTAAAAAATTCAGAAGATTTTATATTTTGAAATAATTTTTCTTGTTTTTCATGAAACAAGGTTTGACATTTCATGCATATTGTTTCTTAAGGTCAAAGCCTATTCGCTAAAAAAAAATAAGAAAAAAATATTTCAAACTGTTGTCTGCTGAAAATTTTATCCAGCATGCTAAGTGTTAATCAAATGATATCTGGCATGAAATATTTTCACAGGTAGGCAATGGCCTTGACCTTAGAATACCAATATTCTGGAAATTATGGCATTACAGTGGGTTATAAAACAGATGAGAAAGAGATTTAACACATTCTGAAATATCTGTACCAATTCAGCACCAATTATAGGGCCAACTCCGATATCTTGACCTTGAGAGAGGTCAGTGACATGAAGTCAATGACTTTACCAAATTCTGATTCAGATAGCTTTTTTATTTTATAAGCCAGAGTGTCAGTAATTGATCAAAACTATTTAACAGAACTCTCTGTTCAAACATATGCCAATTCTAACAGGTTGAATCTTGCTATTTTTAATATTCTACTTTTTGCTGCTATAGGGTGCACATCATGAAAACATGCCTATATAATGATGACCCCTTAAACCCCATTTTTATATAGTAAAACTGGGGTTTACAGGAGTATACATTATTTTTCTTATTTCTGCTCAAAAACATATAATGTGGGTATTCATTAGAACTGCCTCACCAAGGTGGTTCTAACGAGTACCCACTATCTATGTTTTGAGCAGAAATATAAAAAAAACATCAGAATTTTTATCTCAAAATTTTTCTTTTTTGGTGGTAAAATTTTCAGTATATTTGAATAGGCTTGTTTTTGTAATGACAAGTTTAACTGAAATTGGGACTGGATACACTTGGTAGGGTTTCTGCCATTTCTAACAAGGGAGACAACTTTTCTGCCCTCCAGTTTGCTTTCTTACCAATCAACCCCCTCCTGAAAAGGGGTTTACTTTAAAAAGGTTATAGGTTTAGCTTTCAACATCTGACCCTCTCTAATGTGTGGGTGATCTAACCAACAAAATGGTTTCATAAATCAATTCTCAAGTTTTAGACACATTCATAAGAAGAAACGATTCAGTAATTCAGAATTCATAAGATGAAATGATTCAATTATTCAGAATTCAGCACTCCCTCCCCCTGTCCCAATCTCTCCCCTGCATTCATGACTTTATAAAGTAAAATATTGTGGGGTGGGGTGGGGGGGGCAGGAGATGTGGGGGGCGGGGAGGGGGTGGACAGTGTAGCTCAACATCATCAGACTTGATTTTAATGTAGGAATATACCTGGGCCCAGTTGTTCAAAGCTAACGACATCGTTAGTTAACGATTCGCTAAAATTTACATCGAGTAATACGCAAATGTGCTGAAATGTTTTGCTGAAAAAATGTGAGTAGCTTTTGCAGTGCAAAAGTTACTCACATTTTTTCAGCAAAAAATATCAGAATATTGTGTATTGAATCTGCTAAAACAGTTAACGAAATGACCTTTAATGAGCTTGTTAAGCTAACCATGCATTGAACAACTGGGCCCTGAAGATTAACCCTTAAAAAGGCAACAACAACAGCAGCAGACAACATTTAGATTTTGTCTCCTACAAATCTGATTGGTGCTCAAAGGGTTACTCCTTGTCATGCTTAATCAATAAAGATTCCACACCAAACTGCCAGCCATTCAGATTACTTGATCCAGGTTGTTGATACAAATTCATACTGAATGACAAACAGTGCAGATCCAGATCAGTTGGCTTCTTAGAAGCCAAATGATCTGGATCTGCACTGTTTTCAAAGGTGGGGCATATCAGGGTTCACCAGGGCCAGGGTTAACAACAACAACTAAAAATCTTACCATACAATAGAAGGCTCTGGTTTTCCAACAATTCTACAAGACATCTCAACTCTAGATCCTTCATAGCCATGGATGTCTACAAGTTCTTCATATATAATAGGAGCATGGTCAGGTAGTTCTGAAATTGAACATGTATATAAAAGAGGACAATCCTCATGAAATCAATATACCATATCCACCATAAATGTTTCAATGTACAGGTCTAAGCGAACAGTGTAGACCAAAACATCCACCTGACCTTTGCTGTTCACCTTTCAATACAAAATACAGTCGACTCTCATTATCTCGAATTCCAAGGGACTCTCTAAAATACTTCGAGATATCCTTACTTCGACATATCAGAGTTGCAGAATTGTGTAAAAAAAACTTATTTGATAAACCACATTTAACAAATATATGTGTAATTGGACCCTTTAAGTTATAGATATATTGAAAATATTGTGGAAAAGAGGAGAAATTGCTCCTTAGGAGCAATTTCTTCTCTTTTCCTCAATATTTTTTTACATGTTGTTAGAGTTTCATGTTTAGGCAGGGAACATATTTTCACTTCGAGATAAGCGGTTATTCGAGATAAGCGAGTTCGAGATAACGGGAGTCAACTGTATGTGAACTCTGCAACAATATATGTTCTTTTCAAAAAGGAAACTTCACCTTCAGAGCATAATTTTCTGTCAGAAAGATGGCCTAACTTGTGCTTTTTATGCAGCTGTTTCTTAGAATACTTAGTGGAATGGCAAATAGTGCAGACCCTGATCAGACTGCTCCTTCAGGAGCAGTCTGATCTGGGTCTGCACTGTTTGCATATGTCACTTTGTGAGACACTTTGGTTTTCAAAATTTTAGGACATTTACTGTACGATTAAATTTGCATCAAACTGCATGATTTGTTAGGATTTTATCTTGTCTACATTCTTCACTGACCTTGTTGTTCCTTTTATCCATTATAACCCATTGTAGACTGAATAGATTCTACCACACTATATATTGAAAGTCCAATTTCAATTTTAGGTACATTCAGCTATGAGATTTAGATATTCCTTGAGAAAAATCGCTAAACTATTTGCAAACAGTGGAGACCCTGATCAGATGCTGCATTCTGTGGCATCAGATCTGGGTCTGTACTGTTTGCCAATTACCCTTTTAGGGGTCTCCAGACTACAGTGGGTTAAGTGAAACTGGTGACAGAAATAGTACTATTCTAGTTCTGAATAGAACAAGAAACAGAGAAAAGATACTATAAGGAGAACTTACCCATGACAAGATTTCGGACCATTATTCCCGCATCACCTTCATGCCTAAAGATGGCGCTGTCACGAGCCATGCGACCAATTGGTAGGATGTCAAGTTCATCCTCCTGAAAACAGAAAATATCACTTTAGATTATCCATTATAACAGTATAGCCCCAAATAGGCTTTTTTTTACCGAAAAAAGCCTTATCGCAGCATAGCTCCGAATTTTTTTTTTTTTAAAGAAACAGTGCCAATCAAAAACTGCTGATACTTTTCTTATTTCTCAATGGAAAGATACAGTAGTGAGTACTCATTAGAAGTGCCTCTGCAAGGCACTCCTAATGAGTACCAACAACATATGTTTTTGTGCAGAAATAAGAAAACTATTATGTGGATACGACCTCCCCTTGAGTTCCCAATGCTGTATACCAAGATTCAACCTCAAAGCTTTCTTAGTACTGCAGAAGTTTTTTAAGTGTTTTTACCATATAAGGGCATGGCAGCTATCTTGTTCAATGGTGTAGAACCATATGAAGAAACCTTTGACAGAAGGCCCCATGTGAAAATCTGGTGAAAATTGGTCAAGCATTTTGAGAGAAGAAGAGGTTTAAAGATTTCACAATTTTATACCTGTATATAGCCCAGGGGCAAGGGTAATATTTTGATCCTAACTAAAAAGTTTGTACTACTTTAATCATACATTGTAAGTTTCTGTCATTAGTCTTTAACAAATATTGAAAACAAAATGATTTTTCAAGTTTTCCCCAATACAAATCTAAAGAGATGCAAATTTGACCTTGCCATAAAAAGGTAAAAGGTCAGCTACAATCATCATTTGAAGAAACTTGGTAGAGCTGGAAACAGTGATGCTATACACCAAGATTCAGCACCAAAGCTTTCTTGGTTCTGGAGAAAAAAAAAATTTAAGACTTTTTACCATATATGGACATGGAGGCCATCTTGTTCAATGGCACAGAACCGTTTGAACAAATTGGCAATACCCTTTCGACAGTAAGCCCCATGTGAAATCTGGTGAAAATTGCTTAAGCAGTTTCAGAGAAGACATTTAAAAATTACACAATTTTATACATGTATATAGCCCAGTGGCAAGGGCAGATAACCCTCAGGGGACAAAATTTTGATAATAACAAAAATGTTTTACTACTTTAATCACACATTGTAAGTTTCAGTCAATTAAAGCTATTAGTCTTTAATACATTTTGAGAAAATGACTTTTCAACATTTTCCCCATGCAAATGCATGGAGAAGCAAATTTGATCTTGCTGAAAAAAGGTCAAAGGTCAACCTAGGGTCATCATTTGAACAAACTGGATAGACCTTGAGTCCATGATGCATACCAAGATTCAGCCCTGAAGCTTTCTTGATTCTGGAGTATAAGATTTTCAAGTGTTTTTAACCATATATGGGCATGGCAGCCATCTTGATTAACTGGCTTTGACCATTTGTACGAACAAATTTTCAATTCCCCCTTTAACAGAGCGCTCCACATGATGTTTGAAGAAAATTGGCCCAGGGGTTTCATGCAGAGGAGCAGTCATTCAAATGTGTGGATGGATGGACGATGAATGGCAAGTGATCACAACAGCACATCCTGAGCCTTCAGCTCAGGTGAGCTAAAAATATCAATCGTGATTCCCTCTAGTCTGTAGCTTCTCTTGCTCACTATATTTGCATGGTTATTTTCTTTTTAAATCTATTATGTTATAATCACTGCAGATTAGTTGTGCTATTGTAGGTTTTCTATACATTTCTAGAGCTTGTTATAAGAAAAACACTTGTCTGGTACCCTGTCTTATCTTAAACTACTAGAGAATATTCTGATCATACCTTGTGTCTTACTCTGTCTCTGTATTCTTTGTGGTGTTGTCGTGACAGTGGTTTATCTGTCAGTTTTCTCTCAGCCTTGCCCTAGAAATAGAAACAGACATAACAATATTATAATTAGAAATTCAATCATTTCACTGAACAAGAAACAAAAATGACACCACAGAGTCAGGATTTCAGAAATGTGTGGGTTTGACTTTTCGAGGTGGGTATGTTTGAGTGTGTGTGGAGGAGCTGTCAATCTGAGGAACTGTGAGCATTGCTGGAAGTACAGTCGACTCTCGTTATCTCAAATTCCAAGGGACTCACTGAAATACTTCGAGATATCCGTACCTCGACATATCAGAGTTGAGAGCGTGAGGAAAACAATAAATTGAACAACCACATTTAACAAATGAATATGTAATTTGACTCCTGGAGTTAGGAATATATATATAAAATAATGTGGAAAAGAGGAGAAATTGCTCCTTAGGAGCAATTTCTCCTCTTTTCCACATTATTTTGTTACCTGTTGTCATAGTTTCATGTTAAAACAGGGACCAGATTTTCACTTCGAGATAAGCGGTAATTCGAAATAAGTGAGTTCCAGATAACGAGGTTCGACTGTATTTGATTACTTAATTTCCTTAGGAGCAATTTCTCCTCTTTTCCACATTATTTTGTTACCTGTTGTCATAGTTTCATGTTAAAACAGGGACCAGACTTTCACTTCGAGATAAGTGGTAATTCGAAATAAGCGAGTTCGAGATAACGAGGTTCAACTGTATTTGATTACTTACTTCTGTTGATTCATTTTTCATTTTTGCACATTTATCTCTAGAAGTTATTAGATAGAGTATGGGTGGTTGGCAATGAATCCTATCCTGACTGTGATTTTGGGGGAATAATTCCACTGACTGACCTTGAATGCAAATAAATGAAGGTCAATGTTAAGAAACATTCACTCCCACATCAGACAACTTGAACTAAGGCATGACCCATGATCATTCTGGAGGTCCTGAGATGCACTCAAGTAGGCCTACCCCTCAAAAGCACAAACATATATGCAAACTACAGGACAAGATTTAAATAACTAGCTCATTTGTTCCAGTATCTTTTGTTTTATTTCTTATCAAGACATATGAGTAAATGCATACAAAAAGTGTGTTCAATGCAAATGCTAATGGTAGAGCCCAAGGACAGCCTGTACCCTTTGATATGCACAGGCTGATCTGGGTATCAACTGTTTGCACATGGTTAAAAAAAATTTTACATGTGACAGCTAGTATTTTATTGTGTTAGCCATATATATCACAAATGCCTATAGAAAATGCACTGCAACAGAGATTAATATTTATCATTATATATAATAATAGCATAGTTCTAGATAAAGCACTTTTTTTTTCAACCTAAAAGTGATGTTTGATTTTGAGCTGGAGTTTTATGGCCCAGTCAACACCATGTCGAGTCGGTCAGTTATCCTACTGAAACTTTTCCTGGCCAGACTCAGTTCTCTAAGTGGTTAACCAAGTACTTGTGCACATATTTCACCAGTAACTGACAACTGCCCTTCTTGAATCAGCAGAAAGGCTCCATGACAGTTATATGGCCCAGCTGGGATTCATACTTATGACCACTGGATCTACAGTCAAATATGCGATCGACTGCACTATGGAGCCCAGCATCTAAAAGTACTTTTTTTTTTTTTTTTTATTTCTCCATGAAAACATGTTGTAGGTACTCATTAGAAGCATCTCACTGAGGCACTTCTAATGAGTACCACACCATAATGTTTTCGTTGAGAAATACGATAAAGTAGCTCCCCTTGTTCACAAGATTTAGGAAATTTTTTATCTACAGACAACCCTCTTTATACCAACACTCGATACAATGACAAAATTCCTTATAATGATAATTTGACTGTCACAAAACCTACGCTTAAGAGGTAACAACTAGTCACATATTATGCAAGAATGTTGTATTTAATACTTTAAAGAAACATTATGTTTTGGATATTTGTTAGAATCGCCTCAGTGAGGCAATTCCAACAAACATCCAAAATGTATGTTCTATGAGGAAATAAGAACAAAACAAGACCTTTCTTACATATTAATCTGCTCATTAAGTATTTTGTACAACAGCAAATTCATTTTAATGGCAACGTCTTTGAGAACAAATTCTGTTGTTGTAACGAGGGTTTACTGTATTGTGTTAATGCTTGTTGCAGATTATTACTGTTAATCTAGGAGGTTTTCTAGACATTTCTAGAGCTTGGAAATCTAGTATTAAAACTTCTCACCTTTGCAGCTTCAATGTCCTCCCGCTTCGATCTCGGCTGTATAAAGCAGAAAAACAAGCAAGCTTTAATACGGCAACTAGAAGCAGCACCAAAAGCAAAGACAGTGACAAAGATGATACAGTTAAAGATAAGACACATTTTTTTTTCAACCAAAATGTATGGACATTTTTCTGATTTCTCCATGAAAACATATGTTGAGTACTCATTAGAAGCACCTCACCAAGGCACTTCTAAAAAGTACCCACAGTGTATGTTTTCATGGAGAAATCAGAAAAATAATTTTCTGGATATTCCTCTTATCTGGATCTATGAGATGATAAACATTTTCAGCCTGACTCAGACAATCATGAGCATGACAAAAAGTCTGATATTCCACTGCTATAGGTGGCCTTCCCATAAACTACTCCAAATGAGCAACATCATGTTAAAAGTGCACTAAACCATGCACAGACAATAAAATGTCTGGATCAGCCTGAACATTCACGTATTAGAACATAGCTTTCACATTAAGTCAGTAGATATCTGCAATAGACATTAGTCTCATATTTTCCAACACAAACGTCTCCAAAATAACATCTTTTTCTGTAGCACTATAGAATAGTAAACTATTTTTAGATATTTTAGGCAACATTTCACTACTCTTTCTGACTATCATGCACCAGTGGAAACACTATGTTTCTTAAATAAAGCATATGGCTTATAATGTAGAATATGGGAATTACTTAGACATGATCAAATTCCTGAAATCCAGATTATGGCTGCAACAGTGAATGGAACTAATTAGATGCAGACATTTAATGGAAAAGAAAATCACCTCCATAGTATTTTTCAATTTTAGAATTTGGTGATTTTCAGAAGTTGTGTATTGCACAAGTTCTATGCTAATCCTCTGAAAATCCAAACATTCTAAAATAGCTTTTTTCATTACACTTGATACTTGAATCATTTTTTTTCCACTAAACAGCTGGTCAGTTCAGTTCACTATTGCAGCCAGAATCAGGTATTCAAGAATCTAATCATATCCAAGTAATTCTCAAATTCCATATTAACAGTCAGATTCTATATTTAGTATTTATGATCTAATTGCATTAGAAGTATTAGTTTAATCATGGCTCCAGATAAGATTGGTATCTTCATAAATATTTTTCTTATTTCTCCACAAAAACATATGTTGTGGGTACTCATTAGAAGTGCCTCAATGAGGCACTTCTAATGAGTACCCACAACATGTGTTCTCATGCAGAAATAAGAGAACTATGTATTCTGATTGAAAGCATTGTCTTCTCTGAAGCTATGTACAATGACAAATAAATGACAGCATTAGACACTCTGCAACAGTGACAAAATATAATGTTGGGACATGCGTAGAGCATGTTGTTTTATCTTCTTGACATAATCTTTTTTTTCTGTTATCTCAGTCTAATACAAATTAAATAAATTCTTTACAGAGAGGATTATTTTTTCCTTAGAGAATGAAATTTTAAGACATTTACAATATAAATGTTTTCATATTTTCCTCAAAAACAGGGCTTGACATTTCATTCATCTCCAGTTTGAATGAAATTTCAAACCCTGTAGGAAAAATAGGAAAATTAAGTTTCAGCTGCTGTCTGCCAAATTCACCTGGAGAACCATTAATGTTAAAAATGCAAGTAAATCATGCATTATGTACATATATCACCAATGTTTACAATATAAAATAGTATGAATATGCAAATGTAATCAATGTATACATGTATCTCCCCTTACAAACTACGTCAAAACAATGATGACACATATTTTCTTCAGTAACTGGATTTTTGGAATGTAGCTAGATTTACTTGGTTTTTTATGAAATTCAAAATATTCATTTATAGCGTAAAATTTCCCTGGCATCTTTCGCAAAACCGGGCTTCTGAAATGTAACAGATATTTGGACATTTCGACCATCCCTGTTGATATTCAGTAACACTTATAATTTAAGCAGAGTATCTACAACAACTAGAACAAGTATAAAGTTTACAGTTTTGATCAAAGACAATTCTAAAAAAAGGCATATTTGGTGCATTTAGTGATTTTTTGCTATTTTTTGCATTTTTCGTGATTTTGCCATAAATCCTATCAAATGATACCGTCGCAGTTTTGTGACTATCACTATGCTGAAGACGTAGGTTGTTACAGTTACCCTTGATGTATATGTAAAGACCCTACAAAAACACAAATACTTACATTCAGCCAAGGATGGTCCAGTGCCTCGTCAATGGTCAATCTTTTGCTAAAAGGAAAAGGAAAAATAATTTTTGGTGTAGAAAATAAGCAGATAAAATTTAAGTGGTGTTTTTCTTGTTTTTCTTAAATAACTTGGTTTAATATTTCATATATTCACTTAACATGCCAAGCTCTTTGGAGCGAATTCTTTCCTTTCAGAGTCGACCCCAATTCAGCAGAAAGGCCAAACAATTTTGAAAGACAGGTCTCCCTGAAAGCTGTATTCATTTCTCTTAAATTAAAAATAGCAAAGATTCTGACCTTACCATGCAGATTAGTGTATACTTTTACTGTTTGTTTGTGGGAAAATCACGATTTTTTTTCAATGGGCACTTCTACCAACATTCTTAAGGAGCCTGAAAATAGTGCTTATAGGGGAATGGGTATATCTTCAAGGGAGAAAACTCTGTAATGGGAATATTTACTGCTCTTCTCATTTGGTGTGTGTGGAGAAGAGCAAATCTAAAACTTGCACTGAAACTATTTATTTATTTATTTTTTTTCCTTTAAGAGAAGCTCCTATTTTTCAAAATTTTGAAGACTACAGGACCAGGAAGTTGAAATCATCAGTAGAAATTGTCTTCCTTTGAAAAATAGTCACAAATTCTTCAGATGAGTCTGTTTCCCTTAATGCTTAGCATTCTGGGTAAAATTTTCAGCAAGACCCCATTTTGAAATATTTTTTCTTACTTTGCCCAGAAAACTGGATTTGACATTTCAAGCAAACTGTCATCATTGGAGACAATTTGCGTGAAATGTCAAATCCTGTTTACTGGTAAAAATAAAAATGTCATCAATTTTTCATCTGCTGAATTAGCCCAGAGAGTGGTAAGGTTACATTCTGAAAACAGTTTTCTTCTGTTTACCTCTTGTCCTTAAGGAGTAATTTCTGGATGAAATCTTTAGCATCAGGTGAGATCTTCTCCCAGACTTCGTCATCAAAGTCAAAATCAACGTTGTTGATGAATTCAGCTGTTAGATGGTCGCTCTCTCCAGCAAATGGTGAGTAACCACTCAACCTGTACAAGAATAAAACAATATTACACATAACACTTGATATGGCACCTATGGTAAGAACTGTAGTGATAAGTAGGATATTTTTTGTTATTTTTGCACCAAAAAATACCAAAAAGTACCTTTGGTACTAACCGGAATCATCTTAACCCTTAAAATGCTACGAAAACCTGCATCTGAAAATGTTGTCTGTTTATGTCAACTGCTGAATATTCTTGCAAACTTTTCAAACCTATTTTTGCATACAGGCAAACAGTGTGAACCCTGATCAGCAGTCTGATCAGGGTCCACACTGGTTGCAAAAATGGCTTTTAAAATCACAAGCAGATGACAAACCAGACGACAATTGATTGTTGTGACTGACAGTTTAAGGGTTAACAAGGCTATTCCAATGAGTACCCACAAGATACATTTTGGTGCAAAAATGAAAAAAAAAAAAAAAAAAATTCCCTGAATACTTCCTTCATATGATCACAATTTTATTTGTTTATTTATTTTTTCTTTATTTTACGCTTAGCATGCTGGGTAAAAAATTCAGCTGACGTAATTATGTTTACCACAAAAAAGATTTGGCATTTCATGCAAATCAGAACCACAGCAGATGACAGTTTGATATTTTTAGTACTTTTTAGAGAAAACAAGTCTTTAGAATGTTGTCTGCTACAAATTTTTCTTGGCGCTTCAAGGGTTAAAAACACATGAAAAAAATTGCCTATGTCTGTAAAGCAGGTGATTCTCATGATAGGTAAAAATAAAAAATAAAAATTTTAGAATGCTGTCTGCTACAAATTTTGGTTGATGCTTAAATTCCTCAAAAACAGACATTTTATTATCCAAGAAAGGTTTAATAAATTGATATATGGTGTTAATACAATCATAAAATGTGGCACCTGACAGCCTGTAAAACTTCAGTTGATCTCTCGTTCTTGAAATGAAATGTTTGTGGATTTTTTTATAGTATCTCAGAATTAATGTTGCCAACATTAATTCAGAGATATAATTAAAGTCATTTCATTTATATCCACTTCAAAACGAGAGACTAACTGAAATTTTACAGGCTGTCAGATGCCACATTTTTATTATCATATTAATACTACACATCAATTTCATCACGAAAATATGCTTATATAGTTTTGACTCCCTTAAACCCCACTTTCATATAGTAAAACTGGGGTTTACAGGGGTATACATTACTTTTCTTATTCTGCTCAAAAACATAGATTGTGGGTACTTGTTAGAATCGCCTACTAAGTATTCTAACGAGTACATACAATCTATGTTTTGAGCAGAAATATGAAAAATATCACAATTTTTTATCTGAAAGTTTTCAGTTTTTGGATGTGAAATTTTCTATATATTTGAATACGCATGTTTTCATAATGATTATACCTCTCTTGGATAAAAAAAAAGTGTCTATTTTTGAAGAATATGGAGCCTGTAAGGTTAAAGACACACAAAAAAATAGCCAATGATACTTACAGTACATATGCTACAACACCGAGTGACCACATGTCGGCCGGGAATGATACTGGCTCATAGTTTATGATTTCAGGGGCACAGAACTCTGCTGTACCAAACAGAACTTTGATTTGTTTTCCTTCCTCTAGTTTCTGAGCCAGGCCAAAGTCTATCAGTTTGATGTCACTACTGTCTCTCGTGACACACATTACATTTTCAGGCTGAAATAAATTAAAATAACATGTAATAATGATTTTTAATACTAAATATGGAATGATACTGTTATCATACATGTAATAATACTGTTATCAATAACATCTAATAATAATATTATCAAACAGCAGTCGAGTCAGCACTGGTCTGGGTGACATCACTTTTTAGAGGGGGATTGGTGTGCAGGAGAGAAAATAGGAAGTTAGAAAAGTTGTCTCCTTTGACAAAAATGGTTGGAAATCTAATAAATGTATACAGTCCCCTTAACTCTTTGCATGCTGGGTATTTTTGCAGGCTTTTTTGTTGTCTGTGTGCATTTTTTTTTTAAATCAACTTTTTCTTTCAAGAATACCATCAGAGTGTCAAACAGTTTGGATCCAGATCAGACCCGACATTTTGTCAGGCCTGATCTGGGTCAAACTGTTTGCTAAGGTTATCAGCAGACGACAAAAGTTGCCTTTAGCGGGGAAAGAGTTAAGATAAGCTCTCAGGTTTTTTGTGATCATTAAGCCCTTTTTGGGATTTTTTTTTTTTTTTTTCAAATTTATATGACAATGTATGACAAGGCCTAATTGGCCCAAACTAGCTAGTCTGGCTCAGAAAACTTAATACAGTCGACTCTCGTTATCTCGAACTCCAAGGGACTCTATAAAACACTTCGAGATATCCGTACTTCGACATATCAGATTTGCGGAACTGAGGAAAACAATTAATCGAACAAACACCTTAAACAGAATGAATATGTAATTTGACTCCTAAGTTAAGAGACATATTGAAAATATTGTGGAAAAGAGGAGAAATTGCTCCTAAGGAGCAATTTCTCCTCTTTTCAACAATATTTTGTTGCCTTTTGGTAGCTCTCTGTGTTAAAACAGGGACCAGATTTTCACTTCGAGATTTGTTTGTTTGTTTGTTTGATTTGGGCTTAACGTCGCTTTCAACCTTTTTCAGTCATATCGCGACGGTGTCTGGATGTGGCAGGGAGCTCAATGCTCACTTTTAGAGTGCTGCCTCACTGAAATATCACGCCCCAGACACTTTGACATGATATTCCACCCAGTCACATTATACTGACACTGAGCTGACCAGTTCCGATTCCTAGCTCTACTTTCTTAATGCTGAGCGCCAAGCGAAAGAGCAGCTAGTACCATTTTTAAAGTCTTTGGTATGACCCGGCCGGGGATCGAACCCGCAACCTCCCGGTCACAAAGCGGACGCTCTACCACTGAGCCACTGTGCCGGTTTTCACTTCGAGATAAGCGGTTATTCGAGATAAGCGAGTTCGAGATAACGAGAGTCGACTGTACTTCAGCTGTGAGATATAGATAGAACCAATTAGAGGAAGTCACTACCAGAACAAACTAATGAAAAAGTGGGCAACATTCAGTGATAAGAAGACAAATTTTCCGCTGACCTTAAGATCAAGATGGACAATATTCTTCTGGTGCATGTGTCTGACCCCTTGACAGATCTGTCTCATGTAGGCGATACAGTCAGCTTCCGTGAAATCATAGTCTTGTTCCACCAGACGGTCAAACAATTCTCCACCACTCAACCTGATGGCAACAAAAAAATATTGTTAAGGCACTTTATTTAACTAAAAAGTATCAAAATTGTCTTACATATTTCTCTTTGTAAATATACACTGTGGGTACTCATTAAAAGCACCTCAATGAGGCATTTCTAATGAGTAGCCATTATATACCTTTCATGAAAAAATAGAGCTATGTACCTGTAGTCTGATTTTGTGGACATACATTTCAACTTCTTGTGCAACTTTGAAATAATTGATAGTACAGAAGCAATACGACAAAATTCTGCTATTAAAACCACTCGAAATTAAGACCAATGCACTATTAAGACCAGCTTTTGTCAGTCCTAAATATTTTCTTATTATGGTATATCCTAAATTTTTACACCAAGGTTTCTAACAAAATAACATATATATGCAAAAAGTGTTGACCCAGATCAGACTGCTCCTGATCAGGATCTACACTGTTTGCCATTGCACTAAGTATTTTAAGAAATAACTGTATAAAAGTGACTTTGTGGCCAAAAGTTTTGGCCAAAAAAGCATGTAATAAGGGTTTGAAAATTTAGAAAATTTACCGTATTCTACATTCAATATTAAGACCATTCCACTAATAAGAGCACTTTTAGACAATCCCAAAAGTGGTCTGAATATAGGAATTTTACTGTATAGAAAACAATCATTTTTTTTTTAATGTAGCTACAGCATCTATAGTTTGTGAGAATAATGACTGAATCAGACTATAGTCACAACAAAATTAATGATCCCAAATTTTCAGACAGATATGCCTATCAAGCAAACAATCTAGACCTAAATAAAAAAAAAATTATATCCTCCATTCAATTCATAACTCTAGATAAGAAGTGCTTCCATTTTCTTAACTTTCTACAGAAACATGTAAGTATTCATTAGAAGCCCCTTGTTGAGGAATATCTAATGAGGACCCAGACAAATATTTTAGAGGGCAAATAAGAAACATATGCATATTTGTTCCTTGAATAAAAAACAACAAACAAACATGTTTTTCTCCAGTTATGATTCATAGTTCTAAAGAACTGGTGGGAATCACAGATTCATGTATTGCTGTTATGTCATGTCTAGATAAGGCACTTTTTCAACCAAAGAGTAGTTGTATTTTTTCCTATTTCTCCACAAAAAAACATAAGTTGTTGGTACTCATTAGAAGTGATTCATCGAGGCACTTACAATGAGTACCCACAACATACATTTCCATGGAGAAATAAGAAAAATATTATCTGGATCTTATCTGGAGATATCAATGTAACGAAAACCCTAAAGAAATAAACGTACATTTCTAGAATCATGACCATCTCTCCAGCTGAATCAAAAGCTTCATGTAACTGCATCAGTTTTGGGTGATGGAGGCTGTTCATGATGTCAATTTCGTGTCTGACAACTTCCTTCTCTTTGGGTTTGCAGTGAATAAACTTGGCAGCCCAGTTCTTGCCTGTGGCTCTCTCGATGGCTCTATGAACCACACCAAAGGCACCACGTCCCAGTTCTTCACAGATGATGTATTTACCAAGGACATCACCCCTCATTTTGTCAATGTTAACATCAGTTCCTCTGAAACTGGCGTCATCTATATAAAAAAAAAAAAAAAAAAAAAGACATTTTGAATGAAGGCAAATTGATAGGAAGTTAACTCTGCTAAAACTATTTTGTCTCCTTGTTGGAAGAGGTCTATTCTAAAATGAAAGAAATTCAAGTCTTATTTTCTGTGAAAAAAAAAGAAGAAAAATATTCCAACATGTAGTGTTTTTTTTTATTTATAGTCATGCATGTTAAAGTTAAGCTTTCAATTCTGAGACCTCCCTAATATATATGCTTGTTTGATTTTATTTGAGCTGAAGTTTAAGAGCCCATTCAACACTGTTAAATTCATGTTGAGCTGGTCAGTTAACCTACTCATATTTTTCCATGCCAGGCTTAGTCCTTAAATGATTAACACATACTTTTACCAGTACCTGACAACTGCACTTCTTGAATCAGACGAAGTGGGGGAAATTATTGCAGAAAGGAAATGAATGTGGCTAAGTCAGGATTTGAACTTGCAACCCCTGGATTTACAGTCAGACATACTACTGAAAAAGCTATGAAGCCTGGCCCCTAATGTGCTTGCATTAAGTTACATGTGTTCCACCCCTTTTTAGTGGGCTGTTTAATAAACAAAATTCCTACATTATTTTTAAGGTTTTTAAATTAACCATAAAAGGGGAGGGACTAAGAAATGATAAAGAAGCTGCAAAAAATTTGTGGTAATATTTGTGGTAAAACATGTTCCCTATAAAGGCACAATTAAAACAAACACCAATATGTTTAATTGTTTTGGGAGCTCTCATTAACAAATGGCCTTGACCTGAAAAGGTCCTTTTACCTTTAAAGTATACCTAAATGAAACTGCTGCTCAAAGAAACTGTGAAGCTATGGCTAGAAATGAAATAAAAGACTTACAGAGTGAGTCATAATCAATATCCTCTGGAGATGATTCTCTGGTCATGGCAACCTTTGACTCGGGTCCTGGCTCACTGATGCCGACAAGATTTTCTGCCAGTACTCGGAACTTGTACTCCTTATGTTCCTCAAGGCAACTAATTGTTACCGACGTATTGCTGGATGTGGTGGCACGTCGCCATAAGTTTGTTGTCATGTCACATTTTTCGATGATGTATCCGCTAACTTCAGAACCACCATTGTCAAGTGGTGCTTGCCATGTGAGGTCAACAGAATACTTAGTGGTGTTCTCAATTCTTGTTGGTCCTTGAGGTGGCCCTGGGCGATCTGCAATAATATAAGTACATAAAGTTTTTCTGCAGTGGTTGAAATTTAAGCTTATACTTCAGGGCCCAGTTGTTCAAAGATAACGACGTCGTTAGTTAACGATTCGTTAAATTTTACATCAAGTGATACGCAAATATGCTGAAATTTTTTGCTGAAAAAATGTGAGTAGCTTTTGCAATGCAAAAGATACTCACATTTTTCAGCAAAAAATATCAGTATATTGTTTATTGAATCCGCTAAAAGAGAACGAAATGACCCTTAACGAGCTTGTTAAGCTAACAATGCTTTGAACAACTGGGCCCAGAACTTCTCCCATGTGCCTGCACTGTTAGGCTCTGCTTCTTTTAAAATATATATACATCTAAATAAAAACAATACTCTGATATTGCCTCATTACATGTTCCATCCCAAATACATTTTAAGCTTTAGCCCTCTGTAGGCTAAATTAGCAAAGAAATTTAGTGTCAGATATTTTCTTTCCATAAATGGTCATTTCTCAATATATAATCCATACATTTTTTTTTTCATAGAACACTTTTGAGGCTATCATTAAACCATCTTATATCTGAACTGTCTTATAATGAGCCATCTGGTAAAGAGGTTTCAGTGTATATATAAACAATTAAGGTTGAATATTTTTTGCCTGACAAAGTTGGTCATTTCACTCAAAATATAAAGACAATCTGAATCTTCACTTATGGTGAAAAATGTTGCAAAAAGCTATCAGTGTATCAAAGGTCAGTCTGAGTCAAAGAGTTACTTTAATGTGTGTGGTTTTATACTGAAAGCATTGCTATAATCTTACATACATTTGTTCCAAAATTACATTGCCAATGAAGATTAAGGTTGCCTTCAGAGAAATAAACTGTGCGTGAACATTTTATTATGTTCGTGATGGTTTTGTTCTGATTTCCTGTACTACCGGTAACTGTGTTTACCCTAAATATTGGAACACCTGAACTCCTTAATACCATACTTGCTCTAAGATTTGAACAAGTTGATTTTACTACCTTTTGAGTAACAATTACCATCTTGGTGGTAAACAGTATAGACCGTGATCAAACACCACATTCTGTAACATCTGATCTGGGCCTGCAGTGTTTGCCAATTACCCTTTTGGGGTCTCCGGAATAAAATGGGTTAAAGATAACTGTACACAACAAACCATCTTTCTGAGCTAATTGTGGAAGGAGTCTGTATACAGGATAACACAGGGCAGAGTAAAAGAATCATGATATATATCGATGGGATGCAACAGGAGAGGTGGGATGAATGACCTTGTCTATGAACTTAAAAAAATGAAAATCCATGCAGATCTTAAATACAAAAATCTAATCCTGAGGAAAGAACTAAATCAATTTCAGAAAATATAATGCAGAAAGTCTATCCTATCTACAGAGAGAAAACTAATCAAAATAAAACAAATAGAATGTGTATATATGGAAACAAGGAATAAAATACTCATGTATATTCAAAACATGTTTTGGAAATGGGAAATGGCAAAGGATTTTGACACTAGTTCTCGGTTGTACTGCAAATAATGACTTACTGTACGAAGAGTCTGCTGAAATCATAAATATTTTGTTAGATTCTGTAAATACTATTGCAAAGCTCTAGATAAGGCATTTCTTTTAACCAAAAATATTGATATTTCCTTATTTTTTTCATTACGAAAACATGCCTATTCAAATATATAGAAAATTTCACCTCCAAAAACTGAAAATTTTCAGATACAAACACTCTAATATTTTTCATATTTCTGCTCAAAACATAATTGTGGGTACTTATTAGAACTGCCTCAGCGGAGCAGTTCTAACTAGTACCCACTATCTATTGTTTTGAGCAGAAATAAGAAGAATAATGTATACCTGTAAATCCCAGTTTTACTATATAAAAATGGGGTTTAAGGGGGTCAAAATTATATAGGCATGTTTTCGTGATGCATGAAAGAATATTGTGGTTCTCATTAGAAGAGCCTTGCTGTGGCACTTCTAATGAGTACCCACAACATATGTTTTTGTTGAGAAATAAGGAAATTATTTACCTGATTCCTCATCTTATCTAGACCTATCTACTAGGTTATTCTGGCAAAATAAAATGACATTATATATATATATATATATATATATATATATATATGTATATATATATATATATATATATATATATATATATATATATATATATATATATATATATATATATATATATATATAAATATATATATATATATATATATGTATACCAATGTACAGTGGAACCTCCAGGATCGGACACCACTCAAGAACAGCCACCTTCCTAGTTATATTACTTTTGTGTCTTCCCAAGGTTTTTCCTTTTTTTTTTCTTGCTCTTTTTTTTTTATGGTTGGCTTCCCGAAGGTGACTTTTGCTGGGATGTTACACTGTAGACTTGAGACAGAAACTAGCAAATGACTATATACTACATGTATATTAGTTGGCTAAATGCATATGTCTTTTGTCTATAAATATTATAGGGAAATAATTATGATTGTTTCCATTCCGTATGGAGATATAAAGTGTGGTCTTTCTGTATATAAAATTTATTTTGAAAACTTGCAAGCCTTGGCAAGCATACTATTGAATTAATGAAGGAGTTTAATAAATTTCATACTAGGTTTTATTTATAAATGATAACTCAAGCAGTATTTCTGGGCCCAGTTGTTCAAAGCTAACGATGTCGTTAGTTAACGATTCGTTAAAATTTACACCGAGTGATACGCAAATACGCTGAAATTTTTTCCTGAAAAAATGTGAGTAGCTTTTGTAGTGCAAAAGCTACTCACATTTTTTCAACAAAAATATCAGAATATTGTATATTGAATCCGCTAAAACAGTTAACGAAATGACCCTTAACGAGCTCGTTAAGCTAACGACGCTTTGAACAACTGGGCCCTGACATTTTTCCATTTAATGCCAAGTTTATGCCTAAATCAGATACTTCTGATGACAATGAAGTATCTTTTGTGATTTATATCTGTGTTAGTTACGTAATAAGCATATTTTCTAAAAATACTGATTAATGAACTCTTACCTATGACAGTTATTGGGATATCAACATAATCTGATCCAAGTTTATTCTCCACCCTCAGGCGATATACACCATCATCAGTCCTTTCTGCATCATTGATCATTAAGATACTGTGACGCGAGGTCGTCTTGATCTCAACACGTTTGGATGACTTCAGAGTCTTGCCGGACACTGTCCATGTTGCTGTTGGCGTGGGTCTACCCGTAAACATGATACGAGCATGGACGGTATCACCCTTGCAGAATTTCAAGCCGTCAAGATAGCGTGGCGGGATGTCACGAATCTCAGCTGGTGCTACAAAGATAAAACAAAAATACAATTAATATTTGGGCCACGCCATGTGCAAATGTGTCTTTGGGCATATGCAGACAGTGAAGGCCCAGATCAGCCTGCACATTTGTGCAGTCTGATCAGGGCCTTCCCTGCCTGCTAACAGAATCGTTGGAAACTACAGAAAGTATGAATGGAGAATAAATGGCCCAGAGATAGTTTACACATACACAGAATTATCTGAATCTGTGCATTCTGCACATATTCAAAGATGGTTTTTCCTTGATATGGCCCATTTTATCCTTCTCAGCCAAAAACCAGAAACAGACATCAATCATTTCAGCCACAATATCAGACGTGTGCCCAGTGGAGATTCAGATCAGCCTGCATATTCACATAGTCTAATCAGAATATTCACTTGGTACATTATGGATAGTTTATTGTTTGGTTTTGAGTTTAACGGCCTAGTCAACACTATTAAGGTCATGTCAAGCTGGTCAAATTACCTAAACACACTTTTTCCTGGGCAGGCTCAGTCCTCTGGGTAGCCAGTACTTTAACACATTCTTTCACCAGAAACTGACAACTGCCCTTCTTAAATCAGCAGAAGGGAGAGAATGACTGGAGAAAATATTTCATGGTCAATTTCTATGAAAGAAGGTTGCTGGACCTGGTCGTGATCAAATCTGCAACCTCTTGATCACCATGTGAACATGCATCTGACTGAGCCACTGAGGCCAGCACATTTTGGATAGCCAAGGATGCAAAGTTTCTTCAAGCAGGCAATGAAGACTCTGATCACACTGCACAGATGTGCAGGATGATATGAGTCTTCCTTGGGGGCATGTATCTGAAGGTATGTTTCTCATGTTGTGGCTCATTTTTTCCTTAACTTTTTACTTCACTTTTATTCAGATAAACTGGTACACATTCAGCGGAGGTAACTTTTCAAAATTGTTTTGCCTCTGATCTACTGATCTACTTTAAAAGGAACAAATTCTTGCCTTTTAGAGCAGACTCCTTTTCAAAAGGGGTGGGGTAGGGGGTGCGGATTCTCATGTTGCGGCTCATTTTTTCTTTAACTTTTTACTTCACTTTTATTCAGATAAACTGGTACACATTCAGCGGAGGTAACTTTTCAAAATTGTTTTGCCTCTGATCTACTGATCTACTCTAAAAGGAACAAATTCTTGCCTTTTAGAGCAGACTCCTTTTCAAAAGGGGTGGGGTAGGGGGTGCGGATTCTCATGTTGCGGCTCATTTTTTCTTTAACTTTTTACTTCACTTTTATTCAGATAAACTGGTACACATTCAGCGGAGGTAACTTTTCAAAATTGTTTTGCCTCTGATCTACTGATCTACTCTAAAAGGAACAAATTCTTACCTTTTAGAGTAGACTCCTTTTCAAAAGGGGTGGTGGTGGTGTGTGTGTGTGGTGGGGGGGGGGGGGGCATGTACAGGAAAGCAAACAGGAAGTCACAAAAGTTGTCTCCCTTGTATAAAATGGCAGAAAAGTGTTTCATATGTAATGTTTGTTTTGTCATTATTTGTTCCTCATCTCTCCTTCTTCTGGTGCCTTGGCAAGGCTGTGCTTCATGATTGTTGCTTTTCATGTTAATATTTTTAGTCATAATAAGGGATGAGGGAGAAATAAATAAATTACCTTCAACATTGCGATTGGCTCTGGAGCAAGCTGACCCAAACTTGTTATTGGCTTGTGCTTTGTGATTGTGGCATTTCATGGGAATTTTCACTTACATTTTTGTAGTGTTCATACGTCTAGGTAAGAGTGGGTATCAGGTAAATATTTTTCTTATTTCTCCATGAAAACATATGTTGTGGGTACTCATTAGAAGTGCCTCTCTGAGGCACTTCTAATGAGTACCCATAACATATGTTTTTGTGGAGAAATAAGAAAAATGTCAATATTTTTGGACAGAAAAAAAACATCTTATCAAGAGCTATGAGTCTTACTAAATGATGAGAGAGAAATGAAATAATTACCTTCAACATTGAGATTGGCTCTCGAGCTGGCAGATCCAAACTTGTTCTTGGCACTGACTTGGATACCACCTATGTCAGATTCTTCTGTTTTCTTTATGATGAGAGTGTACTTTGTGCCTTCTACAGAGATCTTGTAGTGACGGCCACTGAACACTTCACGGAAATTCTTGTACCTGAATTTGAATGATGAAATGATCACTGTAGTTAATAGTTTAAGTAATATTAAAATTTGAACACTTCAGTGAAATTCTTGCCCACTGAACACGTCAAAGATATTCTTGTACCTGAATTTGAATGATGTAACAATCACTGTAGTTAAAATTATAAGTAATATTAAAATTTGAACATTTAAGTGAAATTCTTGTATCTGAATTTGAACAATAAAACAGTCCCTGCAGTTAAATTATAAGCAATATTAAAAAAATAGAGAAAATAGAACTACTCTTCTGTTAACTAAACTTTCATGGTTCTACACTGGACACTTTTTCCTGTCAATAAATATTGGTATTTTTCCTATTATTTCTTTATGAAAACATATGTTGTGGTATTCATTAGAAGTGCCTCGATGAGGAACTATCAATGAGTACCCACAAGTTTTTTTGTGGAAAAATAAAAACAAAATTGATCTCCTTTTATCTAAGTTTGAACCTGCCAATTTATAAGTAACCCTTAAATGCAAAAACTGTAGATTACATTCCAATTTTTTAAATTATTTTTCAGAGAAAATAAGGCTTGACATTTCATGTGAATTGCCAGCTAAGCAAACAATTTGCATGGAATGCCAAACCTTATTTTTCTCTGAAAAAAAAGGATAACTGTAAAATGTAGATTGATACAATTGTGATTATCATTGTAAGGGTTAAAAGTCACCAAACCCCTTGCCCAACCATCCAGATTAACTTGGAATTTGTATGAGAAATAATTGTAACAAAACAGAAAAAACTTACCATGTGACTTCTGGTCTTGGCATGCCTGTGATTTCACAGGTAAACCTGGCCTCATGACCTTCAATCACTTCAAGATCTTGTAAAGGTTTGATGATCTTAGGAGCTTCAGTAGCTTAAATTGAATTAAGAAATTGGAATAAGAAAATGGAACAAGAAAACAGATGTTAGTGATGGTACCAGTCTGAACATCTCAAAGTTTGGATGCTTGCTGGTTTCCTGTTACTGTTCTGATCTACAATGCCAGGATCCAGTACTCATCTGATCTACAATGCAAGGAGCCTTTGCAATCACAGCTACTCAAATAAGTATGTGTACCCCCATGTTCCCCCATACTACGGTAAATGTACTAAAATTTCGAATAAATTTCGAACACTTTATTCCATACGTTTTTTTACTAAATTTTGCTTTTCACACAGTATTTTCTTAAAATATTTAGTGAAATGGCAAACAGTGTAGACTCTAAAGGAGCAGTCTGATCTGTGTCTGCAATATTTGCATATGCCATTTTTTCACAACCATTGGTGTACAAAATTTTAGAACATACACATACCCTTATAAGCGCACAGTCAAGCACTTTCATATTCCTAAAATTACAGCTTGTGTACATTTATCTGCTTCTTTATAAAAGCATGTTGTCGAGGCAATACAAATGATTGCCAACAACATAATGCTTTTATAAAGAAAATCAGAAAAAAAATATTGCATAAGTATCATTAAATAATCATCTCATGAAGTCATCTTCTTTACTTTCTTTAAAGTCCTTATATCAGGTGGATATTTTACTACAAGTTTTTCCAGTAATTTTGAAAATCCTAATCACACAGTGCTGTTCACAATGAAAAACTTAAGATAAAAATGAGCTGCAAACATCAGAAAACGTACCTTCAGAAATGTGCCCAGCAAAGATTCAAATCAGCCTGCACATTTGGGCAGTCTAATCAGAATCTTCAATGAGCACATTTTGAATAGCCAAGGATGCATTTTCTTCCTGTGGACAATGAAGACTGATCAGACTGCTCAGATTTGTAGGTAGATTTGCGTCTTCATTGAGAACACATGTCAGAAGGTATCTTGTGGCTCACTCTAGATTAATAAAACTGTGATTACCTATTCTGTCTCTGCAGAAGATCTCATCTGTTGCTGGTGATGCATCACCTAATCCTTCATCATTCTCCGCTCTCACTCGGAATGTGTACGGGATATCCTCATGTAAGTCTGTGATACGCAACATAGTGTCTTGGACAGGTGTCTTGTTCACTGGCAGCCATCTTGTGCCGCTGAGATCAGCTCGTTCAATCAGGTAACCAGAGATTGGTGCACCACCATCAGATACTGGTGGTTCCCATGACAACACACAATATTTAGGTCCAACTTCTACTATTTCAGGGGCATGGGCTGGTGCACCTGGTTTCTCTGTGAAAATTGGAATACAACTTGTTATAAGAAATAAACAGTAATCTTAATGATAATCTTGGCTCCAAATATTATGTTTTGCGGCAAGGAGTTTAAAGCATATAAATGTTTAGGGTAATTACATTACTAATCTTATGTCTGCTTCATATTAATAATTTGTTAGCAGAGGACATTTTGAAGTGTTAAACTGTGGGAAACAAAAATTCTTGTTTTTCATGGGTAGTCATACTTGTACACACACCACAATTAATAGAAACAAGGCATTTTCAACCAAACCTAGTTTTGCCTACTTTCAAAGTCAATCAGTGATATTAGTCTCCCAAACTTAGTCAAATTACACCATTTTCTAGTAGACCATTTTTTCAGTCTCTCAATATCACATAAAAGGAGCTCTGGCAAAACAGTGAAGACACAGATCAGTTACTTGCAAAAAGCATCATCTGATCAGGATCTACACTGTTTGCCATAACTTTACTGATTTGCAATAATAAAAGCGATTTAGGGAATTCTCTTAAGACACACAATGGGTCCTTCCAACAAACATGATGGGAGAGTTCATTCAAGATACTTAAACATAAATGGGTTTATATAATGAAGTTTGGAATCGCCACAAAAATAAAGCTCTTACATTATTGTACAGCTTTTACAACAAAATTAATTCTTAGCACTCTGGGTAAAATTATCAGCTGACAACATTTTGAAATATTTTTTTTTTCCAGGCAACAGGATTTGACATTCATGCAACTTGTCTCCAGTGAAGACAATTTGCATGAAATGTCAAATTCTGTTTTCTGCAAGAAATAAGAAAATTATTATCAAAAGCTTCTGCTGACTTTGCCCAGACAGAGATAAAGATTAAAAGCAAATTAAAAGAAACAGAAGAAGCATTAAAATACTTTTATTTCTAATATAGCTAACATGCAATATGATGACACAGACATCATATAATGTGGATCGGTAACATGCAACAAGAGAGACAAAGACATCGGGTAATGTGGAGCTGTAATTAATAGCATGCCAGTCTGAAAAAGAAAAGAAATAAGCTGTAGTATCAGAAAATGTAACTTCAGACATGTGCTCCCAGTGAAGATTCAGATCAACTTGGGCATTCCCACAGTCTGATCAGGATCTTTACTGTGTCAATTTTGGATGGCCAAGGATGCAGTTTCTTCATGCAGAACAAAAATCTGATCAGACTATATGGATTTGCAGGCTGACTTGAATCTTTATTGGGCGCATGCCAGAAGTTATGACATGCTGGGCTCAAATAACAATATAGCTAGCATACACAAAAAGCAATCTTAAGGGAACCGAGTATACCTGGTAAGTTTTACAAGGGAAGCAACTTTTGTGACTTACTGTTTGCATTCCTGCACACCAAGCCCCCTCTGAAAAGGGGTTTACACTAAAAAAGACAGAATCTACTCCCTAGGGGTCTACTCTAAAAGGAAAGGATTTGCTCCCACGGGGAGCAAACTTGGGAGCAAATTCTTTCCTTTTAGAGTAGATCCCTTTTAAAAGTGAGACAGAACAGTCTGAACAGAGTTGCCTCCCTTGAAATTGTATTCATTCCCCATAACTCATTACTGCCTAGATATTGACTACTTCTGGTGTCAAATAAATAAATAAAATTCCACAAAAGATAAAAATAAATGAATAAATAAATAAAATAAATAAATAAATCTTATAATTTTGGTAAGGTAGCATGCCGAGTAATAGTCTAAAATTTCATATAAAGGAAGAACATGCAAAAAGTAAAAACTTCTAGAGAATGGTTACATTTAGTAGATTTTCACCTTTTTTTACAAGGGTGATAATTTTTGTGACTTCCTGTTTGCAAGATAAAAGCGTTTCACAGCAAAGAACAAACAAACAAAAAAAAAAAAAAAAAAAAAAAAAGAAAGAAAGAAAGAAAAACTAAGCTAAGAAGACTTCACTAAATTAAGTCAGAGACATTTGGAAAATGCTAATCAGAGTTTTCATGTTAAACAGAGCTTCAGATAAGAGTGGTAAATATGATATCTTTTTTATATTTCTCCAAGAAAACGTATGTTGTGGGTACTCATTGTGCACTTTTTTGAGAGGAGGCACTCCTAATGAGTACCACAACGTACATTTTCTTGGAGAAAGAAAACCATTACAGTACTTTTTGGCTGGATGAAGCTACTTGTCTAGAGCCCTAACCAGTGAAAACACTCTTTGATACAGTAAGCAACATAACATGCTACATATCTTGTTTTTTTATTTATTCATTTATTTTTTTAAGAAAAAGATTTTGAAATAAAAAAAAAAAAAACACTTTTGCAAGCCATGCATTATCTTTACCTTTACTTCCCTTCAGTTCTACAGCAACAGGAAGTTCAGCAGGGGAGCTAATTCCAGCTGGATTCTCTGCGGAAACTCGGAATTTGACTGTTTCACCCGGTTTCAATCCTGTCATGTGATGGCTTCTGACTTTCCCTGGGACTCTAGTAATTTGTTCCCATGTGTCTGAGTCTGGGTGCTGTTTCTCGATGAGATAACCACTAACTGTGTCGTCACCATATGGTGGTTCCCAAGTCAATGTCAAGGCCGTTTTAGTTACATCTGAGACATGCAGTGCTGTAGGTGCCTCTGGTACTTCTGTCATAGAAAAATAAGATATGTACTATAGTTAATATATACTTTTTTTCAAATTTTAGGACAAGTATGGTATTTACTTTTTATGTACCTTAACTCCTCAACATACTTGTCTTAAAATTTGAGAAAAAAAAGTATATATTATTACCTGTTGATGTGTCTAAAGTAGTGCTGGATGAGTAGCAAACAGTGCAGACCCAGATGAGATGCCACATTCTGTCTGCTCTGGCCTGTCTGTTCAAATATTTAGAGTTATTATGGTATGTTCATAAATTTCCTGGGATCTTATCATAGATCCAGATAAATGGGGGTAACCAGATATTTTTCATTTTTTCCATAAAAACATATGTTGTGGGTACTCATAAGAAGGGCCTCTGTGAGACACTTCTAATGAGTACCCACAACATATGTTTTCCTGTAGAAATATTACAAAATATCAATACCTGGGCCCGGTTGTTCAAAGCGTCGTTAGCTTAACGAGCTCGTTAAGGGTCATTTCGTTAACTGTTTTAGCAGATTCAATATACAATATTCTGATATTTTTGCTGAAAAAATGTGAGTAGCTTTTGCATTGCAAAAGCTACTCACATTTTTTCAGCAAAAAATTTCAGCATATTTGCGTATCACTCGATTAAAATTTTAACCAATCGTTAACTAACGACATCGTTAGCTTTGAACAACTGGGCCCTGATGGTTGGAAAAAAAAAACACCTATCAAGCTATCGATAATCTTTAGAGCAATTTACATAGCTGTGAGTAAACTTATTTGCTGCTTAATGTCATATTGGGTTACATTACATTTTGATGAATGGACACGGCATTGCTTGTTATTATATAGCTCACATTTATTTTATGAAAAAGACAGAACCAAAATGTGAAAAAACTGTGTTCCTATTTCTTTGAATTTGTAGAACAAGGAAATGTTTGATGATGACCCTTGACCCCTGACGTTACACATTGTTTTGTTTATAGTATATATAAGTTACTAACTACACCACAATCTCTTCATAACACTGCTGCTAGGATCCAAAGCAAATACCATGTTAGCAAAACAAAGATGTTGTATCCAACAAAAATGTATAGATTATATAAAACAATAAATGGCAATTTTTCTATATACTCTATACATTTTTGTTTGGGTACAAAAAAATATATAGATAATATAGAAAAAAAGACCATAAATGGTCATTTTTCTATAAAATCTATACATTTATGTTTTAAAAATGTATAGATTATATAGAAAAAAATTACCATAAATGGTCATTTTTTTATATAATCTATAAATTTTCATTTGATATAATACTTTTGGGGTCCACTTTTAAACCATTTTAAATCCAAAACCATCTTATAATGGACCGTCTTATAAAGACATTCCCGTGTATTACAGTTTTAGTGGGTTTTTTTATCTAATCTAGTTAAAAGAGCACCATTACAATACAAGAAGCCAGGACACTTACCATATTTTCTCTTTGGAACAATTGGCTGCTCTGTTTCTAGAGCTGGACTGGTACCATATCGGTTTTCAGCATACACCTTGAAACTGTAGTCATTGCCTTCAGTAAGATTTGACACAGTTAACTTTGTCCTGTCAGCATCTGTCTTGCCAACATGTACATAAGATCGTCTGGTGCCTTCACGCTTCTCAACCACGTAGCCTGGAAGTTTGATTTTAACAATATTAATTGCCGTAATAAACAGTATACCTTTATCCCTTAAAAAGCCAGTCACAACAGCAGCAAATATTTTTTTTTTTTCATTTCCAAGAAAATATGGCTTGAATTTTTTTTTAATTGTCTATCTGGACTTTGGATTTCATGTGCATCACAGAGTGTCCAGACTTACTTTCTAAAAAAAAAAAAAAATAAATAAATAAAATAAAATCTATATTTTAGATAATTAGATGTCATCTGCTACAATTTGAATGCTGTTTTAAGGGTTATGCTGCAATATAGAAAGACAAAGCACTTCTATGAAATTCTGAGATTCCTACATGTATATATGAAGATTTAAAAAAAAAATACAGAAAAACTTCTAAAAATACTTGTAAAAATACATAAAAAAAAAAAAAAGATTATTTTACGAATTAGATAAGTGAAATTAAATATTACAGGGATACTTTTACCCACTGTGTCACAGTGACCGACAGCAAAGAATTTTACCAGATGGTCCATAAAACCTTCATACCTGGAAGCCAGCCAAGAATTATTGTTCTGAGCTTAAAACATCTTGGTATTTGATTTTTTTTTTTTTTTTTTTTTTTTTTTTTCCTCTCAAAATGGTAAATCTGGTTTTCTCACACAAGCTGTTACCCAATTCTGACAAAGACAATTGAACATGCAACAAAACTAGTTTACTTCAAGTTCTGACTTGTAAACTTACCTGTGAGTGGTGAGCCACCATCTGATGTGGGTGGTTGCCATTGGATAGTTGCAGAATCTCTAGTAACTTGAAGTGTTTTGATTGGCCCAACGGGAGCAGTGGGTGGTCCTTAAAATAAAAACAAATATTTTTTTAATAAAAATCCAGTACATGTTGAATACAGTCTCTCTTGTAACTTGAAGTGTTTTGATTGGCCCAAATGGAGCAGTGGGCAGTCCTTAATATAAAAGCAAATACTGATTAATAAAATCTAAAATTTGTTTAACATTTGGATAGTTGTAGCCTCTCTTATAACCTGGGGTGTTTCGACTAGCCCAAAAGGAGTGGTGGACAGTCTTTAAGATATAAGCAAATACTTTTTAATAAAAATCCAATTTATGGTTGAAACCAAGATTTGTAATTTGGTATACAGGTTGAAAAATAAAGATGAGGACTTGTTAAGGAGAGTATTTGATAACACTGGGATATTTTTTCTTATTTTTTTTTTCCATTAAAAAAAAAAAAAAAAAAAAAAGAAAAAAGAAACTAATGTTACATTCAAACTGCCTTACTGAGTCATCCAAACATGTGGTACTCAATTAGAATTGTACAAATATGTTTTATGTAGAACTGGAGAAGAATTATATCAGAATTATCTTCAAATACTCCTCCCGAACAAGTCCTCTCATAGTTCTAGGTAAGGTACTTTTTCTAATTTCAAGAAAAATTATGTTGTGGATACTCATTAGAAGTGCCTAAATTCTAAATAAGCACTTCTAATAAGTTCTCACAACATCTTTTGGTGGAGAAAACAGATGTTTCCCCCCTCACCCCCCACCTTGAATTTTCAGTTTTTCTACTGTTGTGAACTTGAAAATTAGGTCAAATCACCAAACTAATCAGTTCTTTGTTATGCCCCAATTATACATCCATGAAAATTTGGTAAGAGTCCAACCACTGGTTCACAAGGTATCGTGCAGACAATAAACTGTTACGCTGATGCTGGCGCCAACGCCGACACCAACGGGATCTGCACTAAAATCAATATGTCCCCCCTCCACTGAGGATGGGAGACATAATAAATATTTATCTGAAACTCCTCTTAGGACACACATATTAAAACATAATAACATTGATAAATAAAACAATTAGAAAGCTCCACTCACCATAAGGACTGACAGGTTTAAATGTTTGGGTAGTTTCCAGTGGAGCGCTAACACCCATCTTGTTTTCAGCAATAACTCGGAAGAAATAATCCACATTTTCAACAAGATTCTCAACATCTGCTGTAAGCTCGTCAGGTGATACTTTCGCAACTCTCAGCCACATGGGCCTTCTGGCTTCTGATTTTTCAATGATATAACTAGTGAGACGTGATCCACCGTCATACTCTGGTGGTTGCCATGACAACCTAACATGGTCAGCAAAGATGTCATCAACAACCAATGGTCCTACTGGCTTGTTTGGTTTATCTGTAAAATTATAAAGATAGTAGCAAAATAAGTTCTGAGCAAGATCTAAAGATTATAATTCACAACAAAAGTCTTAAATATCAAATTTATCCTAAATACTTAATCGGGTTATTCTAAAAACTGACAAGGCCTGTTTAACAACCTGATGATGTACCTAAAACATGCTGTCTGAATGGTAAACAGTATAGGCCCTGATCAGATGCTCCATAGTTTGAGCAGTAACTGCCCAAATATTTAGGGTAAATATAGTATTCTAAAAAAAAATGCCTTTAAATCTACTGATATTTCATATCTGTATTTTTTTATCAGTGGAAATTTCTCTAAATCCTCTGAATTTAGTGAAGCATCTCTGATTTGTGTTTGCTGCCATTTCTTTTGCAGCAGAAGATACCTACCAAAGAGCTGTTTGTAACATGGAATTTGATTGGCTTTTGTCATATGAATTCTGACTGGCTTTTGGGATCATGTGTTCTAATTGTGACTGGTTGACATTTATGCAAAATCATGTACATGTCATTTTGACAGTACATTGTATGTTCATTTCATTTTATCACTCATGTCTATTTTCAGCTGTGTAGAAGTCTGATACTGAAAATCTGTCAAAAATATTAACCTCTGGAAACTGGTTCATTCTGGTTTTTGTCTTACTATTAACCTGGAGAGATCAATTTTATCTAATTTTAGGTTAACAGAGATTTGTCAAAGCTGTCTTAGAAAGCTGAGGAAAGCTTTCTTTCTGGTCATAGATTAATAGTAACATTACACATACAGTATTTACCGTAAGCATTCAAACGGACATGCCTGAGGAAACAAGATAGATGCAGACCAGATGCTACAGAATGTGGTATCTAATCAGGGTGTATGCTAATTACCACTCATCAAATATTTTTAAGCAAATTAACAGGCAGTAAAACTGACTTGTTCAAAATTTAGGACAAGTATGGTGTGACAATTGTCCTAAAATTTTGTACACTAAAGGTCTGATAAAATGGCATTACAACTACTTAAAAATTACTTTAGGCCAAAAAGGTATGGAATAAAGTATTCTAAATTTTAGGACATTTACCACAATGTGTCCTAATACTTCAGGCAAAAAGTCGAACAAGAATTCTGCCGAAGGCTATGTTGTGCCCAAAGTTACAAAATCAGTGAACCATGAAATATATGTCACGGTCAAATATGGATACTGCTGTCTGAGTTGTTATTCCTACATGCAAGCTTATACCAAGTATCATCACTGTAGCCTTTATAGTTCTTGGGAAATGAACTTGAACATTAGGATCAAAGTTAGGGTTGACACAAATGTTGACGGATTGATGGACGAACAAACGAACAGATGGATGGAAAACCAGATCCCTATATAGCGCCATGCTAAAAGCAGGTATGACTAAAATAAATTTTCTAACTTACCAACTGGTTTGCTTGAAACAATTGGTTCCTGCAATTCTATTGGTTCACCAACTCCAATATTATTTTTAGCACTAACTCTGAAATAGTACTTCTTTTCTGGAACAAGATCCTTCACTTGCAAGGAGTGGACGAAGGTGTCAACCTGTTTCTCTTTAACCCAGTTGTCTTTAAACTCTTCACGTCTTTCAACAATGTAAGCTGTCAAAGGTGAACCACCATCATATTTTGGTTTCTTCCAGCGGAGAGTAGCAGATGTCTTTTCCAGACTGGTAACCTCCAACAGTTCGGGACGCCCTGGTACTTCTGTAAAAATACAAAAAAACATGAATCTGAGTCATACACAACAGGAGTAACCACCTAAATATTTTTCTTATTTCTGAATGAAAATATAATTATATTGTCAGTATTAATCAGAAACACCTCACGATTTTTCTTATTTCTGCATGAAAACATATGTTGTGGGTACTCATTGGAAGCACCCAGAGTGAGGCACTTCAGAATGAGTACCCCAACATATGTTTTCATGCAGAAATAAGAAAAATGTCAACCCTATTTTGTTTTGTTTTGTTTTGTTTTGTTTTTTTAATAAAAAAAACCCCTTTATCTATGACAATTGTTTGAAAAAAAGCTTCCGCCAACATTCTCATTAAACAGGTGTTATCCATCAAATAATGACATGTAAATTACTGCCCGCATCCTTAAACAGTGTTAAAGGAACATTACAAATCTGGTATAGGAAAACAATTTATGAGTTAAAAATTCTCTACTTAAAAGCAATTTATCACCGTTATCTTATTCAGTCTAACAGATAAGTTAAGGAAGGTAACTCAGCAACATCCCTACTGTAATTACCCCAAATGTTCTGACAGACAGACCTGAGGAAACAGTGCAGACCCAGTTCTAATGGAGCAATCTTATCAGGGTCCAGAATGTTTGCCATGCCATCACACCAATTCAGACACCTCATTCAATTTGTTTGTTTGTGTTGAGGTTTTACAGCCCAGTCAACCCAATGGGGTCTGTCGAGCATGATCAGTTTACCTAACCACACATTTACTGGGCAGGATTAGTCCTCTAAGTGGTTGACCAGTACTGTGCACATTCTTTCGCCAGAAACTGACAACTGCCCTTCTTGAATCAGCAGAAGGGAGAGAATGACCGTAGAAAATATTTCATGATCAATCTGCATGAAAGAATGTTGCCGACCTCAGCGGGGGTTGAACCGACGACCTCCTGGTCTCCAGTCGGACGGCACATCCAACTGAGTCACCGACACCTCATTCAGTAGTCAAACAGACTTGTTTGTATTTTATAATAAGTACAGTCAATCCTCCTTATATGGACACTTGATACAATGACAAAATTCGTTATAATGACAATTTGAATGTCACAAAACCTTTGCTCAAGATTTGATAGTTAATCAGAAATTATTCAAAAACACTGCATTAAAATATCAAGCAGCATATGTTTTTGATATTTGTTAGAATTGCCTCAGTGAGGCAATTCTAACAAATATCTAAAATATATGTTCTCTGAGGAAATAAGAACAAAACAAGGTCTTTCTTACATATCTTTCTGTCCATTAAGGATTCTTTACAATAGCAAATTCATTTTAACTGCAACATCTTTCGGAACAAATGCTGTCATTGTAACGAGGCTTCACTGTAATTACTGCTCTGGATAAAAATTCAGCTGATGATACTTAATGATGGTAGTCTGATGTTTTACGTCCCTTTCAACATTATTTAAGTGATATCAAGATTATGGCAGGATGATAATGGAAGGCTCTGTGCAATAAAGTGTTGTACAGTCATGAGCTCAATTCCGCCTCCAGCAGGATTTGAACCCAGGACCTCATGATCCAAAGCCAGGAAGGCTAACCACACGGCCACAAAGACACTTCTTGATCATGATATTTTGAAACAGTTTTCTTATTTTTCCCAGAAAATAGGCTTTGGCATTTCATGTAAATTGTCTCCTTAGGTGACAATTGCATACAATGTCAAAGCCTATTTTCTGGGAAAAATAAGATATATATATTAAATTTGTCATCTGCTGAATTAGCACAGAGTGGTAAAGGTTAAGTAGTTAAATGCCAAAAATTTTGGGTAAACACAGTATTCACTTACCAATTTCCCTTTCTGGTACAACAGTCTTATCAAGAGTCACTGGTTCACTCAAACCTTCCTCATTCTCTGCCATCACTCGGAAGGTATATCCCCGGCCTTCCAGAAGTTTTGGCACCGTGTACTTATTCACTTTCGGTTCGACACGAGTGACTCTGACCCACTGTTGTCTTCCAGTGTCTCGTCTCTCAATGGCATAGCCTACAATGGGGGCGCCACCATCAGACTTTGAAGGAGACCACTCTAGGCTGACTGCATCACTGGATATATCTGTGACCTTGAGATTTTCAGGAGCAGATGGGACATCTGTGAAAAAAGAAGAACAAAGGAACAGATAAATAGCAAATTTAACTCTTTCACTGCCACAGGCGATAATAATAGGCTTTTGCAAACAGTGCAGATCCAGATAATGAGCCATCTCATCAGGATCTACACTGTTTGACATTCAGTCTTTCAGTTTTACAGATAGACTTCTTTCCAGTCGATAGTTTGTTAAAATAAAACAAAGTAGACAAAACTGTCGTCTGAAATTTGGCACCGAAAGAGTTAACTTAATTACTGCACTTAAATTTATTTTTGTTTTAAAATTTGCTGGAAAAAACTTGTAGTGAAATATCCACCTTAAAGGGCATATTTTTGATGAAATTGCAGTTTTTAAAACAATTCAACATTGTATGAAGTCAGCCTTCATTGGAATAAAGTTTTCAGATACAAATGTTTTTATGCAAAAATGACTCAATTTCCCCTCCCTGCTCCCCCACAACCCCTTCTACTTCAAACCTTGTTCTTTACTCACCTATGCCGGTACTTGCTTTGATTGGCTCAGACAACTCAACTGGTTCACTAACTCCACATTTGTTTTCAGCATAAACTCTGAAGTTATAGCTGTGATTTTTAATCAGTCCAGGAATATTATAAGTTGTGGTTCCAGCTGGGACCTTTGCAGCACGGACCCAGCCACCATATTCAAGGTCAAGTTTGTCAATGATGTAACCTGTGATTGGACTGCCTCCATCATCAGGTGGTGGTTTCCATGACAACATTACAGAATCTTTGGTGATGTCACTGGGTGTGAGTGGCCACTCTGGAGAACTAGGAACTTCTGTGAATAAAATCAATTTTACTACTATTAACTCTGAAAGAGCCAAGCAAAACTTTTACAGACAATATTCTATTTTTTTTTTATAAATTATTTTTCTAGGAAAATAAAGCCTGACATTTCATGTGAATTCTCTATTAGACAATTCACAGGAAATGTCAAGCTTTACTTTCTGAAAAATTAGACTACCATAATAACTTTTAGTATTGGGACAGACAGGCCTTTGCAAACAGTGTAGACCCAGTGTAGATCAGGGTATACACTGTTTTCCATACATACAGCAATATTTTAGACACCTCAACAGGTAGCAGAATGGACTATTTCAAATTTTGGGACAAGTAGATAAGGTGTCCCAATACTTAGGGAAAATACAGTATTTTAAAATGTTGTCTGCTGCAGTCACTTTAAGGGTTAAAACATAGCTTTTGTTATTTTATTGTACAATAAAATTAACAGTAAAATTATAAAATTCATTTACAGGCTCTTAAACAGGGGCAACAACCTACGTCATCAATATGGTGATATGGACATAGCTGCGTCTGTAACATTTGTTTGATTTATGGCCAAATCATAAAGAGTGCATAATGCAGCATAAAATTATTATGTGCACCAAATATGTCCATTCTAGTACTGTATTTTACTGAAAATACAAAATTAATACATATTCTATTTATTATAGCTACTTCAACCAATTAGGCTCAAATTATTAGTGTTACCAAATATCAACATGGATGGTAGAAGTGTTTGAATATCCATTGTACTTCAGAAGCCTGTTGTTTAGACAGACAGATAGTCTATATGGAAGAGAATTATGTGTACTATGTAAATATTCTGAATTTCATAAACCCTAATTAATTCAACAAGTTTTTGTAAAACTTTGTTACCAATGAATTAACATGTTCATCATCGAGGTTGTAGGATGTGTTAAAAACTGGACAAAAAAAAAAAAAATCAAAACATATCCATACAATGTTCAGCTTGCTTTCACAAACCATAAATTCTCTTCAACTCTTTATTTCTGGAGACAACATGCTAAGATATGGTACATTCTGTCATCATTAACCAACCTGGCTTCCTCTCTGGTTTGACCGTTGTGTCAGCTTCGACAGGTTTTCCTTGGCCAACACTGTTTTCTGCCGATATCCTGAAATTGTATTCCTCTCCTTCGACCAAATCTTTCACCACAAACTCATTGACAGACTTTGGCAATTCTATCAGAGTATTCCAGTCTCGGGATCCTTGCTCACGCAATTCAATGACATAGCGTGTGATTGGAGAGCCACCATCATCCATGGGTGGTAACCATGACAATTTGACAGAATCCATAGTGAGGTTGCTTGTCTTCAGCTTGCCATTTATGGTGCCCGGTTTAACTGTGAATATACATATGCAAAACACATACTATAATTACCCAAATTATTGGGACAGACATGCCTGAGCAAAAGTGTAGACCAAGATCAGACCTGCAGAACACAGCATCAGATCAGGGTTTACACTGTTTGCCACTCATCCAGCAGTTTTCACACACATTTTGAAACATTAGGGCCCAGTTGTTCAAAGCTAACGATGTCGTTAGTTAACGATTTGTTAAAATTTACACTGAGTGACATGCAAATATGCTGAAATTTTTTGCTGAAAAATGTGAGTAGCTTTTGCAGTGTAAAAGCTACTCACATTTTTTTTCAGCAAAAAATATCAGAATACTGTATATTGAATCTGCTAAAACAGTCAATGAAATGACCCTTAACCAGCTCGTAAAGCTAACGACGCTTTGAACAACTGGGCCAAGATCACAAAATGGACCTGTTCAAATATTAGGACAAGTATTGTAAGGAGGTAAGGTATCCTAATATTTAGGATAAATATGGTGGCAATTCAATCATTAAGCAGTGAAAAACCTTCAAAAACTGTCATAAACCCAGTAATTTTCTCTTTTTTTTGTGCAGACTTTAGTTTAAACAATATTTATTCATCTAAGAGATAACAACACAACATGTACAAAAAAATAAAAATTCACTTTTTAATTTGAAGTATTTCTCATTTCATTTTTTTTCTTTTTTTAAGTGAGGGCATTCTTAAATGTCTTCCCCATAAGAATATCAAAAGAGGTTCTTCCTAAGTGCAATGCCCAGGCAAAACCAGGTCCAGCATATCAGGCGACTGGTATGCCTATACCAATTAAACGGTGATGGCAGTGAGCAGTGCCTTTGGCTGCACTAGGAGGAAACAGCAAAGTTGGTAGATTGTTAGAGACATAAGGTAGCTTCAGGGATTGAAATCATAGTGGTAAACCTGCTGTAACAATGTATCACTGTTGATAAGATGCTTTTTTCAATCCAAAAGTATTGATATTTTTCTTATTTCTCGACTTTTTTTCAATCCAAAAGTATTGATATTTTTCTTATTTCTCGACAAAAACATATGTTTTGGGCACTCATTAGAAGCAGCATGGTACTTTTAATGAATACCCACAACATTTGTTTTCATGGAGCAATAAGAAAAATAATAACCTGATACCCACTCTTAACTAGACCTATGACAGCGGCATGTGAGGACCATTACATCACATTAACACACCTACATCTAGGTCGCTTACGAGCTAGTTACCGCCAAGCACTACAGAATTACAGCACAGGCAATTCATAACTGTTCAACAGTTTATAACAATAAGCAAATATATATATGTAGGTCATATGTTAAATTCTTAATGGTACTTCAAGGATTAATCTTGCTTGAAAAAAAAAAAACAAAAACTGCCTAATCCACTCACCAGGAGCTTTTCTGCACACTATGGGTTCCTTTGCCTCAAGTGCAGGACTTCTTCCCTCATCATTTTCAGCAAACACACGGAACTGGTATTCCACGCCCTCAATCAGACGTGAAGCCTCACAGCTCAAAAGCTTTGGTCTCACCCGATCAATCTCAACCCATGTCTGACGTTTGGTGTCGCGTCTTTCAACAATATAGTGCTTCAGTGGTAGACCTCCATCAGATTTTGATGCTTTCCAGTGAACTGTGCAAGATGACGCTGTTATATCGGCGAACTGTAGTGGGCCCTCTGGAGCTGATGGCGGTCCTACAATTTACGGTAAATGTTCTAAAATTTCGAACACTTCATTCCATACAATTGGCCTAAAGTTTGCTTTATACACAGTTCTTTCTTCAAATACTTATAGTGGAATGCAATCAGTGTAGACCCTGGTTCTGCACTATTTGCATATATATATATATATATATATATATATATATATATATTTTTTTTTTTTTTTTGTCACAAGGTTTTGTGTATGAAATTTTACGGCATTTACAGTAATAAAATTCATTTGAGCCATAAGGTAATAAAACATACCTTCTGACATATGCATCCGATGAAGATTTAAATCAGCATGAGCATCCATACAGTCTGATCAGAGTCTTTCTCATCCATACGAAGAAATTTTGCATCCTTCACTATCCAAAATGCACAAAGTGAAGATTCTGATCAGACTGTGTGAATACGCAGGCTGATCTGAATCTCAGCTTGGCCCACATGTCTGAAGGTATGTTCTCTGAGGTTGCCCCACATTTGATGTACATGTTTTCCTTGCGGTTATTCAGCCATCTTGTTTTACTTACCATACTGATCTTAACCCTCTTCATGCTGAATAAATTAAGATGCCACGCCTACTTCTAATTTCCATCCAATCAGATTATTTGATCCTGTTTTTTGATAGAAATTCGCATATTTAATGACAAACAATGCAGATCCAGATCAGCTGGCTTCTTCAGAAGCCAACTGATCTGGATCTACACTGTTTGCTTAGACAGGGCATAACGTGTTCAGCAAGAGAAGGATTAGAATTTCAGGGTCTGTTTTTACTGACTTTTGATGTGTCCAAAAATTGCTGGATAAGTGACTGTAGACTGTATGCAAATGGAATAAGGGCCCTTTTCTAATGTTTTGCACCATTTGTCTTTCAGTCTATGAGACTGAAATGGTCAAGTCTACCATGACGTTAACGTTTTCCTGTAGAGCTTAATGGAATCGTCATCGTGATCAAACTACAAAAATTCACGTCGCCAACGTAGTGCGTACAAAAGGGCGTATTTGATGACATTGCATTTAAACATTTACTTCTCGCGACATCCACTGCAAAAGAGTTCTTTGAAAACATTGCAACAATGTCGATTTTCCTTTCTGTATCATGTTAGAATTGAAACAATTTTTGTCTACTGTGAATTATCATGACTAACGCATGGTGTTGTCGGGCAGATGTGAATATTAATTCACTCCTGCTTCGCCGTGGTGAATTAATACTTAGCAACCTGTCCTCCAACACCATGCATTATTTGTGATAATTCACAGTACTGAAAAAACTGTTTCTTGAATTTACCACAGTTCTAGGCTAGAGGAGTATCTCAAATATTTTTCTTACTTTTCCATGGAAACTTTTCCATGGAAACATATGTTTCCATGGAAACATATATGTTTCCATGGAAACATATGTTGTGGGTACTCATTAGAAGCACCTCTCTGAGGTCCTTCTGATGAGTACCCACAATATATGTTCTCATGGATAATAATTTTTGCTGAAAAAAAGTCTTCTGGAGTTATGACTTACCATAAGGACTCTTTGGTATAAATTTGTCGCTTTCCAAGGGCTCAGATAATCCAGCCTTGTTTTCTGCTTTTACACGGGCATAATATTCCGTGCCTTCTGTAAGATGAGTCAATTTCACTGTTGTTGTTGGTGCTTTCAATCTCTCGGCATAGCCCCATGAGGATTTCCAGCTCTCACGTTTCTCCACCATGTAGTGTGTGATGGGCGAGCCACCATCTTGAGCACTCTCGTTCCATGACAGAACGGCAGAGGTCTTCTGTATGTCAGAGACATCTAGTGGGCCTTCTGGTGGGGATGGTGGTTCTGAAATAAAATTAAAATATACAAGATTTAGCATTGATAGGCTTAACAATGCATCAACCCATGAGAGTCATTTGCATCAAAATGGTACATTAATTTGGTTTGGTATTGAAATGGCTATAATAATAACTAGTCAGGTATGCAAGAAGGTATAAGTGATTAAGCATTGTTTAAAAATAGGCAAAACAAAAAAAAAATAAATAAATAAATAAATGTCCATGAGAGCTGGCAAATTATTTCTTGTCCACAATATTCCAAAGATCTGATATGACAAAGAAAATAAACTTGTCTTTATATTTTCAGAAGATAATAAAGTGAGCTGTTTCCAAGGACATTGCCATTAAAATGAATTTGCTGTTGTACAGAATACTTAATGAGCAGATTGATATGTATGTGCCTCGGGTGCCTGGTAGTGTTAAAAATCTGCACAACACTTTTTTTTCTGGACAAAAAAAAAAAAAAAAAAAAAATATTACTTTGCATGCTGGGTAGAAATTTCAGCAGACAAAATTTTGAAATATTTTTCTTATTTGTCACAGAAAATAGGCTTTGACTTTTCATGCTGACAATTTGTATGAAATGTCAAGGTCTGTGTTGTTGGAAAAATAAAAAAAACATTATTAATTTTTCATCTGCTGAATTAGCTTAGAAAGTAGTAAAGTTTAAAATGGTGTCTGCTAATATCTAAATTCAGCATGCTAAAGGTTAAGAACTTACTGATTGGTTTGAGTGGTGAGACTGGTTTATCAGTTGTGGACTGCTCTCCAGGTCCAGCCTCATTCTCGGCCAAGACAGCAAAGAGATAGTTCTTGTCCGGACTAAGCCCAGTCACTTTGGCATTAGTCTTGTAGGAATCAACAGTTCCTGCATCAACCCAATCACTGCCAGGTTTGTCGTCTTTCTTGTAAACCCTGTATTTCTTGATACGGGCACCACCATCTTCTCGGGGAGCCTTCCAGCTCAGGTTTACATCATTCTCCGTAATGTTGTCAACAGCAACTTTCAATGGTGCACTTGGGGTATCTGAAATAATACAGCCCAACCTGTGTTAAACAAGCACCTAAGGGAAAGCCAAAAAATGGTTGCTTAAGACAGGTCCTTGCTTAATACAGGTATACATACACGTATTTGGCTTTTAAGAGAATCCAAAATGTGGTCTTTTGCAAACTACAGGTGGCCTTTGAGATGGGTTTGACCGTACATTAAAGGGAAAGAGGCCACTAAACGCAATGCATTCCTTTTGAATACATAGTATTTAGCATCAGCAACCAAGCATCTTAGGACAAATTTGAACCAAAATCAGTTTTTTTTTCTGGTGAGGTTTTATGGCCCAGACAACCCAATAGGGTCATGTCAACCCAATAGGGTCATGGCCCAGTCAACCCAATAGGGTCATATCGAGCGCGGTCAGTTTACCTAACCACATGTTTACTGGGCTGGCTTAGTCCTCTAAGCGGTTAACCATTATTGTGCACATTCTTTTGCCAGAAACTGACAACTGCCCTTCTTGAATCAGCAGAAGGGAGAGAATGACGGCAGAAAATATTTCATCATCAATCTCCATGAAAGAATGTTGCCGACCTTGGCGGGGGTTGAACCCGTGACCTCCTGGTCTCCAGTCGGATGGCCCGTCCAATTGAGTCACCGAGGCCGGTACCAAAATCAGTTAAGAAATGAGACAGATATTGTGGTTTCAAGGTTTGTTAATTGAGCAATGACTTCACACCAAAGTTTATCATACATTTGTGCAGACTCTAAATTTTAGATACAATGTCCTATTTTGAGCCCAAAAAATAACTAAAAACAAGAAATGTCAATAAGCAGTGCTAATTAGATACCCCCTGTTCAGAAACCAAAATGTAACAGACAGACTGACAGACAGATGGACAAATAGACTGACATGAAACAGTATACCCCAACCATAAACACAGTTTGTAGGGGGGGGGTATAATGAAGCGAAATACTTATAGCTATATAATTATGGGTTATTGCACTGATATTGGTGAATAGTTCCATATTGACTGAGATATTAAAGAACGCTCACTACTGATATTGGAGAATATTGCCCTATGCTGGGATATCAAAGGACACAAGCAAGCTAGCATCCTTTATTATCTCAACGGACAATATTCACCAATTTCAGTGCAATAACCCATTAGTACCTGGGCTCAGTTGTTCAAAACTAACAATGTCATTAGTTAATGTATCCTTAAAACTTTGATCATTAAATATGGCATATACAGTCAAACCTGTCTTAAAGGCCACCTGTATTAAGCAATAACCTGCCTTTAAAGGCACTATTTCAGATCCCATTAAAGGCATAGAAGTGGAAATCTACCTGTATTAAGCAAGCACCTGTCTTAAGCAATCAATTTTTGGCTTTCCCATAGGTGCTTGCTTAACACAGGTTAGACTGTATGCTAATATTTTTGCAGAAAAAATATCAGTGAATTGGATATTGTACTTACTAGAACAGTTAACATTTTGACCACTAACAAGCTTGTTAAGCTAATGATGCTTTGAACAACTGGGCCTAGGTGTTCCGAAGGTATCCTGTATATTATTACCTATTTTCTTCTTTGGTTTGGCGGTATCACTAGCCTCCAATGGAGCACTCTCTCCCTCCTCATTTACAGCCTTAACTCGGAAATAGTACTCGTTATCGACAACAAGACTCTTAGCGGTGAATTCTGTAGTGACATCATCAACAGTGCCTGCAGTGTTCCACATGCTACGACGAGATTCACGCACTTCAACGACATAATTTTCAATGGGCTTGCCACCATCTTTCTCAGATGGTTTCCATCTAAGACGGCAACTGTTTTCTGTGACATCGGAAATCACAAGTGGTCCTTTTGGAGCAGAAGGAATATCTAAAGGAAAAAAGAAAACATAAATAAGCCAATCATTAATTTCTAAAGAGATAAATACTGTCATGTTATATACACATTTCTTCTTCTTTCTTTCTTTCTTTTTTTTTATTCACTTTTTCTTTATGTTTATCCTAAATATTAAGATATCTTAACTCTTCATTGTACAAGTCCTAAAAAATCAAACAAGTTCAATTTATGATTTAGGACAGGGTTTTTAATCTTAAGGTTTATGAGAGATTTCTTAAAAAGTTACTGTTGGGAGGAGGAATAAAAATATGAAAAAGCTTGGGTCGATCAAATAAAATAATTTTCAAACAAAAATATATGTAAAAATGCAACATGAAAAGCTTGGGTCGATCAAATAAAATAATTTTCAAACAAAAATGCATGTAAAAACGCATCATTTCAGCCCCAAATTTGAAAGGTGAGAACATAAAACAAAAATAAAATTGCATTCACTCACCAAATGGACTTTTCACAGTAACTGGTCTAGACATTTCTAAAGCATCACTGGTACCCATCTTATTAACAGCTGATACTCTGAACATCAACTCACTGCCAGGAACCAGTTTCTTCAAAGTCAGGGTTGTACCATCATCCAGTGTTTTCTCAACTTGTGTCCATCTTGAATATACCTTCTCACGTTTTTCTATGAGGTAGCCTGTGATTGGTGAGCCACCATCGCTCTCTGGTGGTTGCCATGACAACTCAACAGTGTCCTTGCCAACAGGTTTGGCAGTTAGTGGTTCCATTGGAGCACTTGGTGGACCTTCAAGACAGCAGAAACAGTTTATTAACCTTTGCAATTCTAAATAAATTAAGGTGTCACATCTACTTCTAATTTTCAGCCAATCAGATTGCTTGATCCAGATTGTTGATACAAATTCACATACTTAGACAAATAGTACAGATCCAGATCAGTTGGCTTCTGAGGAAGAAGCCAACCGATCTGGATCTACATTGTTTGCAAAGGTAGGGCATATCCAGATTCAGCAGGACCAGGATTAACAAACACAATATACAATAAGGTGAAAAAGTACTGATAAGAAAGGTATCAACATTAATATTTTGTCTTATTTCACCGCAAAAACATACATTGTAGGTATTTGTTAGAAATGCCTCAGTGAGGCACTTCTAAAAAGTACCCACAATATAATTTTCATGGAGGAATAAAAATTCCTAATATTTTTGGCTGAAAATATATGTTGTGATGAGGCATTTCTTACAAGTACCTACAACATCTTTTTGGAGAAATAAGAAAAATCCAAATATTCTTGGTTGGAAAAAGGTATTTCATCTACCGACAGGCTAAACATATACACAACTGACTCTGGTTATCTCAAACACTGACATATCAAACTACTGCTTAACAAGGATAATTACCTTTTGGAACTCTGCAGATAACTTCATCAGAGTCCAACGGCTTGCTTTCTCCAATGTCATTGAAAGCAAATACACGGAAATGGTATGGTTGGTCTGTGGTCAGTTTCTTTACTTTCTGATCGGTCCTCTCAGTGATGGTGACATCATCCCATGTGATCATGTCAGAGGTCATCTGAAGTTTGTAGCCAGTGACTTTACTGCCTCCATCTTTTCTGGGTGGAGCCCATTCCACAACAAGGCTGTTGGGTTGGACATCACTGAATTTGATTGGTCCTGTAGGCTTGTCAGGGACAGCTGCAGAAAAGGAAAGAAAGTATAAACAGACACAAGATGACATGGATTTCATCATGCAAAAAGGGGCTGTAGCACATAATCATCAGAGGTAATTTAAGTCATATCAAGACAATGGAAAGGTGACAATGAAAGGCTCTGTGCAATGAAGCACCATAGAGTCATATGCTGAATTCTGCCTCTAGTCTGATTTATTACCATATTTACACAAAAATTTGGATAGATATTTCTCAGCAAATAGTGTAGACCAAAATCAAACTACTCCTAAAGAAGACAAAAATCAAACTATTCCTAAAGAAGCAGTTTTTATTTGAGCCTGCACTGACTGCCAGCCACTCAGCCAGAACTTATTTAAGGAACCTCGCAAGGCAGTCAAGCCAGACTGTTAAAATTTAAAGATAATTATGGTAAGGAGTTATGGTTTCCAAATATTAAAGGCAATTATGGAATATCAGTTACACAGGAAGAACATGATTTGCATTTTTTCCCTGATATTTAAGCAGCAGAAACCAAAACATAACAGATGGATGGATGGATGGATGGACAGACATAAGGATAGACAGACAACCTGAAAACAGTATACCCACCCCAAAAAAATACAGTTTGATAAAGGGTATGAATACTAAGAACAGCAAAAAAGGCTTACTCTTTTCTTTGCTAGGTTTGACAGCTTCCCTCATTTCTGTCCATGGTCCTTTCCCTTCAACATTCTCTGCACAGACTCGGAAGTAATAATCTGTTCCCTCAATCAATCGTCTCACAGCATGTGTCATAGTCGGGGCTTTGATTGTTGATTCAGGCCTCCAAGAGCCATAAGTTTTCTCTCGTCTCTCAATGACATAACCAGTGATTGGAGCACCTCCATCTTTTTCTGGTGCCTTCCATTCAAGAGTAGCACTATTTGAAGTGATTTCTGTTGCTCTGAAGTCCTCGGGGGCAGATGGAACAGCTATAAATAGAACATTTCAGGGAATAATATAGTTTCAAATGAAATAACTACCTGATATAAAATTGTTTGTCTCCCCTCACAATGGAGGCTACTCTTCAAGGAAAGAAGCAAATTCTTTCCTTTAAGAGTAGCCCACATTCATAAAAGAATAAAAGATGAAAAGAACACCAGGAAAGCAAAATGCTGCCTGCAAAAGTTGCATCCCTTTAAAATATGGTGGCAAAATCTCATATACATTCTTTCACCTTAAATATCTCAATGCTGTATAGTTTCTTTTACATTTTTCCCAAAAGGAAAATTACAATCATCTATCACAGAACCAAATTCAAAGTTTCTTTTTTGGAATTACTTAGAAGAAAAAATCTATATTTTGGGAAATAATAAGAAAATTATCACTTATCTGTCACCAGCTAATTTTGTTATTGGCATGTAAAACTTTTTACTTTACAATACTAGAAATGTGTGTTTACAAAACACTATGTCCCAAAATATATGCTTGACCCTACAAAATGAAAAATTTGTAATGGGGCATAACTGTCATTTTTTTTTTTTTTTTTTTTTTTCAAAAGGCAATCACCTTCATTTCCTCCTATATGGTACACAAAGGAAGAAGCAAACATGAAAATTACTAACACAAGAATGGAAGGGAAGCAAGCATGTACTAGATCCATGGTACAGAATCATGGCATCACGAAAACATACCTATATAATTTTGACCCCCTGATACCCCACTTTTATATAGTAAATCTTGGGTTTACAGGGGTATACATTATTTTTCTTCTTTCTGCTCAAATCATAGATTGTGGGTACTCATTAGAACTGCCTCGCTGAGGCAGTTCTAATGAGTACCCATAATCTATGTTTTGAGCACAAATCATAGATTGTGGGTACTCATTAGAACTGCCTCGCTGAGGCAGTTCTAATGAGTACCCATAATCTATGTTTTGAGCAGAAATATGAAAAATATCAGAGGTTTTTATCTGAAATTTTTCAGTTTTTTTGGAGGTGAAATTTTCTACATATTTACATAGGCGTTTTTTCGTAATGGTAAACTGGTGAATAATATTGGTACTGTTGATCACAGCGATATACAGAATGATCAAGGCTTTAATTTGAAGTTCCCTGTTGCTAGGTAACCACACGTTACTACTAAAGGTCTTCACAAACATGCAAAAGAATCTCAGGTACCAACCTTTATAGGGTACCCACAATATTTTTATATGGAGAATAAGTCAAACTGTCAACATATCTTTGTTGAAAACCTCATCTTATCAAGTGCAGCAATTAACCCTTGTCCTGCTGAATAAATTAAGATGGCACACCAACTTCTAATTTTCAACCAATCAGATTACTTGATCTGGATAGTTGCTACAAATTCACATACTTAATGGCAAACAGTACAGATCCAGATCAGATGGCTTCTGAAGAAGCCATCTGATCTGGATCTACACTGTTTGCAAAGGCCGGGCATATCTTGGTTCAGCAGGGCAAGGGTTAAGACTATTGTAACAACAACTAACTAACATATAGCTCTAGAATAAAAGGAATCTTGATAAAGTTTTCTTATTTCTCCATGAAAATATACCTAGGTATTTCTTATGAGTACCCACAACATATGTTTTCATGGAGAAATAAGATAAGTATAAGTACTTTTTGAATGAAAAAAAAAAGAACCTTATCTTTTCATAAACATTTGTCTCACAGCTCCAGATAAGGAACACTGATATTTTTTTTTTATTCCTCCACGAAAAAATATGTTGTGTGTACTCATTAGAACACCTCGCTGAGGTGCTTCTAATGAGTACCTACAACTGTTTTTATGTACAAATTATCAGATAAGAAAAATATTGATCTGATAACCCCTCACATCTGGAAGTATGAGACAAGGTTAACATGAAAGAGATTTTTCTTTATGAACCTGAAAAACTGGAGGAAGGAAAGACTAGATAATGCATTAAAGGAGCAAATTCAAGGAAAACTCTGGGAAGGATTGGAGTAAAAGTTTGGAACTTTGCAAACAACTGGTTCAAAACGGAATTTCAATAAGACCTTTTGGTATTCCTTGTAGTCGAACAGATTCAGACAGCTGAAGGGGCTCACTCATTCCTTCATCATTTTCAGCAAGTACTCGAAAGAGATACTCGTTGCCTTCCAGCAGATTTTGTATGCAGTAAGAAGTTATACTGGGCTGGACTTTCTCAACCAGAAGCCAAGCATTGTATTTAATATCACGTCTTTCTATGACATATGCTGATACTGAAAGACCACCATCAAAGGATGGTGCCCTCCAGGCTATGGTTACAGATGTTGATGTGATATCACTGACTGTTAATGGTCCAGTTGGCATTGACGGAACAGCTGTAAATCAAATATTTAAAAACATACAAGTGTATTGCATTACGTAACATGTCTATGTAAAATCAATACTTCTTTGTCATAGCCCTAGAGAGACCAATTTTTTTTTTACCAAACATATAAATATTTTCTCTTACATCTCCATGAAAACATATGTTGTGGGTACTCACTGGAAGAACATCCACAACATATGTTTTTGTGGAGAAATAAGAAAAATATCAATTCTTTTGGGTTGATAAAAGTGCCCAATCTGAACCTATGTATTTAAAGTTACAGATTATTTTGAACACTGTCTACAATATATGTCCCGCATGAGAAAATGCACCTTGCAGACATGTTAAGTTCTGAAAATAAAAATTGGTTAGTCTAGAGAAAAAAAAAAGAAATAGTTCATTGATATGCTATTCATTATATTACTATCCTTTATTCATTATAATGCTATTCTTTATAATGCTATTTGTTATTCATTATAATGCTATTTGTCTAAATGCTATTCATTATAACGCTTTCCTTACATGTCCTAAAATTTCATACACCAAAGTTTCTGAAAAAAATGACATATGCATCACAGACCCAGGTCAGATTGCTCCTGAAAAAGCAGTCTGATCAGGAGCCAACTGTTTGCCATTCTACTAAGTGTTTTTAGAAGTAAATGCATGAAAAGCAAAAATTAAGTAAAAAGAAAGCCATTACGAAAACACGCCTATTCAAATAAATAGAAAATTTCACCACCAAAAATTTAAAATTTTCAGATAAAAAAACTGTGATATTTTTCATATTTCTGCTCAAAACATAGATTGTGGGTACTCGTTAGAACTGCCTCAGCGAGGCGGTTCAAACGAGTACCCACAATCTATGTTTTTGAGCAGAAATAAGAAAAATAATGTATACCCCTGTAAACCCCAGTTTTGTTATATAAAAGTGGGGTTTAATGGGGTAAAAATTATATAGGCGTGCTTTCGTGATGGTATTCGAAATTTTAGGACATTTTCCATATGCAATACCATTGATCCAACCATGGCATTATAAAGACTCCTCTGTAGAAGTCCTAATACAGTTTGATACTCACTATAAGGACTCTTTGGAACAAGTGGTCTGTCAGATTCTAGTGGTTTGGATGATCCAACATCATTTACCGCAATCACATGAACTTCATATTCTTTGCCTTCTGTCAAATCAGTCAGGACGCAAGACAGTGTCTCACTCGATTTAATCTGGGTCACCTGCATCCATGATCTCTTGAACTTCTCTCGCTTCTCGACAATGTAGTGCTTAATTGGAGAACCACCATCCTTTTCACTGGGTTTCCATACCATGACAGCAGATGTCTTTGTGATGTCAGAGAATTCTATTGGGCCAACGGGTGGAGATGGAACCTCTGAATGAAGATAATGTATATGAAATAATGTAAAAAGTGTTTAGAGTGCCAGTCACAAAAGTAGCAGACAACATCTTTATTATACATTTATCATTATCATTACAGTAAATGTCCTAAAATTTTCGAACACTTTATTACTTTTTTGGCCTAAATTCTGCTTTTAATGCAATTAAATGTTAAAATGTTAACCTCACTTAAATACAGAAAATTGGCAACAACATATTTCAACCCATTGTAGACTGGATAGACTCTCCCACACAATCTATTGAAAGAGTCCAATTTCAATTTTAGGTACGCCTGGCTAGGAGATTTACATATTCCTAGAGAAAAATGGCTGAACTATTTGCAAACAGTGGAGACCCTGATCAGATGCTGCATTCTGCAGCATCTGATCTGGGTCTGCACTGTTTGCCATTTACCCTTTTAAGGGTTTCCCGATTACAATGGGTTAAATACTTAGTGGAATGGCAATCAGTGTAGACCATGATCAGACTGCTCCTTCAGCTGGATCTGCACTGTTTGCATATGCCATTTTGTCAGACACTTTGGACTACGAAGTTTTAGGACATTTACTGTATTATTATTTTTCTGAGAATATGAAGCTTGACATTTCAAATAAACTGTTTGTCTAGCAGTTGATTCACTTGAAAAATTCAGCCATAGTTTCTCTGAAAAAAAAAATGTCATTTAGAATGTCATCTGTTACAACTTTTAATGACGCCTTAAGAGTTAATCATTTTATGCTTATACAGAGAATAATAAGCAGATGATAGAGTATTACACATCAACCTCTTTATAACACGGCTCATTAGAACACGGTTTTGGATATTACACGGTCCAAAGATGGCTCCCAAAAATGTATAGATTATATAGAAAAAGGACCATAAATGGTCATTTTTCTATATAATCTTTACATTTTTGTTTGGCTATAACACAGTTGTTTAACTAACATGGTTTGTGCTTCGGATCCCAACAATAGTGTTATAAAGAGGTTGTGGTGTAATTTTTTTCCTCACATTTTCCCTGAAAAAAGGATCCCAAAATTCATTTAGATTATCTGCTTTTTACCAGTGACAGAGAAAATGTTAACCCCACTTATATACAGAAAATTGGCAAACAACATACTTCAAATAATTATGGCTTAGGTTACTAGGGATGGATACACCTGATAATGAAGTTGCCTTTTTTCAATGTAATGCACTTTTTGAAGACAAGTATTTCATTCCTTTGTATTTAAATCCTTTCAATTATGGGAGCTACTCTTAAAGGAAAGAATTTGCTCCCAGTGGGAGCAAATTCTTTCCTTTAAGAGTTGCCCCTAGTGAGAAGGGAGTTAAACATGTTACCTTTAAGCGTGAACTGATGACATGCTAAGAAATCAAAACATTACTTTAGCATTATGACAATCAGTAATTTCAAACTGATAGTTAACTGATAGAAAGAAGCTAACAGAATGTACAATGAAGTAAATAACAAAAATAAGAAAAAAACAACAAAACAACAAACCTAGTGGTTTTTCGATCACAACTGCTTTAGCTATTTCACTCCTTTCACTAATGCCAACATCATTTTCAGCTGAGACACCGATCAAGTATTTGGTATTATAGTCCAGTTTCGTCACCACCGTTGATGTTTTGTATGAATCGACAGTTTCAATTTTCTTCCAGTCATCCGATTCTTCTACGCTTAACCATATGTGATATCGACGGACCTTAGAACCACCATTGTCAGAGGGTGGTTTCCAGTCAATGGTGACACTGTCTTTGGTTGTCTTGGTTACATGTACATTCTCTGGTGGTGATGGTGCAGCTGGATAAAAGGAACATAAAATCAATTAACCGATTTTAGTTTGAAGACCCCCAAAACCAGTTTGAAGTCAAAATGAAGCTTCTGTGATTTTTGCTATATCTAAAGTAGCTTACGTATCAACCTATCATGTGATGTGCAATGCACAAAAAGGGCCCTTATGCAATTTGCCCCCAACAAAGCCCCTTATCAGACTGCACATTTGTGCAGGCTGATCTGGGCCTTTGTTGTCTGCTTATAAAATCAAAGGATTCTGTAGTATCTGTCAATGAACAGAAAATGTTCAGATCGAACTGCACGGATGCACACGCTCATCTGGACGTTTGCTGTTGGCATATGGCATAAGGGCCTTTTTCCCATGTTGTGCATCATGTAATAAAAATTGGCTGACATATTAATTTATTATGGTGGAAATGATAAGTCAATTTATTTGAATTTGGACTATCTCATTGCAAAGCTGACTGCACGTAATACTGATTTGTCAGGATTATAGTAACTTTCTTGAAATTTTGCATAACAGTTCTGACAAAATGGCATATGTAAATAATGTAGACCAAGATCAGACTGCTCTTCCTCCAGGAGTAGTCTGATTAGTGTCTACAATGTTTAAATTTACACCAAATTTTGTGACACAAACACACGAAAAACAAAATTTAGGGACAGAAAAAAAAAGAAAAGAAAAAAAAAAGAATGGAACAAATTAATCAAAATTTAGGACATTTACTGTACAATAAAAAAGACAATAGGTATATAAGTATAAGTATAATTTTGTCTGGTGACCTTAGACTTCTGGTTTTAATTTGCTACCTGGCATAATACAGCTGGGAACCAGAAGCCTCGTGTCACTGGACAAGGTTATAATATTTCCTATATTTCAGTCTTTGTTGCTGTCAAACAAAAATATGTACCTAATCTTTTCTGTGGTTTCACTTCCTGTGATGTCAAAGGTTCACTTTCACCTTCCAGGTTCACAGCTGTGACCTTGAAAATGTACATATTACCAACAATTAGGTCAGTAGCCTTGTATGATGTCTGATCAGTGGGTAATTTTTCCAGATTTCTCCAGGATCTGCGACCTTCACGGAACTGAAGAATGTAACCAATTAAGGGTGTACCACCATCACTGATTGGTGGTTGCCATGACAATACACAGGTAGATTCAGTGAGGTCACTGACAGAAAGTGGTCCAACTGGAGCAGATGGTACATCTGAGAAAACAAGAAAAAGTTTTTGTGTAGAAATAAAACCACACAATTAGCACTTCTAACTTACAACTAGAAATATGTGTTTGTGAAACACTTCTTACTGAAAATGAGTGTTTGTGAAACACAATGCGCCCACCAATATGCTTGTCTTTACAAAATGCCAAGCTTGAAAAGGAGCATAACTGTTATAAAATTAATCTGATTTTTTTTTTTTCAAAAGTTGATAAGATGATCTACTACTGAGCCTCAGTTTGTCTGCCAAATATCAGTCCTGGCGCAAATATTTTCTGCGCTATCTTGTACACAAGTCTTTTTTGGCCGTTTGATTATTATTTTTTTTTTCATTCATTTTAAAAAGGGGCATAACTCCCGAACAATACAAAGGCTTGAAAAGAAAAAAAAATGAGGCAGCTAATTTTCCACAAGGAACCCATGTATGAAATTTCTTTACCCTAGTATGCACCCTTTAGTAAGTGTGAGACCTACCAAAAAGTGTAATGAACAGATAAATGAATAAATAAAGCAAAAGCAATATGCCCTCTCAACTTTCAAAGTTAGGAACATAATTAAACAAAAGCTACTGTTTCCTTCTCAGCTCACAATATATCTTTTTTAGTATAACACTTAAAAAAATTAATAAAATTAACGCTTAGCAAGCTGGGTAAAAAATTCAGCAGATGATACTTTGAAATATTTTATTTTTCCTAGAAAATAGGCTTTGAGATTTCATGCAACTAAATTGCAAAGCCATTTTTCTGGGAGAAATAAAAACAAAATATCAATTTGTCATCTGCTGAATTGGACCATAGAGTGGTAAGGCTAATATCTCTGAACCAGTAAATCTGGATATTTTATAACATTTGTGAATTATGTAAAAACTTTACCATATGGACTCTTAATCTTGACAGCTTCATCTGTCTGAAGTGGTTCACTGATTCCAATTTCATTTTCAGCCAGTACACGGAAGTGGTACGAAGCATTGACAGCAAGATTCTGTATGCAGTAGCTGGTCATGTCTGGGCTGATCTTTTCTACCTTCTTCCAGAGAGTTTTGCTGGCTTCTCGTAATTCAATGTTGTATGATTTGAGAGGTTTCCCACCATCATTCTCTGGTGGTTGCCAGGTGATTGTTGCCGAGTTACGTGTGATGTCTGTGACCTTGAGAGGCCCTACAGGAGCACTTGGTGGACCTTAAAAACAGAAAATTTAGCATAAAATATATTGGCTTTATGCTTGCTTGAAGAGAAATATACAGCTAAACCTGTCTTAAAGGCCACCTGTATTAAGCAATCACCTTTATTAAGAGGCACATTTTTGTACATTTTAAAGCCAAATAAGTGGAAATTATCCTGTATTAAGCAAGCACCTGTCTTAAGCAACCACTTTCTGGCATTCCCTCAGGTGCTTGTTTAATACAGATTTGACTGTACACTACCCTTTGAAGTTTGTTGCTGCCCACAGACAATCTCACACAAACCAAGTATTTTCAGAAGTTATTCTTTTTCTACACAGAAGGGTGTGTATGGGGTTTAATTATTATAGAAAAAAAAGACTATTTTTATAATAATTAGAGATAAAATGGCTAAAAATTTACTGACTGGAGAAACATGAGGACTTTTAAAAAATTTAAAGAAAATTCTAAAATGCTTATAGAAAAGTAAAGAAAACGAACACAACAAAAATATAAAAGAAAACAGCATACAATGTCCAGAAAAAAAAATAAGAAAAAAAAATATTCAAAAACAGAATAATAAGCTTACATGTTTTACTGGTTAGAGAAATCCAAACAATGCTGATGAAGTGTATCCAGCCCCTGAACTGCTAGTCTAGTAATGAAGGAATAAATTGGCCTCACCATGCAAAAACAGGTCTTTGGGCATTTGCAGACAGCAAAGGCCCAGATCAGCCTGCGCATCTGCGCAGGCTGATCTGGGGCTGTTGCTGTCCCCTAACAGAATTAATTTGACACTATAGAGTGTATCAATGGATAGCAAATGCCTGGATGAGACTTTGCACATGCATGAGATGAATCTGAATCTGCACATTTTGCGCAATTTTCACTTGACTTGGCCAAAATATTTTACCTGCTGGTTTCTTGGTAACTGTTGTGTCAGAATCCAGCGGCTTTCCTTCTCCTATCTTATTGACAGCAACCACTCTAAAATTATATCTATTCCCTTCGGTAAGATTCTTGGCCTTGTATGAGGTTGTTCTCTGATCAACAGTGTCCAGTTTTACCCAGTCACCATCATTTTCACTCTTGAAGATATTGAAGGCTGATATTGGTAAGCCGCCGTCTTCTTTTGGTGTCTGCCAATCAAACGTCACAGAGTCTGCAGTGACCTCCTTGATTTTGATTGGTCCTGTGGGAGCACTTGGTGCAGCTGGAAACCAGAACAGCAATAACATATACATAGAAACCAGAAGAACAATAATATGTACATTTATTATATACAAAGTAATGAAATATAGAGAATTATTAATGAAATAAAATGCATATTTTCACTAGTGAAATATAAGTTTTATATTTTCACTAGTGAAAATATAAAACTTATATTTTCACTCCTCTGAGCAGTGAAAAATATAGGATCTGGAACTATTCGGACGGCACAAAGAACTAAAATTTGCATGTTTTTATTACACGAGATGAAAATTTTTATGGTCTTCACAGAAAAAGAGTAAATTTTCTTTTTATTTTATTGTTTACAGGCCAATGCGCGTTTCTGACGTCATATCTAACGTCACCAAACAAAACATGAACGTCATGGTAAGATTAGCATCTCTTCTATCGAAAGTGATGTATATAATAAAAAGAAAATTCAAATGTTTGTCGTGAATATGACTTTTATTTCATCTCGTGAAGTGAAAAAAATGTATATTTCATTCGTGCCTTCGGCACTCATGAAATATACATTTTTTCACTTCACTCGATGAAATAAAAGTCATATTCACTCCAAACATTTGAATATCCTCTATGTATATGAATAATACAAAAAAGGTAATTTTAATTTTTGCTGAATTCTTCATAAATGCAACAGAATCATATTAAAGCTTAAAGCACCAATTATAACCACAGCAGACATCATTTGGAAATAAGTTTTATATTATTTTTTCAGATAAACTAAGATGACATTTTATGTGAACTGTCTGCCAAGCTGCCAATTCACATGAAATGTCCAGTCCCAGTCTGGTAGAAAAGTGGCAAAGAAAATAGACTGTCATCTGCTACAATTTTGCTTGGTGCTTTAAGGGTTAAATTAGAATATCTCTAGAAAAAAGGATTATCAGATGGAAATTTTTCTTATTTTTCCATGAAAACCTATGTTGTGGGATTCAGTAGAAGCATTCCTCTGAGAATACCCGTAACTAATATTTCTGCAGAGAAATAAGAAAAATATCAATACTTTTGGGTTGAAACAAACATCAAAGGTCGTGAACAGGATAAAAATTCCAAGCACCAAAACACATTTTTTATATATATTATTTCACAACTTCATAAAAATGGAAGATACATGTAATAATTTCTGTTCATACTAAGAAATGTTTTTTAATGAAAATAATAACCTCAAAGAAAAATAAAACATAAAATTACTACATTTGTTCAATACAGATTTGCAGTTTTTTGAGTGATCAACCATGCAAATTAGTTTATGTTTATGATTTTCAATTTTCTAGCAAACAGAACTGACTGTAAACCTAAGAAAATAGGCACACACATTGGAATGGTAGAAAAACATTAGGGTTTAAGGCCATTTAAGGGGACTGAATAGACTTGGGATAATTTTCTGTCATTTTTTACAAGAGAGACAATTTTTGAGACTTCCTGCTGACTACCTTGCAAACAAAGCCCCTTCTGAAAAGGACTACACTAAAAGGAAAGAATTTGCTCAGAGGTTTAGGAGCAAATTCTTTCTTTTTAAAGCAGACCCTTTCCAATAGGGATGCAAAACCATTTTGCCAGCATTGCCTCTCCTGAAAGTGTATTGGTTCATCTTAACCCTTGTCCTGCTGAATAAATTAAGCTGCCACTCTCACTTCTAATTTTCAGCCAATCAGATTAATTGATCCAGGTTGTTGATACAAATTCACATACTGAATGGCAAACAGTACAGATCAGGATCAGTTGGCTTCTGAAGAACCAACTGATCTGGATCTGCAGTGTTTGCAAAGGTGGGGCATGTCTGGGTTCAGCAGGCCAAGGGATAAGATTTCTAATTTACATGTATCTGTATGAGAGAAAATCCTTGTACAGGTGCGTGGTAATCAGGTAAAAAAGACATAGTGGACACACAAAAAATCTCAAACCTGAAAAGATGTCAGTCCAGGAATTGTGGGATGGAAATAAAGACAGAGAAACATGAAGAAAATGAATTTCAAGAAATATACAGTATTTACCCAAAGTATTGGGACTGACAGACCTTAAAAAAACAGTACAGACCAAGATTAGATGCTGCATTCTGCATACTGTTTGCCACCCACTCATCACGAAAACATGCTTTATAATTTTGACACCCTTAAACCCCACTTTTATATATGTAAAACAGGGTTTACACGGGTACACATTATTTTTCTTATTTCTGCTCAAAAACATAGATTGTGGGTATTCGTTAGAACTGCCTCACCATGGCAATTCTAATGAGTACCAACAATCTATATTTTGAGCGGAAATATGAAAAAGATCTGATTTTTTTTTCTGAAAATTTTCAGTTTTTGGAGGTGAAATTTTCTATATATTTGAATAGGGTTTTTTTGTAATGATAATATTTAGACACATCAATGAGTAGTCAAAAGGACTTGTTCATGCTTTAGGACAGATATGGTAATGAGTTAATGATAGATAAGTTAACAACAGAATGACATCTGGAAAAATGGTAGATCTATGCTTTGGAAAAAAGGGAAAGGAATTGCAAGTGTGTTTCGTAGTAAAAGAAGATTCTGGATAATGCTATATATAATTAGGAAATGAACAGGGATAATGGGCACATGGAACAAACTGGAACTGGAGAGGGATTCATTTCAAGACCTTGAGCTCCTTGTACAAGAACTGGCACAGACATCTGAAGGGGCTCACTTAAACCCTCATCATTTTCTGCAGAAACTCTGAAGAAATACTCATTGCCACCTCGAAGATTTTGCACACAGTAAGATGTTACAGTCGAGCTGACTTTTTCAGCTGTCAACCATGTTGTGTAGCGAACATCACGTCTTTCAATAAGATATACAGAGATGGGGAGACCACCTGTGCTAGGTGGTGGGTTCCATGACAGAGTAACAGATGTAGCTGTGACATTACTTGCAGTTAGTGGGCCTGATGGAATTGATGGTACAGCTGTAAATTAAATTTGAGCTACAGTGTGAGAACATATATTATGACATGTTTGCCCTGCAAAAATTCTTTTCAAATAAATCAAAGCAATGTATAGCATCCTGTTATTATTGGCAAACTTATAACACTAAAAATAAACACAACTAACTTATGATGAAATAGAAACACAAATTTTAACCCTCTCATCCCTGAGTCTCTGAAATGGACTCTTCTATCTTTGAATTTGTGCATGTCCATCATTGTAAACAGGGTATCGGTAAAAAAACAAACAAACAAAAAACAGAATGGCAAACAATGTAGATCCAGATGAGATGGCTCATTATGAGCCATCTCATCTGGATCTACAATGTTTGCAAAGGTATCTGTATTGGTCTGTAGGGAAGAAAGGGTAAAGTCAGTAAACTTTATAAAGACTAGTACATTATTTTGGAATTTAATCCGAAGGAGGTCAGTAACTTGTATCTTATAGAGATCCTTTTCTGTTCAGACTTTTTTATGCCAACTGATGTGTTTCTACCTGATGTCGCCTTCACTGTCGTTATGTGATGTTGACTTCATTTGATACACGTCATTTCCTGACTACTTGTTTATTACATTGATAAAGGTCAATGAAGATAGAAATGTTGTGTAAATAAATGTTTTAAGACATTTTGGAGTTTGTTCTCTGAATTTTTTCATCAATATAAATAAAAGTAACTTATAAATAAATATTTAGATGGGAGTATAGGTAAATAAATAAATAAATAAATAAATAAATAAATAACTAACTAAATCCATCCACCTAATAGAAAAAGCTAATAGTCACACATTTCCCCACCCAGCTCCACCATGACCCCTCATGACTAATCCACAAACACACACATTTCTCTTAGATGATGATTTCAATAAAGACTCTGGCATTTATTTAAACTCTCATGGTAAAAGCAAAAGAAAAGAAAGTGTAAGTAAATTAAATCACTTACAGAATGGAGTCTTTGGTTTTACACTTCTGTCCATCTCAAGTGGTTCTGATTTTCCAGTGGCATTTTCTGCAACAATGCGGAAGAAATACTCTTGACCTTCCTTCAGACCATCAACACTTAGTGTGTGAACATCAGGTTTTGTCTTGCCACAAGGGGCCCAAGATGACCGCCATCCTTCGCGCTGTTCTATGACATAGCCAGTGATAGGGGTGCCGCCATCTTTCTTGCTTGGTTTCCATGACAATGTGAGACCTGTCTTCTGAATGTCCTCAATCTCCACTGGTCCAACAGGTGCTGAAGGTTTGTCTGTTGGTTTCTCAAGTTTAACAGGGGTAGCAGCCTCAGCATGTTCACCAACACCAGCTTCGTTCTCTGGAGCCACGGCAAAATAATATGTCTTTCCTTCTTCAAGATTTTTGACGGTGTATGAGTCTTCAAATGCTTTGGTTTTGGCTACTTCTTTCCAGTCTGGTGGAGAGGAGTCAGCCATGTATATCTGGTAGCCAGTGATCTTTGACCCTCCATCTGTCATTGGTTTATTCCACTGAATGTCAGCATAATTTTTGCCAACTTTGGTGACCTTGACTGAGCTGGGTGGTCCTGGTTTTTCTGAAAAAAAAAAAAAAAAAAAAAAAATGTTTTGTGTTGTATTATTTTCATCACACCATCAAACTATTGTACATAACCCTCTCATCCCTGAGTTTCTGAAATGGATTCTTCCATATATGAATTTGGACATGTCCATTCTTTGTAAATAGGGGGTTTAGTCAATGATCATTAACAAGAAGCAGTGTAGGTCCTGATGACCATATTGTGTTAGGTGGTTAGATTTTTCAAAATGACTGTTAAAAATTTGCAGAAAAAAATGTCTATCTTATAAGGGCAGTTAAGAAGACTTGATGCACTTGGTAAATGTTCCATCATTTTCACAAGGGAGATAACTTTTGTCACTTTCTGTCTGCTCTCTGATTCTGAATAAGGTCTTTTTTACAAGGGAAGAATTTGCTCCCAAAGGGAGCAAATTCTTTCCTTTTAAAATAGACCCCTTTCAAGATGGGAGCAAAATAACAATGACAGAGTTGTCTCCCTTGAACGTCTACACTGTTTGCCACTCATTCAGCATTTTTTTCAGACATATTAACAGGTTGTCAAATTGTATTCAGACTAATATGGTAAGGAGTTCAGGTGTCCTAATATTTGGGGTAAATTATAAAATATGGCAGATCAAAATAACTAAAAAAAATATATAAACCTTTAACACTCTATGGGCAAATTCAACCGATGACAAACTGATGGTATTTTTCTTATTTTTCCTAGAAAACAGATATTGATATTTCATACAAACTGTCTCCTTAAGAGACACTTTGCATAAAATATCAAAGCCTGTTTTCTGGGAAAAATAAGAAAAAATATTTCACAATGTCATCTGCTGAAATTTTTACCCAGCATGCAAAGCGTTAAAGTGTTAGTGACAGTATAACTCACCTATCTTCTTCCTGATTTTAACAGGCTCTGCTGTATCTAAAGTCTCGCTCTCTCCTTCTTTATTGACAGCTTTGACCCGGAAGTAATAGTCGTTTCCTGTCAATAGTCTGTCAGCTGTTAACTGGGTCACATCTGGTTTGACCTCTCCGACCTTCTTCCAAGACGAGCTGATTGGCTGACGTGACTCTATGATGTAACCAGTTAGTGGTGTACCACCATCAGATCTTGGTGGTTTCCATGACAATAATGCAGAATCTTCTTTGACATCTGTGACCTCTAGTGGGCCTACTGGTGGTGAAGGTTTGTCTAACAAAGGCAAAAATTAAATATATATTAAAAAAAAGTAAGAAAAAAAAAGTCACTATTTCAGTATAATTCCAACTCCTCATCTTTATACACATATCACGCTATTTGACTGGTTTAAGGAAATCTCTTTCTTTATTATCAGTCGGAAAAAAAAAAAAAAAAAAAAGCATTAAAAACTATGCCCAGAAAATGCTGCAATCATGAAGCACAGCCTTCCTGAGGCATCAAAAGAAGGAAAGATAAATAAAGAATGATGAAACAAATGCCATATAATGTAAAGATATACATTTTTACATTCAGAAACAATTTAGCCAGACATCAAAATGTCTGCTCTTGTGGAGCCACATCAAGTAATATCAAATTTTATTTATCTTAAAGGGAATGCAACCTTAATATAAAACATGTTTCATGATGAAGAGCTTAATAAACCATAAAATTTGATACAAGTTTGATCAAAATCGGACAGACAAACCTGAGCAAATAATGCAGCCCAGATAAGATGCAACTGAATGTGGTACTTGATCAGAGTCTACACTGCAAGCAGTTTTTAGAAACATGAACAGGAAGTAAAGTGGACTTTTTATGCACAAGTATGGTAAGAAGTTAATATTTAGCACTCTGGGTTAAATTTTCAGCGGATAGCAAACTGCAATATTTTTTTTTTTTCTCAGAAATCAGGATTTGGCATTTACTGAAATTTCTCTGGGAAAAATAAGAAAAATATCACCAATATATCGTCTGCTGAATTCGCCAAGAGAGTGGTGAAGTTTAAAGTGTCCAAATATTTAGGGTAAATATGGTATTTTATCTCCATAGCAACCAATAACCCGAAGCATTGTTTTAAAAAAAATGGAATATCTTACCAAACGGTGATTTCAGTTGAACAGTGTCAGAAACCAGTGGTTCAGAACGGCCAACTTCATTTTCTGCAAAAACTCGGAATACATATTCTTGTTTGTCCTTGAGATCTTGGACACAGTAGGAAGTAATATCTGGTTTGACCTTGGTGACCTTGGACCAAGCTGTCCTTTTGACCTCCTTCGCTTCCAAGATGTACTCTTTAATTGGAGCACCACCATCGCTTTCGCTTGGTTTCCAAGCAACAATGACTGAGGTACGCTGAATGTCAGAGAATGTGATTGGTCCAACTGGAGGTGATGGTTTTACTGAAAAGGAATAAATATAGTTTTAACATTTACCAATTCTCTTGGCTAATTCAGATGACAAATTGATGATATGTTTTCTTATTTTTCACAGAAAACAGGATTTAACATTTCATGCAAATTGTTTCCACCAGAGACAATTTGCATCAAATGTCAAAACCTGTTTGCTGGGAAAAATAAGAAAAATCTTTCATTATGTTGTCTGGTGAAAATTTTACCCTGAGTACTAAGCGTTCAGCAGGCATTACACACTTTTTACATATACCATCTTGAATTTTAAAGGAACTGTATACACTTGCTAGATTACCAGCCATGTTTTATAAGGGAAGCAACTATTTGTCATTTCCTGTTTGCTTTCCTGTACACCAAATCCCTTCTGAAAAGGGGCCTTCTTCAAAAGTAAAGAATTTGCTCTAAAAGGGAGCAACTTCTTTCCTTTTAAAGTAGACCCCTTTGTTGAAAGGAGACACAGACAATTTCATTTGAGTTGCCTCTCCTGAAATATAATATGCTTAAAATGTGTTTTTTCAAGGTATGTTTGCTGGGCATAGTCAGTAGTGTGTCCAACTGAAAACCATGGATTGCAAGTTTAAACACCAGCTCAGCCACATTACTTTCATAGAGATTGATCATTCTGCTCCTTGCCCTGATTCAAGAAGGGCAGTTGTCAGTTACTGAGAAAGTATGTGCACAAGTACTGGGCCCAGTTGTTCAAAGCTAACGACGTCGTTAGTTAACGAGTCGTTAAAATTTACATCAAGTGATACGCAAATATGCTGAAATTTTTTGCTGAAAAAATGTGAGTAGCTTTTGCAGTGCAAAAGCTACTCACATTTTTTCAGCAAAAAATATCAGAATATTGTATATTGGATCCGCTAAAACAGTTAATGAAATGACCCTTAACAAGCTCGTTAAGCTAACAATGCTTTGAACAACTGGGCCTTGGTTAATTTCTTAGAGCAGGCTAACTGACTAGCTCGACATGACCTTATTGGGTTGACTGGGCTGAAAGACCTCAGCTCAAACAAATCATGATATCCTTGTGTTTATTACCTGGTTTTCTCTTTGGAACAACTGCAGAAGACATTTCCACAGCTTCGCCTTGTCCGATCTCATTCTCCGCTGTAACAGCAAATTTGTATGATTTTCCTGGCTTCAGATTTTCAACCTTATAGTCTTTATCAAAGGCTTTCACCTTTGCAATTTCCACCCAGTCACCATCATCTTCTTTCATCTTGATGTGGTAGGTCTCGATCTTGCTTCCACCATCTTCCTTTGGTGGTTTCCATGTCAACAGGACTCTGTCATCTTTCAGGTCTTTTGTGGCAATATTGGCTGGTGCTTCAGGTACAGCTGAATAATAAAGTGGTCCATGGGAAGAAATTACTCAATAGCTTGCCTATTTTAAATTTATTAATGGTAGGCATGTTGCAAAAACAATAATTCTTTCTATGAGGATTCAAAATACAGTCAAAAAAAGGTAAGAGAATAGTCCAGGGAGTGCCACAATCACAAACCGCAGCCCTTCCCAATGTCTTGAACAGCTTGGGACCATGAAAATTTGTTCAAGATATGGATTGTTCTAGCCACTGAGAGTTAACCTTAGCGCCAGGTTAGGAAGCAAATGGCAATAATTTAGCGAAATATTTTTCGATTTTCTACACAATAATAGGATGTTGAGTGTACTCATTAGAATCACCTTGTTGAGATGAGGTGATTCTAATAAGTACAGAACATTTAATTTTATGATAAAATAAGAAAATTTTCCTAAATATTTGTTTTCTTGAGCTATGCGAAGAATTTTGTAGGGACTCAAAAACCGGTTCAAATTAGCCATAGTAAACAATTCATTGGTGTTCAAGCTATTGAAGTTTGACTGTACATTCAGAGGTTCTAGAAATTTCAAAGCTGAGTGGTAACACAAAGACAGGTTTCTTTGGTGTAAATTCAAAAAGTAAAGCGACAGATCTGCTCACAGAGATATATAGTCTGATCAGGAACTTTGCTATACTTCATGTTCTACAGTATTCCATAATACCATAAGTGGACAGTTTTTTGGATTGTTTGTGTTGAGGTTTTATGCCCAGTTGACCTATTGGGGTCATGTGGAATGCAGTCAGTTTACCTAACCACACTTTTACTGGGCAGGCTTAGTCTTCTAAGCGGTGAACCAGTATTGTGCACATTCTTTCACCAGAAACTGACAACTGCCCTTCTTGAATCAGAGGAAGGGAGAAAATGACCATAGAAAATATTTCACGATCAGTTTCCTCGAAAGAATGTTACTGCCCCAGTGGGGGTTTAACCCACAACCACCTGATCATCAGTCGGACGCACATCCAAGTGGGCCACAGAGGCTGAGATAAGTAGACTGTGAATGTCCTTTATTTATTTTGATTTTCTTGACATAGTGTTTATTGATTTCAGCAATTTGCATATGTCTGGTTTACTTTTCATTATGGTAGCCTTCATAATTTCAGTGTAGGCATTTTTACAAAATATATGAAAATACAAGGATTTGAATGGCCACATCACAAAGAGGCAAATATTTATGCTGACTAACTGTACATGTGAAAACAAAAAATGAAAAGAAGTACAGTAAATCTTACATTTAGGTTTTGTAGGTTTGGCAGATTGAGACTCAAGTGGTGCACTCTGACCTTCTGCATTCTCTGCAATGACCTTGAACACATATTCATTGTCCTCCAGAAGCTTGCTGACCTTGAAAGAGGTTGTGTCCTTATCAACATCTCCAGCCTTGACCCACTGTGCTCTGCGTGTGTCACGTTGTTCAATGACATAGCCAGTGAGTGGAGAGCCACCATCTTTGGTTGGTGGTTGCCATGACAATGTGACAGAATCCTTGGTGACTTCAGATATATTTACTGGTCCAGCTGGTTTATCTGGTACATCTGAAATAATTTGTTATCAAAAAACATGATTTTAGTACTGGTAAACCGGTACACTGGTAATGTGCATGGAACTTTCTGTTAAGTGGAAATGATACACTTTCAAGGTAGGCAACTCTGTCAAATTCCTTTTGTTCCCCTTCTGTAAAGGAGAAACTTCTTTTCTTTTAGAGAAAACACCTTTTCAGAAGAGGCTTAATGTGCAAGAAAGCAAACAAGAAGTCTCAAAAGTTGTCTCCCTTATCAAGAATAGTGGAAACCTATCAGTTGTATCCAATCTCCTTAAGCAAACGTACACTATGTTTTAGGATTATGGTAAACATCCTAAAATTTCATACACCAGAGTGTCTGACAAAGTGGTATATGCAAACAGTGCAGACCCAGATCAGACTGCTCCTGAAGGAGCAGTCTGATCAGGGTCTACACTGTTTGCCATTCCACAAAGTATTTTAGGAAGCCTCTACACATAAAGCAAATTTAAGGGAAAAAAGTATGGAATAAATTATTCAAAATTTTAGCACATTTACCATACAGCCACAGATATTTTTTTTATCAAACTTTTATTCTAACACAGCGCACAGATCTATATAGGCAATGGAGAAAAAGTGTGATTTATTCCAAAACAAATCACTGGACAAAAGCATGTGATGCTATCTGGCACTTTTCCTACATCATTTTGATACTTTGCTGATGCAAGTCCTCTTTTCCATGACGTTGGATGGTGTAATGTGTTTTTTTCTCACATCAACATTGTAAGAAATACAAGTAAATGTCAGCATTACAGTCAAAGCTGTGACCTCCTGACCACCAGTCAGAGGTGCATCCAACTGAGCCACCAAAGCCAGCCACCTAAAAGATGAAGAGAAAATCTTACCAAATGGAGATTTGATTGTGACTCCATCAGAAGCTAGGGCATCTGATCGACCAACTAAGTTCTCAGCATAAATCTTGAAGAAATAGTCTTTCTTCTCTTTCACATTCTGTACACAGTATGATGTGATATCAGGACTGACTGTTGTTACACGTTGCCATGAGGATTTTGGAGCTTCTCTCATCTCAATGTAGTAGCCAGTAATTGGAGATCCTCCATCATTTTCACTAGGTTTCCAGGTGATAACAACAGAGGTCTTCTGAATGTCTGAGAATTCTACTGGTCCAACTGGGGCAGATGGCTTCACTGAAATATAGAAGAAACAAAATATTTACCCTGTTAAAATACAGTCAACTCTCACTATCTCGACTTTGCTATCTCAAATAACCGCTTATCTCGAAGTGAAGATTCTTGTCCCTGTTTTCAACATGGAAATCTCACAATAGGTGACAAAATATTGTGGAAAAGAATTTCCCTGAAAACATGACCTGATATGTCATTTGGATAATCTCAAATAATTGCAATAAAATGCCACCATATTTATGTGTACTCTAAATAACTTGGGCCATGTATGTCTAAGCAAAATACAGATCAGGGCTGCAGTTTCCATTACTTCAACACTCTTTAGGCACAGCATCTTGTAGTAAATGGGCTTATTAACCCTTAAATGCTAAGTACAACTGCAGCAGACAACAGTTGGATTTTTTTTTGTGTGTGTGTATTTTGCAGAGAAAAAGAAGGCTTGACATTTCATGTGAATTGTCTGCTGTGGTTTATACAGGAGATAAAAAAACAATGAACTGTATAAATTTACCAGACAATCACTTGAATTGTTGTTGTTATGCTTTGGAAAAACAAACACATTAAATATCTAAGTTTCTTTACCTGCTTTCTTTTTCAGTACAGTTGGTGACAAGGTTTCCATGGCATCACTGAGACCAGCCTTATTCTCAGCAACTACAGCAAAATCATATTTCTTGTCTGGTTTCAGATTTGGTATTTTATATTCATTGTCATAGGATTTGACAGTTGCTATTTCCTTCCAGTCACCATCATCTTCTTTCATCATGATGTGATATTTCTCAACCTTTGACCCTCCATCTTCCTTGGGAGGTTTCCAGGTCAAGGTCAGTCTGTCGTCTTTAATGTCCTTGACATTGATATCAGCTGGTTTTGCTGGGGCAACTGAAAAACAATATCAAAATTAATATGTTTCACATCAAGAACATATTATATTTCTCCTAAATATTCAGACAACAGTGCCTCAGCAAACATTGTAGACCCAAATCAAACTGCTTTTAAAGGGGCTTTTTTCATGTTTATTCCTGTTTAAGGAGACTGAATACACTTGGCTGACTTTGTGTCATTATTTATAAAAAAGACAAATTTTGTGATTTCCTCTCATTTTTTCTACATGATAAACACCTTTAGAAAAAGGGTCTGTACTATACTGGGAGCAAATTCTTTCCTTTTAGAATAGACCCCTTTTCAGAAGGGAGGCAAAACAATTTTAACAGAGTTGTCTCCTTTGAAAGTGCATTAATTCCCCTTAACCCTTAGCATACTGTAGGCAACACCAATCACTGGTGAGCACTTTGTCATAGCCCACTGTAGGAGACTTTGGCCACTAAGCAAACTCATCCTCATATTACCCATCCATTTTTATGATTGGTTGCTATGGAACTAATATACTTTACATCATCAAATCATGTGCACATTATCACTTCCGATTCTTATTTCCTGTTTGAGATAGGTCATGTTTTTTGTTTTGTTTTTTGCACCTTCTAGCTATTTTTTTTTTTTTTTTTTTTTTTTTTTCTTCTTTTTTGTTGGCTTTCGACCTGTTTTTGGCTGAAATTATTGCTCATAGAAATGGAGGAATAAATGAAACATAAAACCTGGGAAAAATGGCTCTTTTTTGATGTCCTTTGTCAAACTGAAATTGTTGAATAGTACCATAGCCTAATTGAATTAGAACTACTTAAGGGTTGACTAATACTTACATAATGGTTGTTTGGGTCTAGCCACATCTTTGGATTCAAGTGGTTCACTGTCACCTTCAGCATTGACAGCTGTGACTCGGAACTTATACTCATTGTCCTCCAGAAGCTTGGAAGCTGTGAACGTGGTTGTGTTTTTGTCTACAGATCCAGCCTTGATCCACTGATTTCTGCTCATGTCACGTTTCTCAATGACATAACCTGTCAGTGGAGAGCCGCCATCTTTGGTTGGTGGTTGCCATGACAATGTAACAGAGTCCTTGGTGATGTTGGAGATTTCAACTGGTCCTTCTGGTCTGTTTGGTACATCTAAAATTAAACAAGACAGACAAAACTTTTATCACTGATAGATGATGATCTTTAGATAAGAGGAGTATCAAGACAAATATATTTTTATTTTTCAACAAAACCATAAACTGTGGGTGTCTTGCTTAATATTTAAGGGTTAAAGGAAATGGATAGATTTTCAGGGGAGGGGAGGTAACTATGTCAGATTTGTCTTCCTCCTGAAAAGGAACCTACTGTAAAAGAACAGAATTTGCTCCCCTTCATTCTTTCCTTTCAGATAAGACTCCTTTTCAGATAAAGCTTGGTGTGTAGGAAAGCAAGCAGTTTCAATCATGGCACTGATAGCACTGGTGGGTCAACTGTGAGTAGGCTTGGAAAACGGTCCTGAAGAAGGACTTGGGATTGTTTCATTTAACCCTTTCATTTAACCCTTAACTTCTAGTAATTTAAACAAACAGTGCAGACTCTGATCAGATGCTACATTCTGCAGCGTCTGATCTCAGTCTGCACTGTTTGCCAATATCCCAGTCAAGGTTTTACAGATAACCCGATTTACATGGCACTTTGACATTGTAGCAACAAGAGTAAAGCAGTATTTAATAGCCATTACCTGGATTTCGTACCAACATGCGGTTTGATTTGATTGGTCAATAATAATCATGTGGACAACTACCTTATGGAAATTTTGGTGTTTGTATACTTAGGCTTCATTGTAATCAGTCAACCCAATAATTGTCTTGTGTTTTGGCTGAAAACCAAACCAGTGTATCCAATTACCTTAAATAAATGCATTTTAAATTATTTTGAATAGATAAATATAAACAAAAGGAATGCTTACCAAACTGTGACTTAATAGTTACTCCATCAGAAACTAGAGCATCTGATCGACCAACTGTGTTCTCAGCATAAATCTTGAAGAAATAGTCTTTCTTCTCTTTCACATTCTGTACACAGTATGATGTGATATCGGGATTGACTGTTGTTACACGTTGCCATGAGGATTTTGGAGCTTCCCTCATCTCAATGTAGTAGCCAGTAATTGGAGATCCTCCATCATTTTCACTAGGTTTCCAGGTGATAACAACTGAAGTCTTCTGAATGTCTGAGAATTCTACTGGTCCAACAGGGGCTGATGGTTTCACTGAAATAATAGTAATTAAAAAGAAAAATAAGACTTTCACAGTTTTCACTTTCAGATTCTGGCTTTAATGCAGGACAAACATTCTACCATACTACATCAATCTTCCCAAATGTTATCACATAGTCTGGTTCTACCAAGATGAAAAATAATAAGTATGCTTCTTTGAATGTTGTAAACCAATGGATGTCTTTGTTTAACGTGTGTGTGTGTGTGTGTGTGTGTGTGTGTGTGTGTGTGATAAGTAACACTGAAGGAAATACCCAGCCAACCTAAGAACAAATAGTTTATTGTGACAATACTGACTTAGCTTTCAGTGAAATAAGGAGCTAAAAATTAGTATTTGTTTTCTGAATAAAAAATGGGCTGAACTTAAAAGGTGATCCGAATACATGTTGAAAGAAACAGATAAACACTTAACATAACTCTGACCTGGAAGTGCTTAATTCCATTTTCATTGGGGACTACTCTAAAGAAAAGAATTTGCTCCCTTATGGCTTATGTGTAAAGAGTTCTTTGTGGTATCCCTATGTTCAGTTTTTTCAAGACGTGTCAAAGTGTAGGGATCAAATAATTCATAATCTGCAAAAATTTACACATAAACAAAACAATGCTCATGTTTACTCTAGAGGGCGTAAGCAGTTTTGCAAACTTCAATACTGCTTTATGAAGAGTCTCAATAAAACCAAGACTCCCATTTTTCATCTGTCATGTTTTCTTTGTTTCCAAAGGCAATCTTTAAGAATTTTATTGTATTTTTACAGTTATAATTCACAATTATAAATTACCTGCTTTCTTTTTGAGTACAGTTGGTGTCAAGGTTTCCATGGCATCACCAAGACCGGCCTTATTCTCAGCAACTACAGCAAAATCATATTTCTTGTCTGGTTTCAGATTTGGTATTTTATACTCATTGTCATAGGATTTGACAGTTGTTATTTCCTTCCAGTCACCATCATCTTCTTTCATCATGATGTGATATTTCTCAACCTTTGACCCTCCATCTTCCTTGGGAGGTTTCCAGGTCAAGGTCAGTCTGTCATCCTTAATGTCCTTGATACTGATGTCTGCTGGTTTGGCTGGGGTAGCTAAAATGAATATTTTCACATACCTGTTTTAGACTAAGATCACTATATTTTTACAGAAAGCGAACACAAAAACAATCAGAAAACTCAAAATGGAATGCACTATGGTTTTTGGCACTGAAAATATGCTGAAATATACAAATTTATAGAAAAGTTATATTATGACTTTTGCATAAGAGAATTCTACATTATTCAAAATTAAAATAAACTGTAGTTCGAAACTTTCATGTTTGTTTTTCTTTAAACAATTTAAAAGGCAATACAATTTTAATCATATATAAGCAATACAAAATATGTATTTACATATTGGCTGTTTGGGTTTGGCCACATCTTTAGACTCGAGTGGTGCACTTTCTCCTTCAGCATTGACAGCAGAGACTCGGAACAAATATTCATTGTCTTCCAGAAGCTTGGAGGCAACAAATGTGGTTGTGTCCTTGTCAACTGACCCAGCTTTGACCCACTGTGTTCTGCGAGTGTCACGTTGTTCAATAACATAGCCTGTCAGTGGAGTGCCACCATCTTTGGTTGGTGGTTGCCATGACAATGTGACGGAGTCCTTGGTGATGTTGGAAATTTCAACAGGTCCTTCTGGTCTGTCTGGTACATCTGAAATTAACCAAATGATTTTACCTACCAATATTTCTGGCATGAGTAATCAGAAGCATATTATATAAGCCTTTCTTATAAGATACCAACACGGGGTCAATAATACCAAGGAAAATAAAAACTGTGCAATGATGAAGGATAAAAAGACTTTATATGGCTGCCACAAGCTTCAGAGACGTCAAACAATCTATACTGGTTGGCCCTGGAAACAAAGAACATATATAAAAGAATGAAAAATCAGTCTTGGTTTTACTGACTTTCTTCCTATGACAGCAATGCAGTTTGTAGGGCTGCATACATCCCAGCACGAGTTTAAGTGGAATCTGGGCCCAGTTGTTCAAAGCTAATGATGTCGTTAGTTAACGATTCGTTAAAATTTTAATCGAGTGATACGCAAATATGCTGAAATATTTTTTCTGAAAAAATGTGAGTAGCTTTTGCACTGCAAAAGCTACTCACATTTTTTCAGCAAAAAATATCAGAATATTGTATATTGAATCCGCTAGAACAGTTAACGAAATGATCCTTAACGAGCTCGTTAAGCTAACGACGCTTTGAACAACTGGGTCCTGGTTTTCAAAGATACCAGAAACGGATCAATGATTCCAAGGAAAATAAAAAAAATTGTATTATGATAATAATAAGTGTGGGGAGACCATCTGAAATAGGGGAGACCATCTGACATACTGAGTCAAAAATGTTCTGATAGTAGAGCAAACTGTACAGACCAAGGGACAGTTTGATTTGTATCTATCGTAAAACCTTTAGTATTGGGACAGATAGGCCTTTGCAAACAGTGTAGACCCAGATAAGATGCTGTGGTATGTGGAATCTGATCAGAATCTACACTGTTTTCCATACATACAGCACATCAAGAGGTAGTAGAATGGACTATTTAAAATTTTAGGCCAAGTAAGGTAAGTAGATAAGGTGTCCCAATGCTTAGGGTAAATACGGTACACTGTTTATTCAGGCACATCTGTCCAAACCTTTAGAATCCATTAGGTAATAAGGTAATCTAAAACTTGAAAGAATTTATAACATTCTTACCAAACATAGATTTGATAGTCACTCCATCAGAAACCAGAGCATCTGATCGACCAACTAAGTTCTCAGCATAAATCTTGAAGAAATAGTCTTTCTTCTCTTTCACATTCTGTACACAGTATGATGTAATATCTGGGCTGACAGTTGCTACTCGTTGCCATGAGGATTTTGGAGCCTCTCTCATCTCAATGTAGTAGCCAGTAATTGGAGAACCTCCATCATTTTCACTAGGTTTCCAGGTGATAACAACTGACGTCTTTTGAATGTCTGAGAATTCTACTGGTCCAACTGGTGGTGATGGTTTCACTGAAGAAAAAGTGAGATTTTTATGTTGATATGTTTGGCTGAACTCAAGAGCCTTTCCACAACAATCACATCCAACAGTATAGCCCCAGGTAAGAGGGTTATTTAAGTAAATTTTTTTCTTATTTGTCTATGAAAACAAATGTTTTGGGTACTCAGCCCGAGGAAGGTGATTTTTAATGAGTACCCACAACATGTGTTTTTGTGAATATATAAAAACATTAACATTTTTTTTTTTTTTGATGTAAAACAATGCCTAATCTGAAGCAATGCTACCAGAAAATTTACTAAACAAGCCAAAACTTGTTAAAGGTATTAAAAAGCAATACCTGGGAGTATGGTACCAACAATTCCAGAAAAAACAAAAAAAAAAACAAAAAAAAAAACATGTGTTGTGGGTACTCATTTGAAGTGTTTATTTATCTGGATATTCCAGCAGTCAATATGAGATGTCCAAATGAATAGTTTTTCTTATATATCTATGGAAACATACAGAAACATGTTGTAAGTACTCATCAGAAATGCATCAGTGAGGCATCTCTAATGAGTACCCAGAACATATGTTTTCATGGAGAAATAAGGATAATATTGATACTTGTTGGTTGAATAGTGGTTTATCAAAAGCCATGGTTTTCTTTAGCACAATACTTGAATTTATATTGGTGCAATCTGCACTTGTTCTTTGTCTTTTGCTTATACCAGAACTATAGATTATAAGGCAAGGTATCTAGATAAATACTGTTTCCTTATTTCTCCACAAAAACATTTGTTGTCAGCACTCTTTAATATGCCACAATGAGGCGTTTCTAATAAGTACCACATCATGTTTTCATGGAGATATAAGAAAAAACTATCAATTTTAGTTTTGTTAAAGCAAATGTCTTATCTATATGGAGTAAGCCTAGTGAACTTCCTGGATCTGACGAAAATACTTACCTGGTTTCTTAGGTTTCTCCTTGAGAACTGTTGGTGTCATGGTCTCCATGGCATCACCACGGCCTGCTTTATTCTCAGCAACAACAGCAAAATCATACTTTTTATCTGGTTTCAGATTTGGTATTTTATACTCATTGTCGTAGGATTTGACAGTTGTTATTTCCTTCCAGTCACCATCATCTTCTTTCATCATGATGTGATATTTCTCAACCTTTGACCCTCCATCTTCCTTGGGAGGTTTCCAGGTCAAGGTCAGTCTGTCATCTTTAACATCCTTGACATTGATATCTGCTGGTTTGCTTGGGGCAGCTGAAAGTAGATTTCATTTTAGAAATAAGGAAAGAATTGCTTTCTATTTTGTTGACAATGCTATACTTGGCATTTTGATGCAAAGGGTAGCTGCTTTTTTTTGCTTTTTTTTTTTTAATTCTTTCTACTCCTTTTGAAAAAGTTGACTTGAAGCGTATGAAAACCAAACTTAAAAAAATAAAAAAACGAATAAAAAAAAAAACACACACACACATAAAATGCTTTATAAAATTCAACTTAAAGCTTAACAGAAAACATCACAGAAGTTCCATGACCTTGAACTCTGGTTGGCAGCAAGAAGAAGATATATATCCATCTAGAAATATTATGACATCAGAACTCCTTACTGTAAGCATTCTAAAAACTGGAGTTCTTGTTTAATGATACAACTCTTATGGGAAATTTTGTGTCAATTCCCAGAGAAAGGAAGAAGAGTGACAGGAAAGCAGATGAGAAGAAAGACAGAAAGGAAAGAGGAAGGCAGAAAAGTGAATGGTGCAGAAACAGAAGAAACACTATCATATCCCCCTTGCACCACCTGCTGGGAGTAGGACAGACCTTTCTGAAACCCTACTGTCCACATACTGGTGTCTTTGAAAAGTGCTGGATGAATAGCAAACAAAGTACATTGACCAAGAACAAACTGCTACCTTTAGATACAGCTTTTTTAGGATTTACACCAATTACTCCAACAGGGTTTCTGAATATTAAGAGTAAACACTGATCATCTCTAAAGTAGATTTCAACTGAGCCAGCACACGACAAAACCTACAATAAGACCTGCGTGACCAGCACAGATTAAGATCAGCCTGTACATCCATCCAGAATGGCAAAGGTCTTGTTTATCCCTCTTTGAATGCCTGGAGGGTGTAGAAGGCACAAGCGATTAGGGAAGACTCTGATCAGACTGTGCAGATGTGCAGACAAAGCTGAGTCTTTGCTGGTCACACAAGTCTGATTGTTGGTTTTGGCGTGCGCTGGCTCAATTATTTTTAAACTGTACATACCAATTGGTTGTTTGGGTTTGGCCACATCTTTAGACTCTAGTGGTTCACTTTCTCCTTCAGCATTGACAGCAGTGACTCGGAACACATATTCATTGTCCTCCAGAAGCTTGGATGCAACAAAAGTGGTTGTGTCCTTGTCAACTGATCCAGCCTTCACCCACTGTGTTCTGCGGGTGTCACGTTGTTCAATAACATAGCCTGTCAGAGGAGTGCCACCATCTTTGGTTGGTGGTTGCCATGACAATGTGACAGAGTCCTTGGTGATGTTGGAAATTTCAACAGGTCCTTCTGGTCTGTCTGGTACATCTGAAATTAACAAACCAAATGATTTAACCTACCAATATTTCTGGCATGAGTAAACAGAAGCATATTATATAAACCTTACTTATAAGATACTAGCACAGGTTCAATGATACCAAGGAAAATAAAAACTGTGCAATGATGAAGGATAAAAAGACTTTATATGGCTGCCACAAGCTTCAGAGACGTCAAACAATCTATACTGGTTGGCCCTGGAAACAAAGAACATAAAAAAGAATGAAAAATCAGTCTTGGTTTTACTGACTTTCTTCCTATGACAGCAATGCAGTTTGTAGGGCTGCATACATCCCAGCACCAGGGCCCAGTTGTTCAAAGCTAACGACGTCGTTAGTTAACGATTCGTTAAAATTTACATCAAGTGATATGCAAATATGTTGAAATTTTTTGCTGAAAAAATGTGAGTACATTTTTTCAGCAAAAAATATCAGAATATTGTATATGGAATCTGCTAAAACAGTTAACGAAATGACCCTTAACGAGCTCGTTAAGCTAACAACGCTTTGAACAACAGGGCCCTGGTTTTCAAAGCTACCAGAGTGGGGTCAATGAGTCCAAGAAAATGATAAGAATAGGGAAACCATCTGTCTTCTTGTGTCAAAAATGTTCTGATAGTAGAGCAAACTGTACAGACTAAGGATAGTTTGATTTGTTTCTACCGTAAAACCCTTAGTATTGGGACAGAGAGGCCTTTGCAAACAGTATAGACCCAGATCAGATGCCCCTGAATGCAGCATCTGATCAGGATCTGCACTGTTTGCCATACATACAGCACTATTTTAGACACATCAAGAGGTAGTAGAATGGACTATTTCAAATTTTAGGACAAGAACGGTAAGTAGATAAGGTACTTAGGATAAATACGGTACACTGTTTATTCAGGCACATCTGTCCAAACCTTTAGAGTCCGTAAGGTAATAAGATAATCTAAAACTTGAAATAATTTATAACATTCTTACCAAACATAGATTTGATAGTCACTCCATCAGAAACCAGAGCATCTGATCGACCGACTTTGTTCTCAGCATAAATCTTGAAGAAATAGTCTTTCTTCTCTTTCACATTCTGTACACAGTATGATGTAATATCTGGGCTGACAGTTTTTACTCGTTGCCATGAGGATTTTGGAGCCTCTCTCATCTCAATGTAGTAGCCAGTAATTGGAGAACCTCCATCATTTTCACTAGGTTTCCAGGTGATAACAACAGAAGTCTTTTGAATGTCTGAGAAGTCTACTGGTCCAACTGGTGGTGATGGTTTCACTGAAGAAAAAGTGAGGTTTTTTATGTTGATATGTTTGGCTGAACTCAAGAGCCTTTCCACAACAATCACATCCAACAGTATAGCCCCAGGTAAGAGGGTTATTTAAGTAAATTTTTTTCTTATTTGTCTATGAAAACAAATGTTTTGGGTACTCAGCCCGAGGAAGGTGATTTTTAATGAGTACCCACAACATGTGTTTTTGTGAATATATAAAAATATTAACATTTTTTTTTTTTTGATGTAAAACAATGCCTAATCTGAAGCAATGCTACCAGAAAATTTACTAAACAAGCCAAAACTAGTTAATGGTATTAAAAAGCAATACCTGGGAGTATGGTACCCACAATTCCAGAAAAAAAAAAAAAAAAAAAAAAAAAAAACACGTGTTGTGGGTACTCATTTGAAGTGTTTATTTATCTGGATATTCCAGCAGTCAATATGAGATGTCCAAATGAATAGTTTTTCTTATATATCTATGGAAACATACAGAAACATGTTGTAAGTACTCATCAGAAATGCATCAGTGAGGCATCTCTAATGAGTACCCAGAACATATGTTTTCATGGAGAAATAAGGATAATATTGATACTTGTTGGTTGAATAGTGGTTTATCAAAAGCCATGGTTTTCTTTAGCACAATACTTGAATTTATATTGGTGCAATCTGCACTTGTTCTTTGTCTTTTGCTTATACCAGAACTATAGATTATAAGGCAAGGTATCTAGATAAATACTGTTTCCTTATTTCTCCACAAAAACATTTGTTGTCAGCACTCTTTAATATGCCACAATGAGGCGTTTCTAATAAGTACCACATCATGTTTTCATGGAGATATAAGAAAAAACTATCAATTTTAGTTTTGTTAAAGCAAATGTCTTATCTATATGGAGTAAGCCTAGTGAACTTCCTGATGTCCATAATGAATCTGACAAAAATACTTACCTGGTTTCTTAGGTTTCTCCTTGAGAACTGTTGGTGTCATGGTCTCCATGGCATCACCACGGCCTGCTTTATTCTCAGCAACAACAGCAAAATCATACTTTTTATCTGGTTTCAGATTTGGTATTTTATACTCATTGTCATAGGATTTGACAGTTGTTATTTCCTTCCAGTCACCATCATCTTCTTTCATCATGATGTGATATTTCTCAACCTTTGACCCTCCATCTTCCTTGGGAGGTTTCCAGGTCAAGGTCAGTCTGTCATCTTTAACATCCTTGACATTGATATCTGCTGGTTTGCTTGGGGCAGCTGAAAGTAGATTTCATTTTAGAAATAAGGAAAGAATTGCTTTCTATTTTGTTGACAATGCTATACTTGGCATTTTGATGCAAAGGGTAGCTGCTTTTTTTTGCTTTTTTTTTTAATTCTTTCTACTCCTTTTGAAAAAGTTGACTTGAAGCGTATGAAAACCAAACTTAAAAAAATAAAAAAACAAATAAAAAAAAAACACACACACACATAAAATGCTTTATAAAATTCAACTTAAAGCTTAACAGAAAACATCACAGAAGTTCCATGACCTTGAACTCTGGTTGGCAGCAAGAAGAAGATATATATCCATCTAGAAATATTATGACATCAGAACTCCTTACTGTAAGCATTCTAAAAACTGGAGTTCTTGTTTAATGATACAACTCTTATGGGAAATTTTGTGTCAATTCCCAGAGAAAGGAAGAAGAGTGACAGGAAAGCAGATGAGAAGAAAGACAGAAAGGAAAGAGGAAGGCAGAAAAGTGAATGGTGCAGAAACAGAAGAAACACTATCATATCCCCCTTGCACCACCTGCTGGGAGTAGGACAGACCTTTCTGAAACCCTACTGTCCACATACTGGTGTCTTTGAAAAGTGCTGGATGAATAGCAAACAAAGTACATTGACCAAGAACAAACTGCTGCCTTTAGATACAGCTTTTTTAGGATTTACACCAATTACTCCAACAGGGTTTCTGAATATTAAGAGTAAACACTGATCATCTCTAAAGTAGATTTCAACTGAGCCAGCACACGACAAAACCTACAATAAGACCTGCGTGACCAGCACAGACTAAGATGAGCCTGTACATCCATCCAGAATGGCAAAGGTCTTGTTTATCCCACTTTGAATGCCTGGAGGGTGTAGAAGGCACAAGCGATTAGGGAAGACTCTGATCAGACTGTGCAGATGTGCAGACAAAGCTGAGTCTTTGCTGGTCACACAAGTCTGATTGTTGGTTTTGGCGTGCGCTGGCTCAATTATTTTTAAACTGTACATACCAATTGGTTGTTTGGGTTTGGCCACATCTTTAGACTCTAGTGGTTCACTTTCTCCTTCAGCATTGACAGCAGTGACTCGGAACACATATTCATTGTCCTCCAGAAGCTTGGATGCAACAAAAGTGGTTGTGTCCTTGTCAACTGATCCAGCCTTCACCCACTGTGTTCTGCGGGTGTCACGTTGTTCAATAACATAGCCTGTCAGAGGAGTGCCACCATCTTTGGTTGGTGGTTGCCATGACAATGTAACAGAGTCCTTGGTGATGTTGGAAATTTCAACAGGTCCTTCTGGTCTGTCTGGTACATCTGAAATTAACAAACCAAATGATTTAACCTACCAATATTTCTGGCATGAGTAAACAGAAGCATATTATATAAACCTTACTTATAAGATACTAGCACAGGTTCAATGATACCAAGGAAAATAAAAACTGTGCAATGATGAAGGATAAAAAGACTTTATATGGCTGCGACAAGCTTCAGAGACGTCAAACAATCTATACTGGTTGGCCCTGGAAACAAAGAACATATAAAAGAATGAAAAATCAGTCTTGGTTTTACTGACTTTCTTCCTATGACAGCAATGCAGTTTGTAGGGCTGCATACATCCCAGCACCAGGGCCCAGTTGTTCAAAGCTAACGACGTCGTTAGTTAACGATTCGTTAAAATTTAGATCAAGTGATATGCAAATATGCTGAAATTTTTTGCTGAAAAAATGTGAGTAGCTTTTGCAGTGCAAAAGCTACTCACATTTTTCAGCAAAAAATATCAGAATATTGTATATGGAATCTGCTAAAACAGTTAACGAAATGACCCTTAACGAGCTCGTTAAGCTAACAACACTTTGAACAACAGGGCCCTGGTTTTCAAAGCAACCAGAATGGGGTCAATGAGTCCAAGAAAATGATAAGAATAGGGAAACCATCTGTCTTCTTGTGTCAAAAATGTTCTGATAGTAGAGCAAACTGTATAGACCAAGGATAGTTTGATTTGTATCTACCGTAAAACCCTTAGTATTGGCACAGACAGGCCTTTGCAAACAGTATAGACCCAGATCAGATGCCCCTGAATGCAGCATCTGATCAGGATCTGCACTGTTTGCCATACATACAGCACTATTTTAGACACATCAAGAGGAAGTAGAATGGACTATTTCTAATTTTAGGACAAGTACGGTAAGTAGATAAGGTACTTAGGATAAATAGGGTACACTGTTTATTCAGGCACATCTGTCCAAACCTTTAGAGTCCGTAAGGTAATAAGATAATCTAAAACTTGAAATAATTTATAACATTCTTACCAAACATAGATTTGATAGTCACTCCATCAGAAACCAGAGCATCTGATCGACCGACTTTGTTCTCAGCATAAATCTTGAAGAAATAGTCTTTCTTCTCTTTCACATTCTGTACACAGTATGATGTAATATCTGGGCTGACAGTTGTTACTCGTTGCCATGAGGATTTTGGAGCCTCTCTCATCTCAATGTAGTAGCCAGTAATTGGAGAACCTCCATCATTTTCACTAGGTTTCCAGGTGATAACAACAGAAGTCTTTTGAATGTCTGAGAATTCTACTGGTCCAACTGGTGGTGATGGTTTCACTGAAGAAAAAGTGAGGTTTTTTATGTTGATATGTTTGGCTGAACTCAAGAGCCTTTCCACAACAATCACATCCAGCAGTATAGCCCCAGGTTAAGAGGGTTATCCAAGTAAATATTTTTTCTTATTTGTCTATGAAAACAAATGTTTTGGGTACTCAGCCAAGGAAGGTGATTTTTAATGAGTACCCACAACATGTGTTTTTGTGAATATATAAGAAAATCTTAACATTTTTTTTTTTTATGGAAAACAATGCCTTATCTGAAGCAATGCTCCCAGGAAATTTACTAAACAAGCCAAAACTAGTTAAAGGTATTAAAAAGCAATACCTGGGAGTATGGTACCCACAATTCCAGAAAAAAAAAAAGAAAAAACAAAACAAAAAACATGTGTTGTGGGTACTCATTTGAAGTGCTTATTTATCTGGATATTCCAGCAGTCAATATGAGATGTCCAAATGAATAGTTTTTCTTATATATCTATGAAAACATACAGAAACATGTTGTAAATACTCATCAGAAATGCATCAGTGAGGCATCTCTAATGAGTACCCAGAACATATGTTTTCATGGAGAAATAAGGAATATATTGATACTTGTTGGTTGAATAGCGGTTTATCAAAAGCCATGGTTTTCTTTAGCACAATACTTGAATTTATATTGGTGCAACCTGCACTTATTCTTTGTCTTTTGCTTAAATCAGAACTCTACATTTTAGGGAAAGATATCTAGATAAATATTTTTCCTATTTCTCCACAAAAACATTTGTTGTCAGTACTCTTTAATATGCCACAATGAGGCGTTTCTAATAAGTACCACATCATGTTTTCATGGAGATATAAGAAAAAACTATCAACATTTTAGTTTTGTTAAAGCAAATACCTGTCTATATGGAGTAAGCCTAGTGAACTTCCTGATGTCCATAATGAATCTGACAAAACTAATTACCTGGTTTCTTTGGTTTCTCCTTGAGAACAGTTGGTGTCATGGTCTCCATGGCATCACCACGGCCTGCTTTATTCTCAGCAACAACAGCAAAATCATACTTTTTATCTGGTTTCAGATTTGGTATTTTATACTCATTGTCATAGGATTTGACAGTTGTTATTTCCTTCCAGTCACCATCATCTTCTTTCATCATGATGTGATATTTCTCAACCTTTGACCCTCCATCTTCCTTGGGAGGTTTCCAAGTCAAGGTCAGTCTGTCATCCTTAATGTCCTTGACATTGATGTCTGCAGGTTTGCTGGGAGCAGCTGAAAATGGATGTTGGAAATTAAGACTTTGCTGTTGCAACATTAGTTTGATATTAAAGCCACCCATGGGAAAAAGAGCCTTTTAGGCATGTAAAGACAGCTAAGGCACCTGTGCAACTATGCAGTCAGATCAGGGACTTTACTTTTATTTGCTCAGAAAAATGAAAAAAAAAAAAACACAAAAAAAACAACATGTTATATGCTATAATTCTGAATGATGCCTTATGGCTGCTTGAAGTTGAAGACTCAGGAATGATACATGCATGTCACTTTACCTCATGACCTCAACATACATGAGCCTTGTTTGAGAGGGTGTGATATGCATCTGCTAAAATCAAAACACTTCACACAATTATGGTAAATACCATACTTACTCTAAGTATTTGGGTGGAAAGCAAGAGCAATAAGGGTTGACTCCCAGATCAGACATGCAGAATGTGGCATTTGATCAGTCTTCATTGTTTGTCAACTTATCCAGCAGTTCTTTAGATACATCAGTGGGTTGTTCAAATGTATGTGTTCAAATTTTTAGAACAAGTACAGTATTTACAGTAAGGAGTTAAGAATGAATATGGTAAATACTTACATAGGGGCTGTTTGGGTTTGGCCACATCTTTAGATTCAAGTGGTTCACTTTCTCCTTCAGCATTGACAGCAGTGACTCGGAACACATATTCATTGTCTTCCAGAAGCTTGGAGGCAACAAATGTGGTTGTGTCCTTGTCAACTGATCCAGCCTTGACCCACTGTGTTCTACGAGCATCACGTTTCTCAATGACGTAACCTGTGAGTGGAGAGCCACCATCTTTGGTTGGTGGTTGCCATGACAATGTGACAGCGTCCTTGGTGATGTTGGAGAATTCAACTGGTCCTTCAGGTCTATCTGGAACATCTAAAATTAAATATAAGAAAAATGAAACCAAGTTCAGTGTATAATAAAATCAACTACAGGTACAACAACCAATCATTTCAGTACATACAGTCAATAGACACAATTGTTTAACACTTTGTGACATTGTCATTCAAATCAATGTGTTTTTTTTTTTATTTTCTGAAATAGCTCACATTATCTTGCAGGAGCAGTCTGTACACCGTTTGCCATTCCATTATGTATTTTGGGAAACAGGGACATAAACAGAATAATTTTGGCAAAAAAGTATGGAATAAAATGTGTGAAATTTCAGGACATAAAAGTATGGAATAAAGTGTGCAAAATTTCATGACAATTACCATACTCAAAATAAAGTAAATAAGAAGCCAATTGCAAAATTTCTTACCAAACTCTGACTTAATTGTTACTCCATCAGAAACCAGAGCATCTGATCGACCAACTGTGTTCTCAGCATAAATCTTGAAGAAATAGTCTTTCTTCTCTTTCACATTCTGTACACAGTATGATGTGATATCAGGACTGACTGTTGTTACACGTTGCCATGAGGATTTTGGAGCTTCTCTCATCTCAATGTAGTAGCCAGTAATTGGAGAACCTCCATCATTTTCACTAGGTTTCCAGGTGATAACAACAGAGGTCTTCTGAATGTCTGAGAACTCTACTGGTCCCACTGGGGCTGATGGTTTCACTAATTAAAGAAACAACAAAATGGCATAACTGACAAATGAAGTCACATTTAAATTTGATATAATAAATGCATTTAAAGAAACAAACAAAAAAAACTCAGCAGCTTATACCTTTTGTAATATGTCACATCAAACTTTAACCCAACACAATTATGCCAATTGAGTCCAAATCTATGTTGTTTATTGATTACACCCTTTATTCTGGGGTCCATGTCTGTTGGTCTGAACATTCTGATTCGTTGTTCGTTTATGGATTTATGAGTTTGGATTACGGCTTAGGTACCATGACTGCAACTACTTATATGGTAAATGTCCTAAAATTTTAAACAGTTTACTCCATATGTTTTGGCCTAATTTCTTATTTTTGTGCAGCTGTTTCTAAATACTTAGTGGAATGGCAAACAGTGTAGACCCTGATCAGACTGTCTCATCTAGATCTGCACTGTTTGCATATGCAATTTTAGGACATTTACTGTATTCAATTATGAGTAGCTAGAACTGTATCCAGATTAACCCAGCCCCAGAAGGTGATTGGCAAACAGTGCAGACCCAGATCAGAATCCACAGAATGCAGCATCTGATCAGGGTCTCCTCTGTTTGCATTACCGGTAATTACAGGAAATTCTACCAAACACGGTAACAATAAAAACCTGACACCCTGCTATTGGAAACTGAACAGTCCAAAGAGTTGTGGTTGAAGAGTCCACTGGACATAAATGGGTTGAGGTTTGACATTTGTAAATAAATTCTAAAGGAAATGACCCTTGAGAGCAATGAAGATGGCAAAATTCTAAAAGGAGTGAAACCTGGTTTAAATCCCCATCACCCCGCCCCCTCTCCGCCCCCCCCACCCCCCCCCCCCCCTCGAAACACACACATGTGTGTGGTGGAATTTCTGTTGCAATTACTCTTCATTTGTTTCTTCTGTTTTTGATGAAATACAGTCGACTCTCATTATATGGAAGTCCAAGGGACTCTCTGAAATACTTTGAGAAATCCGTACATCGACATATCAGATTTTCAGAATTGAGGAACAAATACATCAAACAACCACATTTAACAAATGAATATGTAATTTGACTCCTGAGGCTTGAAATATATTGAAAATATTGTGGAAACAATATTTTGTTACCTATTGTTAAAACAGGGACCAGATTTCCACTTTGAGATAAGTGGTTATTCGAGATAAGCGAAATCATGATAACGATATTTGACTATACAGGATTATATTGTCATTTCATGTCATTCAGTGCTTGGATGACTTTATTCGTATTGTTTTGTATTGTTAATTCATGTCATTCAACCCTTGTCTGGTACCTTGGGAGGGCTGTGTTCTATGACTGAGGCCTTTCTTGGGCACAACCTTGTAAACATGCTACTGTAAAAAAATAAATAAATAAAAAATTTAAAAATATACAAAGAAAGTACCTGGTTTTTTGGGTTTCTCTTTAAGAACAGTTGGTGTCATGGTTTCCATGGCATCACCACGTCCTGCTTTATTCTCAGCAACAACAGCAAAATCATATTTCTTGTCTGGTTTCAGATTTGGTATTTTATACTCATTATCATAGGATTTGACAGCTGTTATTTCCTTCCAATCACCATCATCTTCTTTCATCATGATGTGATATTTCTCAATCTTTGACCCTCCATCTTCCTTGGGAGGTTTCCAGGTCAAGGTCAGTCTGTCATCCTTAATGTCCTTGACATTGATATCTGCTGGTTTGCTTGGGGCATCTAGAAAGTAAAAATAGAATTAATGCAATAAGAACACTTCTAGCATTTTTATTTGCAAAAAAGAATATTAACCTTTTCATCCCTGATCATGGACCCACAACATATGTTTTCATGGAAAAATAGGAAAAATATTATGTAGATACCACTATTATCTTAAACTATGTACTTAGTGTCAATATGGCAAGGGCCAGGCACTGGAACAGTCAATGCAGACCCATATCAGACATGTTTACACACATCAATAAGTAGTAAAATTATGGACTTGCTTAAATGTTAAGACAAGTATGGAAAGGTGTTAAAGTCTCCAAATACTTAGGATAAGTATATTATACAGAAAAATTCCAGGAAATATATTCAATATTCACAGGTATTTCACATGGACAGTAAGCTCATCGAAATTTATTTTCTACAAAATACAAGTGAAGATACCCAGGAAAAGCAACAATCATGAAGCAAGGCCTTCCTGAGGAAACAAAAGAAGGAGAGATGAGAAACACAAAATGACAAAACAAATGCTAAATATGAAACAACTGATGCACAATGAGGAAGAACTGCAATAGAGGAACAATGAATCAAAAGGTATTTTCTCTCAAAATTCACAGTATAAATACAGAAAGCAAAGTACCATATTTGCCCAAAGTATTTGGACACTTAACTCCTCACTATACTTGTCTTAACCCTTCTCTTGCTGAACATGACATGCCCTGTTTTAGCAATCAGTGTAGATCCAGATCATTTGGCTTCTGAAGAAGCCAACTGATCTGGATATGCACTGTTTGTCATTAAATATGTGAATTTCTATCAAAACCCCGGATCAAGTAATCTGATTGGCTGGAAATTAGAAGTGGGCGTGGCATCTTAATTTATTCAGCAAGGCAAGGGTTAAAATTTAAACAAGTCTATTTCAGTACCTAATGAGGAGTCAAAACATTGAGTGGTAAACAGTGCAGACTCTGATAAGATGCCACACTCTGTAGCATCTGATCTGGCTTTTCTACAAATACAATGCACAACAAATCAGAGAAGACAACATGGGGAAATTACTGGGTTGACAAAAATAAATGGGTCTTGTCAATTATTTAAAAATACTTACATATGGGCTGTTTGGGTTTGGCCACATCTTTAGATTCAAGTGGTTCACTTTCTCCTTCAGCATTGACAGCTGTGACTCGGAACACATATTCATTGTCTTCCAAAAGCTTGGATGCAACAAATGTGGTGGTGTCCTTGTCAACTGATCCGGCCTTCACCCACTGTGTTCTGCGGCTGTCACGTTGTTCAATAACATAGCCTGTCAGAGGAGTGCCACCATCTTTGTTTGGTGGTTGCCATGACAATGTGACAGAGTCCTTGGTGATGTTGGAAATTTCAACTGGTCCTTCTGGTCTGTCTGGGACATCTTAAATCAAAAAGAACATATCATCTTAAATCAAAGAAAAGATATTGTGTGTTTCCTAACATTTTTACCAGTGTTATTGCATAAAATTTAATTGATAGCATGTTGTAACTTGATATTAATAGAAATTCCATAATTCTTGATAAGAATTTGTTTTCATATTTTTTTTAAAGTATTGTTTGTGTGTGTGTGTATGTTATTTTTTTTTTTTTTTTTTGTGTGGTCAGTTTTTTTTTTTCTTATTTCTTAGATTTATTAGCAAGTCAGAAAACTGCTGTAGGAGAATGACTGCTGTTGATAAGGTAACAGAAATTCCTGCTAAATGCGCCCCCCACTCCTCCCCCCCTCTGTTTAACGTGTTAGAACCCCATTAATTGGGCCATGCCAAGCAAAAAGGTTTCTTCAAACATGTGCAAAATGCACAGATTCAGATTCATCCCACACATGGGCATAGTCTCATCTGGGCATTTGCTCATCATTGATACATTACATATCTATAGTAGCCAATGATTCTATTAGTGGACAGCGAAGGCCCTGATCAGACTGTGTGGATGCATAAGCTGATCGGGTCCTTCACTCTCCACATATGCTCAAAGACATGTGTTTGCATGGCGCTGCCCAACTAATTGTATTTTCTCAGAACATTTTACCCCTAATAAGCCTACAAATCCTTTTAACACTCCTTAAATTGTAGTTTCCTTATATACCTTTATAAACAGAGCTCTCTATTAAATATAAACATTTAAATGAGTTCGACTTGAGTTTCCCTAGCTATTATATATTTATTAACAAAATAGTTTTTCACTATGGATAAAATATTTGGGTCATGTCCAGTTATGTGAATATAAAAACTCTGATTGCCCTATTTACCTTAAATAGTCAGACACCTCAACTCCTGTACTAAAATTTCAAAATGACAATTTTACTTTCTGTTGCTATATCTAAATGACTGCTGGATGAATGGCAAACATTGTAGACTCTGATCAGATGCTGCTATGTGTGGTGTCTGATCTGGATCTACAGTTTGTTAAGACCTGCCTGTCAGAATACATTTGATAAATATAGTGTGATGTCTACTGAACTGGTCTGATAAAATATTGGTCTCACAGTAAGCTAAACTGATAAAAAAATCTGATCAACCATAAATGACAGGCTTTAAGGAGAATGGATACACTTCAAAAGGAGGCAACTCAATCCAAACTGTTGCCTCTCTTCTGGAAAGAGGTGTTCCCTAAATAGAAAGAATTTGTAGTAAAACACTTCTTACCAAACTTAGACTTGACAGTTACACCATCAGAAGTAAGGGCATCAGATTGACCAACTTTGTTCTCAGCATAAACTCTGAAGAAATGTTCTTCCTTCTCCTTCATGTTTGGTACATTGTAGGTTGTAACATCTGGACCTACAGTTGCTACACGTTTCCAGGATGATTTTGGAGCCTCTCTCATCTCAATGTAGTATCCAGTAATTGGAGAACCTCCATCACTGTCACTAGGTTTCCATGTGATAACAACAGAGTTCTTTTGAATGTCTGAGAATTCTACTGGTCCAACTGGGGCTGATGGTTTTACTGAAATAATAAAAATAATTTGATTGCCAACTTGCATATTCTAGTGATTACGTCTTTAGGACAAATAAGAATATTGGTACTAGGTTTTAAAGGGACACTAAGGTAAGTTATATATACCCAGAGTCCTGTTTGTGTGTAGATGTGTGTGCCTCAGAATGTTCCAACACCACTGATAAAAAACCTAGATAACTTAACCCATTGTAGTCGGGGGACCCATAAAAGGGTATTTGGCAAACAGTGCAGACCTAGATCAGATGCCGCAGAATGTGGCATCTGATCAGGGTCACCACTGTTTGCAAATAGTTTAGCCATTTTTCTCTAAGAATATGTAAATCTCATAGCTGGATGTACCTAAAATTGAAATTGGACTCTTCCAATATATAGTGTGGGAGAGTCTATTTAGTACACCATGGGTTAAAATAAATAGCAAACTATGAAAAGAAAATAAATCTGCTGCAGAATACAGCAGACTGCAGATTTTAAAATGAAGGCAATTTTGCCAGAATCAAGCACTGTTACATGACAACATAGACCACCTGGTTGGCAGCCGCTAAGTCAATTATTCAATAGAAATAAAAACTGTTGCATGATTTAACATAAACTTGAATGTAAAATTTCGCTAAATCTGTGTCCTTGACCCTTGAACTCAAAATCAATTGGGCGTGGATAAGTATCTAGAATTAGTCAAATACCAATATATTCCAGAGATATAGGGTATCATTACGAAAACACGCCTATTCAAATATACTTCAAATTTTACCACCAAAAATGAAAATTTTCGGATAAAAATTCTGATATTTTTCATATTTCTGCTCAAAACATAGATTGCGGGTACTCATTAGAACTGCCTTGATGAGGCGGTTCTAACGAGTACCCACAATCTATGTTTTTAAGCAGAAGTAAGAAAAATTATGTATACCCCTGTAAACCCCAGTTTTACTATATAAAAGTGGGGTTTAAGGGGTCACAATTATATAGGCATGTTTTCGTGATGTTAGAAACCTTAACAACCCAAGGTCTTAATTTAACCCATTTTAGACTGAAAAACTCTCGCACACTATATATTGGAAGTCCAATTTCAATTTTAGGTATATCAGGCTATGTGATTTAAATACTCCTAGAGAAAAATGGCTAAACTACTTGCAAACAGTGGAGACCCTGAGCAGACGCCAATTTCTGCAGCATCTAAACTAAGTATGCACTGCTTGCCAATTACCCTTTTGGGGGTTTAATATTTCCATGTCTGGGATCCTGACCACAACATCAGTGGTATTTATATATCCAGGCATTCTGAAGTTACAGACCTTTAGAAACTTTTAATCAAAACCTTACTGTTCAATTCATAAGTCCTTAAACTCAAATTCAAAGAGGGGATGGGGCTTGGATAAACGTTTGGACAATTATCATTTTGGCCACCCCATGCAAAAACATGTCTTCGGGCATATGTGGACAACAAAGGCCCAGATCTGACTGAGCATGACCTTTACTGTCAGCCATAGGTCTAGATAAAGGAGGGTATCGGTGAGGCGCTTCTAATGAGTACCCACAACATATGTTTTTGTGGAGAAATAAAAAAAATATCAATACTTTTAGATTGAAAAAAGTGCCTTAACAAGTGCTATGCAAGTGTCCGCTTATGAAATCATTGTGTACTATAGAACATGATGAAGAATAGTAAAGTTCCTGATCAAACTATATATCCTCTGGCTGATCTGTATCTTTACCATAGGTCTAGGTAATAGCGAGTATCAGGTAAATAGTTTTCTTATTACTCGACGAAAACATATGTTGTGGGTACTTGTTGAACTATTTGCAAACAGTGGAGACCCTGATCAGAGGCTGTGTTCTGCCACATCTGATCTGGGTATGCACTGTTTGCAAGTTACCCATTTAGGGGTCTGCAGTCTTCAATGGGTTAAAAGGATAAAGCCCAGATGCCCTGGAGTATTCAAGAACAAAAATGGCAAAATGAATACCTGGTTTCTTTGGTTTCTCTTTAAGAACAGTTGGTGTCATAGTTTCCATGGCATCACCACGACCTGCTTTATTCTCAGCAACAACAGCAAAATCATATTTCTTTTCTGGTTTCAAATTTGGTATTTTATATTCATTGTCATAGGATTTGACAGCTGTTATTTCCTTCCAGTCACCATCATCTTCTTTCATCATGATGTGATATTTCTCAACCTTTGACCCTCCATCTTCCTTGGGAGGTTTCCAGGTCAAGGTCAGTCTGTCATCCTTAATGTCCTTGACATTGATGTCTGCTGGTTTGCTTGGGGCATCTAGAAAGTAAAAATAGAATTAATGCATTAAGAACTCTTCTAGCATTTTTATTTGCAAAAAAGAATATTAACCTTTTCATCCCTGAGTGTCTGAGATGGACTTTGATCTTTTAATTTGGACACTACCAATGTTGCAAATAGAGATACCAGTAAAAAAATCTAGAGCTGAATAGCAAATATGTAGATCTTCGTGAAATGGCTCATTGCTGTTTGCATAAGTATTTGTTTTGGTATAACAGGCTGAAAGGGTTAAGTTTTTCCTTATAGAAGAGCAAAATAGATTTGTACTAACCCTTAACCCTTAAAGCGCCAAACAAAATTTGCAGCAGACGACATTCTAAAAAAAATATTTTTCTTAGAAAATAAGCCTTGAAATGTCATGTGAATCATCTGCTTTAAAAGTGTTGTCTGCTGCAGTTGTGAATGGCGCTTTAAGGTTAAAGCACCATTCAAAAAATGTACTGGACAACATTCTAAAATATACGTTTTATTTTGCTGAGCAAATAAGGCTTGACATTTCATCTAGTCTGATCATCCATCTGAGATGTCAAGATTTATTTTCTTGCAAAAGTAATAGTAATAAAGAAGGAAATAAAAAGTGGGCTGCTAAAACTATGAAGGGCAGTTTAAGGGTTAAGCAAGCATAAAAGATTAAGTGATTTCAACCATTTAAATGGAGAACCTTCTATAGACAGAGGTTTTAATGGGAAAATGCACTGCTATCTTTTATGCTAAAATGTGCAGTGCTGCCAGCAATTGTCTGCAGAAAGCACCATTTCATATTATAACATTATAAATAAATCTGCTTGCAGCTTCATAATTTTGTGTATCATGTCAAACCTACTACAAATAGAGACACATGAAAAAAAAAAAAAAAAAAAAAAAAAAATCTGCTTTCACAGAAAAGTTTTAAAAGCAAATAGAAGGTTTAATGATTGTCCTTAATGATGTTGTATCCGAACAAAAATGTATAGATTATACTGAAAAACTACCATTTATGGTTACTTTTCTATATAATCTATACATTTTTGCTGTTGTACCAAAACAAAAATGTATAGATTATATAGAAAATGACAATTTATGGTCATTTTTCTCTATAATATATACATTTTTTTAACCCTTGTCCTGCTGAACTGGAATATGCCCTGTCGTTGCAATAGTGTAGATCCAGATCAGTTGGCTTCGAAGCCAACTGTTCACAAGAAACCAACTGATCTGGATCTGCACTGTTTGCCATTCAGTATTTCAATTTATATCAACAACCTGGATCAAGTAATCTGATTGGCTAAAAATTAAAAGTGGGCATGGCATCCTAATTCATTCAGCATGACAAGGGTTAATATATATTTTCGTTTGGCTATAACAAAGCTGTTTAGCTAATGTGGTTTTTGCTTTGGATTCCAGCAATAGGGTTATACAGAGGTTATGGTGTAGTTCTTTCCATATATCACTTACATATTGGTTGTTTTGGTTTGGCAACATCTTTGGATTCAAGTGGTTCACTCTCCCCTTCAGCATTGACAGCAGAAACTCGGAACATATATTCATTGTCTTCCAGAAGCTTGGATGCAACAAATGTGGTTGTGTCCTTGTCAACTGATCCAGCCTTCACCCACTGTGTTCTACGAGCATCACGTTTCTCAATGACGTAACCTGTGAGTGGAGAGCCACCATCTTTGTTTGGTGGTTGCCATGACAATGTAACAGAGTCCTTGGTGATGTTGGAGAATTCAACTGGTCCTTCTGGTTTGTCTGGTACATCTAGAAATATTATGAAACAAAACCTAGTCATAGCACACACTTATGAGAGTACACAGGAACCTCTTTATAACACAATTTATTATAGCATAGTTTTGGATATAAGACATTTTAGAGATGGAATCAAAAATTAAATGGTGGTTAATTAAATTATTCAGCAGGATAAGGATTAATATAAACAGAATATGTGTTACCTTCTTAATGAAAGAAATCACATGCCAATCTAAATCACCATAATTTACTTATGGCTATTATTGGCTGCTTTATTAAAGATCCTTACCAAATTGAGACTTGACAGTTACTCCATCAGAAGTAAGGGCATCAGATCGACCAATTTTATTCTCAGCATAAATTTTGAAGAAATGTTCTTCCTTCTCCTTCATGTTTGATACATGGTATGTTGTGACATCTGGACCTACAGTTGCTACACGTTTCCAGGATGATTTTGGAGCCTCTCTCATCTCAATGTAGTAGCCAGTAATTGGAGAACCTCCATCATTTTCACTAGGTTTCCATGTGATAACAACAGAGTTCTTCTGAATGTCTGAGAATTCTACTGGTCCAACTGGAATTGATGGTTTCACTGCAAAAATATAATGACAATTAGGTAAAATCAGAAAAACTTATTTTGAAAATGAAGACATAGTGATTTCTCCTAAACTTGACAATTTCCATATTTCTCCTAAGTATTCAACAAGATGAGCCTTAGCAACCAGGGCCCAGTTGTTCAAAGCGTCGTTAGCTTAACGAGCTCGTTAAGGGTCATTTCGTTAACTGTTTTAGCAGAGTCAAAATACAATATTCTAATATTTTTGCTGAAAAAATGTGAGTAGCTTTTGCACTGCAAAAGCTACTCACATTTTTTCAGCAAAAAATTTCAGCATATTTGCGTATCTATATGTAAATTTTAACGAATCGTTAACTAACGACATCGTTAGCTTTAAACAACTGGGCCCAGTACAATCCCCTAACCAAACAGACTATATATATTGGAAGAGTCTAATTTCAATTTTAGGTATGTCAGGCTATGGTGATTTAGATATTCCTCCAGAAAAATGGCTAAATTATTTGCAAACTGTGGAGACCCTCATCAGAGGCCACATTTGTGGCCTCTGATCTTGGTCTTCACTCTTTGGCAATTACCCTTTTTGGGGGCTCCAGACTAAAATGGAATAAACATTTCATTTGCAGCTAAACTTTATGTTATGACAATGAAATAAAACAGACAATACGTTATGATAATGAAATAAAACAGACAATACTGTATATATGCTTAATATTCATACACCTTATCTTCTTATAATACCATCCTAAATTTTAACTCTTTCCCCACTAGTGGTGACATTTGTCATCTGCTGATAATCTTTGAAAAACAGTTTGATCCCAGATCAGGTACGCCAAAACTTCAGGCCTGATCTGGATCCAAACTGTTTGACAACCTGATGGTATTCCTGAAAGATATTTTTGAAAAAGTAAATTTTCAAAATAAAATCCAAAGACCAAGAAAAAGCATGCAGAGAGTTAAACAAGTCCATCTGACTAACTGTTGATGTTTCTGAAAACTGCTGAATGAGTCACAAACAGTATAAAATTTAATCAGATGCCCCATTCTGCAGTGTCCAATAGTCTAGACTGTCTAGTCAGGTGTGTCTGTCTGAATTCTTAGGGTAAATGTTGTATACTATAATTCAGAAAACAATAAGCCACAAATAAAAAAACATAAATACCTGGTTTCTTTGGTTTCTCTTTGAGGACAGTTGGTGTCATGGTTTCCATGGCATCACTACGACCTGCTTTATTCTCAGCAACAACAGCAAAGTCATACTTCTTGTTTGGTTTCAGATTTGGTATTTTATATTCATTGTCATAGGATTTGACAGTTGTTATTTCTTTCCAGTCACCATCATCTTCTTTCATCATGATGTGATATTTCTCAACCTTTGACCCTCCATCTTCCTTGGGAGGTTTCCAGGTCAAGGTCAGTCTGTCATCCTTAATGTCCTTGACACTAATATCTGCTGGTTTGCTTGGTGTGGCTGAAAAGTACAAAATTTCAATAGAAAAAACAGCTAAAGAAAAACAATTTTAGTGTACAGGGCCCAGTTGTTCAAAGCTAACGACGTCGTTAGTTAATGATTCCTTAAAATTTACATCAAGTGATACGCAAATATGCTGAAATTTTGTGCAGAAAAAAATGTGTGTAGCTTTTGCAGTGCAAAAGCTACTCACTTTTTTTCAGCAAAAAATTTCAGAATATTGTATATTGAATCTGCTAAAACAGTTAACGAAATGACCCTTAACAAGCTTGTTAAGCTAACAACGCTTTGAACAACTGGGCCCAGATTGGTGTGAAATATCTGAATCAGATATCACATACCTCCTTATTACAATTAATTCCAAGCAGAAAATATTTCAGCAGAAAATGTTACAAATTTATACACAAAATTCTATTATTGTACTTATGTTAGTAATCACTCCTAAGGAACACTATTTTTCAAAAGGAACATTTACTTGTGATCAGACTTTAAGTAAACCGAGTCTAAGATTCTCATTTTTTTTTTTTTTTTTTTTTGTGTGTGTGTTCTTTGTTTCCAAAGGCAACCTTTTAGATTTTTATTTTAACTTGACAAGAAAAATGCCTAAGAGCATTATGGATGGTTTTTTTCCACTGTAGAATAAAGATAACATATCACTTTGAAAAAAGTTAACTAAAGGTAAACCTAGGATGACGCCGGCCAGCCCACCCACCCACCTGGACATTGCTATTTTTCCATGAAAAACCCATCAAAAATCCACCCTAAGCTAAAGTACATAAACATTAGCCATATCACACAGCAATTAAACCTTCAATGTGCTAAGCAATATGTAGGAGATGACATTCTAAAACTCACTTTATTATTTTTTTTTTGGAGAGAATAAGACTTGACAATGACAATTCATATGAAATTTCCAGTATTATTTCATATGAAAAACAACAACAAAAAACAACTCTTTAAAGGTTAAGCCTCAATACAAATGCAAATAGTGAATCAACCATACATGTATATGCATTATGATCAGAGTTTTCATTGATGTGATGCCATTCTTAATGTTCATTTATCACCTTGCTGAGCTCAGCAGACTAGATACATTTGGCAGATTTTTTGCATTTTTTTCCCTAGGCAGCAAGTTTTGTGACTTCCCTCAACTTTTGATACTTCCTGTTTGCTTTCAAGCACACCAACCCTCAATGACAAAGTTAAAGTGGAAAAAGTAACAAAAATAAATTTAAAAATCATATCCAAACCACATGCACTTCTGTAGACACAGGAGAAAACATGTGCAAAGTTTCAAAAAGACCGGTTTAAAATTGTATGAAAAGTTGCAATCACAAGGTACCCACTGTCTATACATCTGAGGTCAGAAAATGACAAAGCTCAAAAAGCACAAAAAAGTGACACAAGGATTATATGAAAAGCACATGCACATCTTCAGACTATGGAGAAAACATGTGCAAAGTTGCAAAAAGATTAGTATAAAATTGTATGAGGAGTTGTGCTCACGAGGTAGCCACTGTCTATACATTTAGGGTGAAAAATGACTAAGTTCACAATGTGAAAAAAAATGACAAAAAATAACCTAACAATTATATCCAAAACATATGCACATCCTCATGCCATGAAGAAAACATATGCAAAGTTTCAAAACAATCGGTACAAAACTGTAAGAGGAGGTGCGCTCACAAGCGGTACCCACTGTCTATATACTGAGGGTGGAAAAGTGATAAAAAATGTTCTAACAATTATACCCAAACCACATGCACATCCTCATACCATGAAGAAAACATGTGCGAAGTTTCAAAACGATCAGTACAAAACTGTAAGAGGAGTTGCGCTCACAAGAGGTACCCACTGTTTATATACTGAGGGTGAAAAATGACTAAGTTCTCAATGTGGAAAAAGTAACAAAAAATGTTCAAACAATTATACCCAAATCACATGCACATCCTCATACCATGAAGAAAACATATGCAAAGTTTCAAAATGATCGGTACAAAACTGTAAGAGGTGTTGCGCTCACAAGAGGTACCCACGGTCTATATACTGAGGGTGAAAAATGACTAAGTTCACAATGTGGAAAAAGTAACAAAAAATAAACTAACAATTATACCCAAACCACATGCACATCCTCATACCATGAAGAAAACACATACAAAGTTTCAAAACAATCAGTATAAAACTGTAGGAGGAGTTGCGCTCACAAGAGGTACCCACTGTCTATATATTGAGGTGAAAAAATGACTAAGTTCACAATGCAGAAAAAGTGACAAAAAATAATCTAACAATTATATCCAACCACATGTACATCTTCATACCATGTAGAAAACATATGCAAAATTTCAAAATTATCTGTACAAAACTGTAGGAGGAGTTGCGCTCACAAGACACCCAGGGTAAATGTTGACAGAAAGACGGACGGAGGGATGGAAACTAAGTTGCCCATGCTAAAGCAGGTGCGACAAAAAGGTCTAACTCTGAAAGAAACAATTTCCTTTCCTTGTTTGTATTTTTTTTCATCCAAACTTCCCTTTATAGCAATTTCTTTCCTCTCAAGAAGCAGTAAAACACTTCTCTCAGATTGCCTCCCCCATTAAAAGTACTCATCCCATTCAAACACATAGGCCCCAATGTATATTATTCTAGATAAAAGATTACTTACATATTGGTTGTTTGGGTTTGGCCACATCTTTAGATTCAAGTGGTTCACTTTCTCCTTCAGCATTGACAGCTGTGACTCGGAACACATATTCATTGTCTTCCAGAAGCTTGGAGGCAACAAATGTGGTGGTGTCCTTGTCAACTGATCCAGCCTTGACCCACTGTGTTCTATGGGTGTCACGTTGTTCAATAACATAGCCTGTCAAAGGAGTGCCACCATCTTTGGTGGGTGGTTGCCATGACAATGTGACAGAGTCCTTGGTAATGTTGGAAATTTCAACTGGTCCTTCTGGTCTGTCTGGGACATCTGAAATTAAAAAGAACATATCATCTTAAATTAAAGAAAACATATTGTGTGTTTCGTAACATTTTTACCAGTGTTATTGCATAAAATTTTAATTGATAGTGAGTTGTAATTTGATAGTACCAGAAATTCTATAATTCTTGATAAGGATTTTTTCATGTTTTTTTTTTTTTTTTTTTTTTTAAGTATTATTTTGTGTGTGTGTTTTATCCTTATTTCTTAGATTTCTTGGTAAAATACACTCCTTGTTAAAGTTTGGAATTTCAAATGGTCCTTCTGATTCTGATGGGACATCTTAAATTAAAATAGAACACATCATTTTAAATTCAAGGACAACATAATGTGCTTTTTCTTCCATTTTAACCAAGTTATTGCATTTATTTAGTTGATAGCATGTTCTAGCATGATACTAAAACATAGTGTGATTTTTCTTGCATTTTACCTGTGTTATTGCATTTATTTAATTGATAGCATTTGTAATTTGATATTAACAGAAATTTCATAATTCTAGATAACAACTTTTTTTTATTTAAATTCTCTTAAAGTTTTTTTTTTTTTTCTTTTTGTGCTTTTTTTTTTTCTTATTTCTTAGCTTTCTTAGCAATATAGAAAACTGCTGTAGGAGAATAACTGTTGTTGATGAAATAACAGAAATTTCTGTTAAATGACCACCTCTGTTCAACAAGTTGCAACCCTATTAATAAATCTATACTTCTCCTTTCTACATACATTTTACCTCTCTTGGGAGCAAATTCTTTCCTTATTCAGTATACCCCTTTACAGAAGTGGCATGGTCAAAGAATATCAATTCTAATGCACTTGCGTATGTAACACGACGTCTGATTGGATAATGTAAAAAATTTGCGACGGTATATTCTGCGATATACCGTCGGAAATCCAACGTCATCAAAGTAACGTCTCTTCTCATTGGCTGGCATTTGGTTTTACGCAGCTCACAGCACTTTTTGCTTTGTGCAAATAGTACATTTTTTCAATAGAAAAAATGAATAAAAGTATTAGAATGGGGATAACTGCATCAAATTTGTCATCTGGGGAGGTAAATTGGCGGTTTTACGGTCGCAAATTACGTTTTACCGCTCTGCTGACGCGTCGCAGTAAAACGGAATTTCCGACCGTAAAACCGCTGATTCACCTCCCCAAATGATAAATTTGAATGCAGTTATCCCCTAAATCACCTCAAATATTCATACACTATAGTGCTTTACCATACTATGTCTTGAACTAGTCCATGTACTAACGTGACAAGGATAAACTGTGCTGGCCAAATGGCAGACAGTGCAGTTCATCATCAACAAACTGCTTATTTAGTTTAAACAGGGTCTACAAAGATAGCTCAGTGAGATTGTAAAAACAACAAGTCTAAAAACAGTGAAACAATGCTTACCAAACTTGGACTTGACAGTAACACCATCGGAACTAAGGGCATCAGATCGACCAACTTTGTTCTCAGCATAAATCTTGAAGAAATATTCTTCCTTCTCCTTCATGTTTGGTACACCATAGGTCGTAACATCTGGACCTACAGTTGCTACATGTTTCCACGATGATTTTGGAGCCTCTCTCATTTCAATGTAGTAGCCAGTAATTGGAGAACCTCCATCATTTTCACTAGGTTTCCAGGTGATAACAACAGAGTTCTTCTGAATGTCTGAGAATTTTACTGGTCCAACTGGTGCTGATGGTTTTACTGAAATAGAAAAAAAAAATAATTTGGTTGCCACCTTGCATATTCTAGTGATTACATCATTAGGCAAAATGAGAATATTGTTACTAAGTTTTTAAGAGATCACTAGGATATGTTAAATATAACCAGATATCTGTTTGGGTGGTGAGTGAATAGGCCTCTTAATGTTTTAACACCATTAATACAAAAAAGACACCTAGATAAACTTAAAATTATAAAGAACAAAAAAAAAAAAAAAAAAAAAATGAAACGAAAGAAAATACAAAGAATCTGCTGCAGAAAACAACAGACTGCAGATTTAAACCTGAAGTCAATATTATCAGGAAACAAGCACTTTTGCATGACAGCATAGAAGGGAAGACTCCATGTCAATGGTACAAGCATAATTTACTAAAAACTTAAATGTAGATTTTCAATAAGTTTGTGACCTTGGCCCTTGACTTTATTCACTGTAGCTTCTGTAAGAATTCCATTTTGTATTTTCATAAAGGCCAGTTAAAAAAGAAAGAACCCAGACTGCCTAGGTTCATTAAAAATGACAAAATAAATACCGGGTTTCTTAGGTTTCTCTTTGAGGACAGTTGGTGTCATGGTTTCCATGGCATCACCACGACCTGCTTTATTCTCAGCAACAACAGCAAAATCATATTTCTTGTCTGATTTCAGATTTGGTATTTTATACTCATTGTCGCAGGATTTGACAGTTGTTATTTCCTTCCAATCACCATCATCTTCTTTCATCATGATGTGATATTTCTCAACCTTTGACCCTCCATCTTCTTTGGGAGGTTTCCAGGTCAAGGTCAGTCTGTCATCCTTAATGTCCTTGACACTGATATCGGCTGGTTTGCTTGGTGCGGCTGTAATATGAAAATGTTAAAATAAAAACAGGACTTATTTCTGACAAAGCAATATTACCATATTTGCCTAGGTATTTGTACAGGCCTGAGCAAACATATATTTTCGTATAGAAATAAGGAATTTGATTGATAAAAAGCACCTTATCTGGTGTGTGTGTGTGTGTGTGTGTGTGTGTGTGTGTGTGTGAAACATAACAGTCTTATCAAGTATACAGGCTATGAAGGTTCAGATCAGGCTGTGCATTCTGGACATTCCGATCACAGCCCTTGAGACAGTATTTCTGTAGCAGCTCCTCTTTGTTGCTTTGTTATGTTTTAAATGAAGTGCTGTTTTAGGTTCTCACTTTATGTAATTAACCCTTATCCAGTGCCTTTAGAGGGCAGTGTTCTGTAATTTGGGCCTTTTCTGAATATCTCAATTTTTGTTTTTAATGCCCTGTTAGAGAATCAGTGAATACTGCAGACAACAATGCCACATAGAGAAGGCTCTGTTCAGATCGGGAACTTTGTAATTTAGCTATGCCATAAGCTCTTTTTCTAATAAAGTGGATCATCTAATAAAACATTTCTACTGGTATAGCCAATTTAAAAACACTTACCTATTGGCTGCTTGGGTTTAGCAACATCTTTAGATTCAAGTGGTTCACTTTCTCCTTCAGCATTGACAGCAGAGACTCTGAACACATATTCATTGTCCTCCAGAAGCTTGGAGGCAACAAAAGTGGTGGTGTCTTTGTCAACTGATCCAGCCTTCACCCACTGTGTTCTACGAGTGTCACGTTGTTCAATAACATAGCCTGTCAGAGGAGAGCCACCATCTTTGGTTGGTGGTTGCCATGACAATGTGACAGAGTCCTTGGTGATATTGGAAATTTCAACTGGTCCTTCTGGTCTGTCTGGGACATCTAAAATAATATAAAATATAATTCATTTACCTTTCCATTTTACCAACGTTGCAGTACTTTTGTTTGAGTTGAAGTTTAACACAACTGTCAATAATCTTTCAGTCATGTAGTGATGGTGTTTGGATGTGATGATGTAAACTGATGCCCAACTTTTACACTGCTGTATCATTGCTTACTGCTGTATCATTGCTCATTGCTGTATCATTCTTCAGATGCATTGTTATGTTTGCAGTTTGCTTCTTATGCAGTTTGCTTCTTATGCAGTTGCTTCTAAACCTACATAATGGAATGGCAAACGATGTTGACCCAGATCAGACCTCCTAGGAGCAGTCTGATCTGGGTCTACACTGTTTGCATATGCCATTTCATCAGAAACTTTGGTGTACAAAATTTTAGGACATTTACCATAGTACCAATTTTAAAATGTACAAACTTTTAGGACATTTACCATAGGCCCAATTTTAAAAAGTCAAGCATTACGAAAATATAGAAAATTTTACCTCCCAAAACTGAAAATTTTCAGATAAATTCTTTTTCATATTTCTGTTCAAAACATAGATTATGGGTACTCCTTAGAACTGCCTTGCTAAGGAAGTTCTAACGAGTACCCACAATCCATATTTTGGAGCTGAAAGAAGAAAAATAATGCATACCCCTGTAAATCCCAGTTTTACTTTGTGAAAGTGGGGTTTAAAGGGAGTCAAAATTATAGGCATGTTTTCATGATGGATAATTCCAACTGGGGATTAAACCCACAACTTCTGGAACTGAAGACAGATGCTCTACTACCTGAATCACTTGAACCTGTCATTACTGTAACTATTAAACCTATAGTAAGTTATATCATTTAACCCACTCCATTTGACAATCTGGGCCCAGTTCGTCAAAGCATTGTTAGCTTAATGAGCTTGTTAGTGGTCACACTGTTAAGTGTTCTAGTAAATACAATATCTAATTCACAGGTATTTTTACTGAAAAAAATGTGACTAGCTTTTGCAAATGCAAAAGCTACTCACATTTTTTCAGCGAAAATATTAGCATATAGGCCATATTTAATGATCAAAGTTTTAACGATACGTTAACTAACAAACGACATCGTTAGTTTTGAACAACTGGGCCCTGGTGATCAGACTGCTGAAATGGAAACAACCCAACATTGATCAAGCTGCTATCTTAGTTTAATCTGGGTCTGTACTGTTTGTGCAGGCATGTTTGTGCAAACATTTAGAGTAAAAGTGGTGAATCAATCCTTACCAAACTGAGACTTGACAGTTACTCCATCAGAAGTAAGGGCATCAGATCGACCAACTTTGTTCTCAGCATAAATTCTGAAGAAATGTTCTTCCTTCTCCTTCATGTTTGGTACATTGTAGGTTGTAACATCTGGACCAACAGTTGCTACACGTTTCCAGGATGATTTTGGAGCCTCTCTCATCTCAATGTAGTATCCAGTAAGTGGAGAACCTCCATCATTTTCACTAGGTTTCCAAGTGATAACAACAGAGTTCTTCTGAATATCTGAGAATTCTACTGGTCCAACTGGGGCTGCTGGTTTCACTGAAATAATAAAATATTAATTTGTTTGACAGAACTACCATGGTAAATGTAATACTTTGTAATATTATTCACCAAAGTGATTCAGATCCCAGTCTAATAATATGTAATACTCAGTGCATCTAATATATGTACTTTGTAATATGATTAGAATATGTGATTCAGATCCAAGTCAAATAATAAGTACAGTAATATACTAAATACATTTCATACTTAGTACCATTACTAAAATTAGTGATTCAGATTCAAATTCAATAATGAGTAATACTCAGAGTATCTAATACTTTGTAACACCACTGACAAAAACATAATGATAGCTCTAATATTCTTATGCACTACTAAAGCTCAAATGCAGACTACTTAAAATATATACTAAAATACCATAAATTATACATTTCCTATCTACATTCTGCAGTAAAATTTAAACTGTCAGGGAAGCTGACATTATTGACCTATATTGTTCTGAGAATTACAGACAAGGTAAATTCGATACCCTACCCCACACCCTATCACTTTTTTACAAGGTAAAGCTACAAATATTGTTTATTTCTCCATGAAAACACATGATGTGTGTACAAATCAGAAAGAACTCACCCAGTTGCTTCTAATGAGTACCCACAACATATGTTTTTGTGGAGAAATAAGAAAAAATACCAGTCTTTTCAACTGGAAAAGGTGCCTTTTGGGAAAAGGCCTTAGATAGCCATTAAGTTTCATCTTCATGTGACAATAAGATAAATACCTGGTTTCTTTGGTTTCTCTTTAAGAACAGTTGGTGTCATAGTTTCTATGGCATCACCACGTCCTGCTTTATTCTCAGCAACAACAGCAAAATCATACTTCTTGTCTGGTTTCAGATTTGGTATTTTATACTCATTGTCATAGGATTTGACAGTTGTTATTTCCTTCCAGTCACCATCATCTTCTTTCATCATGATGTGATACTTCTCAACCTTGGACCCTCCATCTTCCTTGGGAGGTTTCCAGGTCAAGGTCAGCCTGTCCTCCTTAATGTCCTTGACATTGATATCTGATGGTTTGCTTGGAGAGGCTGAAGAGTAGAAATTTAGTATTAAAAGAAATGGAATAACCCAATATAATTTCCTAAGTTATTATTGACCATACAATATTAACCCACTGTAGTTGGGAAACCCCAAAAAGTGTAATTGGCAAACAGTGCAGACCCAGATCAGATGCCATAAAGTGTGCCATCTGATCAGGGTCTACACTGTTTGCATTAATTTAAGAATTTCTATAAGCCATAGTAATAATAAAAACTACCAGATACCCTGCTATTCCAAACAGACCACTCCAAAGAATTGTGAGAGAAAGTCTACTCAACGTAAATGGGTAAATTTTATTTTATTTATTCAAATACTTCATGATCAAATCTACACAACAGAATGTGGCCAACCCGGCAGTGGTCGAACCTGCAACTTCCTGATCACCTGTTGGATGCCCATCCAACTTAGCCACAGAGGCTGGCCAGAAAGCAATGTTCAGTTGTGAGCAAGATTCCATTTCTGGTGGGATCTGAAACTAGAATATTATGATCCAAAGCATTCAGAAATGATAACTGCTCAGCAATACAAATACCTCTGAGGTGTCCCAAAAAAACAACAAAAAACACTTACATATTGGTTGTTTTGGTTTGGCCACATCTTGAGATTCAAGTGGTTCACTTTCTCCTTCAGCATTGACAGCTGTGACTCGGAACACATATTCATTGTCTTCTAGAAGCTTGGAGGCAACAAATGTGGTTGTGTCCTTGTCAACTGATCCAGTCTTCACCCACTGAGTTCTACGAGTGTCACGTTGTTCAATAACATAGCCTGTCAGAGGAGTGCCACCATCTTTGTTTGGTGGTTGCCATGACAATGTGACAGAGTCCTTGGTGATGTTTGAAATTTCCACTGGTCCTTCTGGTCTATCTGGTACATCTAAAATTAATGACATATTCTGTTTTATTTCATTTTCTATCAGCATTATTGCAAAGATTAAAAGTTTAGCATGCTATAATATGATAGAAGATAATACAGTTAAACCTGTGTTAAGCAAGCACCTATGAGGAAGCCAAAAACTGGTTGCTTAAGACAGGTGCTTGCTTAATACAGGTAATTTTCCACTTCTTAGTCTTTAATGGGATCTGAAGTTGCCTTTAAAGACAGGTTTTATACAGGTGGCTTCTAGGATAAGTTTGACTGTATCTTTACCATTGAAATGACATGATTTAAAATTACAAACACCACATTTTAGAATGCAAAATGCAAATGCAAAAGCTACTCACATTTTTTCAGCGAAAATATTAGCATATAGGCCATATTTAATGATCAAAGTTTTAACGATACGTTAACTAACAAACGACATCGTTAGTTTTGAACAACTGGGCCCTGGTGATCAGACTGCTGAAATGGAAACAACCCAACATTGATCAAGCTGCTATCTTAGTTTAATCTGGGTCTGTACTGTTTGTGCAGGCATGTTTGTGCAAACATTTAGAGTAAAAGTGGTGAATCAATCCTTACCAAACTGAGACTTGACAGTTACTCCATCAGAAGTAAGGGCATCAGATCGACCAACTTTGTTCTCAGCATAAATTCTGAAGAAATGTTCTTCCTTCTCCTTCATGTTTGGTACATTGTAGGTTGTAACATCTGGACCAACAGTTGCTACACGTTTCCAGGATGATTTTGGAGCCTCTCTCATCTCAATGTAGTATCCAGTAAGTGGAGAACCTCCATCATTTTCACTAGGTTTCCAAGTGATAACAACAGAGTTCTTCTGAATATCTGAGAATTCTACTGGTCCAACTGGGGCTGCTGGTTTCACTGAAATAATAAAATATTAATTTGTTTGACAGAACTACCATGGTAAATGTAATACTTTGTAATATTATTCACCAAAGTGATTCAGATCCCAGTCTAATAATATGTAATACTCAGTGCATCTAATATATGTACTTTGTAATATGATTAGAATATGTGATTCAGATCCAAGTCAAATAATAAGTACAGTAATATACTAAATACATTTCATACTTAGTACCATTACTAAAATTAGTGATTCAGATTCAAATTCAATAATGAGTAATACTCAGAGTATCTAATACTTTGTAACACCACTGACAAAAACATAATGATAGCTCTAATATTCTTATGCACTACTAAAGCTCAAATGCAGACTACTTAAAATATATACTAAAATACCATAAATTATACATTTCCTATCTACATTCTGCAGTAAAATTTAAACTGTCAGGGAAGCTGACATTATTGACCTAAATTGTTCTGAGAATTACAGACAAGGTAAATTCGATACCCTACCCCACACCCTATCACTTTTTTACAAGGTAAAGCTACAAATATTGTTTATTTCTCCATGAAAACACATGATGTGTGTACAAATCAGAAAGAACTCACCCAGTTGCTTCTAATGAGTACCCACAACATATGTTTTTGTGGAGAAATAAGAAAAAATACCAGTCTTTTCAACTGGAAAAGGTGCCTTTTGGGAAAAGGCCTTAGATAGCCATTAAGTTTCATCTTCATGTGACAATAAGATAAATACCTGGTTTCTTTGGTTTCTCTTTAAGAACAGTTGGTGTCATAGTTTCTATGGCATCACCACGTCCTGCTTTATTCTCAGCAACAACAGCAAAATCATACTTCTTGTCTGGTTTCAGATTTGGTATTTTATACTCATTGTCATAGGATTTGACAGTTGTTATTTCCTTCCAGTCACCATCATCTTCTTTCATCATGATGTGATACTTCTCAACCTTGGACCCTCCATCTTCCTTGGGAGGTTTCCAGGTCAAGGTCAGCCTGTCCTCCTTAATGTCCTTGACATTGATATCTGATGGTTTGCTTGGAGAGGCTGAAGAGTAGAAATTTAGTATTAAAAGAAATGGAATAACCCAATATAATTTCCTAAGTTATTATTGACCATACAATATTAACCCACTGTAGTTGGGAAACCCCAAAAAGTGTAATTGGCAAACAGTGCAGACCCAGATCAGATGCCATAAAGTGTGCCATCTGATCAGGGTCTACACTGTTTGCATTAATTTAAGAATTTCTATAAGCCATAGTAATAATAAAAACTACCAGATACCCTGCTATTCCAAACAGACCACTCCAAAGAATTGTGAGAGAAAGTCTACTCAACGTAAATGGGTAAATTTTATTTTATTTATTCAAATACTTCATGATCAAATCTACACAACAGAATGTGGCCAACCCGGCAGTGGTCGAACCTGCAACTTCCTGATCACCTGTTGGATGCCCATCCAACTTAGCCACAGAGGCTGGCCAGAAAGCAATGTTCAGTTGTGAGCAAGATTCCATTTCTGGTGGGATCTGAAACTAGAATATTATGATCCAAAGCATTCAGAAATGATAACTGCTCAGCAATACAAATACCTCTGAGGTGTCCCAAAAAAACAACAAAAAACACTTACATATTGGTTGTTTTGGTTTGGCCACATCTTGAGATTCAAGTGGTTCACTTTCTCCTTCAGCATTGACAGCTGTGACTCGGAACACATATTCATTGTCTTCTAGAAGCTTGGAGGCAACAAATGTGGTTGTGTCCTTGTCAACTGATCCAGTCTTCACCCACTGAGTTCTACGAGTGTCACGTTGTTCAATAACATAGCCTGTCAGAGGAGTGCCACCATCTTTGTTTGGTGGTTGCCATGACAATGTGACAGAGTCCTTGGTGATGTTTGAAATTTCCACTGGTCCTTCTGGTCTATCTGGTACATCTAAAATTAATGACATATTCTGTTTTATTTCATTTTCTATCAGCATTATTGCAAAGATTAAAAGTTTAGCATGCTATAATATGATAGAAGATAATACAGTTAAACCTGTGTTAAGCAAGCACCTATGAGGAAGCCAAAAACTGGTTGCTTAAGACAGGTGCTTGCTTAATACAGGTAATTTTCCACTTCTTAGTCTTTAATGGGATCTGAAGTTGCCTTTAAAGACAGGTTTTATACAGGTGGCTTCTAGGATAAGTTTGACTGTATCTTTACCATTGAAATGACATGATTTAAAATTACAAACACCACATTTTAGAATGCTAGTCTTTTTTTTTCTTTTTTTTTTTTCTTTTTCTGAGACAATTAGGCCCTGCAAACTAACAGTACACTCCTGCCATAGGAACAGTCTCAATGAAACCAAGATTCTGAATTTAATTCATTCATATATTTTTTATTCCAAGGACAACCTTTATAGATATGATTTGACTTGGTGGTATTAAAAGCCATATAGCAGGCATAAAAAGTCTTCCTCTACTTCATTATCACTTTTTATTTTTATTTTCCTTAAGGCCAATGGCCCATTCTGGTATCATGGAAAATCAAGTTCCACTTAATGCTAGTCCTGCTGAACCTGGATATACCCTGTCTTTGCAAAAAGTGTAGATCCAGATCAGTTGGCTTCTGAAGAAGCCAACTGATCTGGATCTGCACTGACTGCCATTAAGTATGTGAGTTTATAGCAACAATCCGGATCAAGTAATCTGATTGGCTTAAAATTAGAAGTGAGAGTGGCATCTTAATTTATTCAGCAGGACAAGGGTTAAGCATGTGCTATAGGGCATATGCAGCCCTCTAAACTATACAGCTGTCATATGAAGAGTCCCAATGAAACCGAGACTGATTTTCGTTCTTTCACATGTTCTTTGTTATCAATGGCAACATTTATAGATTTTATTTGACAATTCATGTGAATCATCATTCAAATCAAAATATGTTGTTGATTGACCATATATTATCAGAAACCATTTGTCTTTTATGTTTCTGTGTTTTGTTCTCAAATATTTACCACAAAATTAAATTTACGGCCAAAAAATTGGTCTGACCTATGCGATTTCTATGGTGAAGTGATTTTTTGGAATTTTTGTCTAAGAAAGTATTTATTATTTTTCTTTGCTGAATTTTAATTACTGATGTTTCACAACAATATTGTGAAAATTTGAGAACTTTTGATCAAGTGAAACTTATAGAAAATCTGCCTCCAAGTAGGCTACCTACAGATTTCAGCATAATTTGCATTCATTTTTGCTATAGGAAAAAGTGACAATATTCGATTTTTAAAAACCAATGACTAGAATAAAATTTTTTGTGCATCGGTAGTTACGACAAATGGTTTTATACTAAATCATGACAAAAAATTTGCAAATTTTCTTCTTTTGTGTTAAGTGCCAAGAAAAAAAACGACTTTCTGAAAGAGGTCAAAAGCACAGATATAAACTGCTGAAAAAAGAAACTTCATCCACTGCACTGTAAAGGTTAATGAAAAAAAAATATAACAACTCTTACCAAACTGAGATTTGACTGTAACACCATCAGAAACCAGGGCGTCTGATTGACCAACTTTGTTCTCAGCATAAATTCTGAAGAAATATTCTTCCTTCTCCTTCATGTTTGGTACATTGTATGTTGTAACATCTGGACCTACAGTTGCTACACGTTTCCAAGATGATTTTGGAGCCTCTCTCATCTCAATGTAGTAGCCAGTAATTGGAGAACCTCCATCATTGTCACTAGGTTTCCAGGTGATAACAATAGAGGTCTTCTGAATGTCTGAAAATTCTACTGGTCCAACAGGGGCTGATGGTTTCACTAAAATATAAAACAGGATATTTGGTTGACTGAAGTATTAGCTCTTAACACTTACCATGCTATGGGCAGATTCAGCAGATGACAAACTGATGATATTTTTCTTATTTTTTCCTAGAAAACAGGATCTAACAATTCATACAAATTCTCATCAGGAGACAATCTGCATGAGATGTCAAATCCTATTTTCAAGGAAAAATAAGAAAAATCTTTCTAAATGTCATCTGCTGAAATTTTTACCCACCATGCAAAGTGTTGAAGTTGCATATGCAAATGAATATAGTTACATGTGTCTAGCTGAAACTGTACCTGGAATAAGGGTGAGGTTTGGTGACTATAAAACACAGTTTCAGCCCTGCCACAATTGCTCTGTTGACCATTCAAATGTGGTAGTTTTATTGCACTTTTATTTCCTTTTGCATTTTTTTTTTATAAGATGCCATATCGTTGTAGTTTTGTGTCATACAACCCTTAACCAGTGCCTTGGGAGAGTGTTCTAGAACTGTGGGATTTCCTGGGTGTTTCCATATTTATTTTAAGTGAGTTTTGGCAAGACAATTTAAGTAAGATATCTGCAACACAGAATTTGCTGATTTTTACCTTTCACACAGTTGAAAATGCAAAATATATATTTATTTTAAGTGAGTTTTGCCAAGACAATTTTGGTAAGATGTCTGCAACACAGACTTTGCTGATTTTTACCTTTCACACAGTTGAAAATGCAAAATTGAGAAACCAGAAATAGTTAAGATAAACTCAATTTAAAATACTAACTATGGAAATACATATCTGAACCCTTGAGATATGTCCTGCCTGGAAAACAGTGTAGATCCTGAGCAGTTGGCTTCTGAAGCCAACTGATCTGGGTCTGCACTATTTGTCATTCAGTATGTGAAATGTATCAACAATCTGGACCAAGTGATCTGACTGGCTGAGAATTAGAAGTGGGTATGGCATTTTAATCTATTCAGCATAACGAGGGTTAACAGTTAACAGTATACCCTTCAGCAAAAAAAAAAAAAAAAAAAAAGAAAGAAAAAAATCCAGTTCATTCATGAGATGGCTAAAATTAAAGTACCTGGTTTCTTAGGTTTCTCCTTGAGAAGAACTGTGGGTGTTGTGGTTAAGTAGGCATGACATCTTTATTTTTATTCAGCATAACAAGGGTTAACACTATACCCTTCAGCAAATGAAAAAAAAAAAAAAAAAAAAAAATCCAGTTTGTTCATGAGGTGGCTAAAATTAAAATACCTGGTTTCTTAGGTTTCTCCTTGAGAACTGTGGGTGTTGTGGTTTCCATGGCATCACCACGACCTGCTTTATTCTCAGCAACAACAGCAAAGTCATATTTCTTGTCTGGTTTCAGATTTGGTACTTTATATTCATTATCATAGGATTTGACAGTGGCTATTTCCTTCCAGTCACCATCATCTTCTTTCATCATGATGTGATATTTCTCAATCTTTGCTCCTCCATCTTCCTTGGGAGGTTTCCAGGTCAAAGTCAGTCTGTCATCCTTAATGTCCTTGACATTGATGTTTGCTGGTTTGCTTGGAGCAGCTGAAAAATTGAAGATATATTAACTGAAAACATTGGTCTCTCAAGACTGGTCTTACCTTATTTAACATCAGGAATTGATAACACTTCCAGGGGGAGGCAATTCTGTTGAAATGTTTTTGTCTTCTTTCTGATTTTGTTAGTGTTGAGGTTTTACGGCCCAGTCAACCCATAAAGGTAATGTTGAGTGCAGTCAGTTTACCTAACCAACTTTTCTTGGGCAGGCTTAGTCCTCTAGGTGGTTAACCAGTACTTGCACACATTCTTTTGCCTGAAACTGACAACTGCCCTTCTTGAATCAGCAGAAAGGAGAAAATGACTGAAGAAATTATTTCATGATCAAGTTCCAGGAAAGAATGTTGCCGAACCTGGTGGGGGATAAACCCACAACCTCCTGATCACAAGTTGTATGTGCATTCCACTGTGCCTCCTAGGCCGGCTCCTTCTTTTTGGAAAGGAGTCTATAGCATAAGAAAAGAACTTGCTCCCAAGGGGCCTGGTTTGCAGGAAATCAAACAATGTTATCTCCCATGTAAAAAATGACAGAACAAGTACCAGAAGCATACTGTTACCTCAAGGAAGATAAACCACTTTTGTTACCTACTTTAGCCTGCAGAGAGTAAATACATGGCACAGCAAAAATATAAATGAAGATACCCAGGAAATGCCACAATCACAAAGCACAGCCCTCCCGAGGCATAAAAGAAGGAGAGATCAGGAACAAACAATGTCAAAAAAAAATGCCAGATATAACACCACTGATGCACAATCATAGAAGAACTGTGACAAAGGAATCACCTCGGAACAGTCAAGAGAAAAACTACTGGGGGGCTTAAACCAGTTTTACTTGCATGAAATCTCGCTCTTATCTTCTGATGCAGCAAAGTCTTTAGTCTTTAAAAAATCAGGACCCAGTTGTTCAAAGCATTGTTAGCTTAATGAGCTCGTTAGTGGTCAAAATGTTAACTGTTCTAGAAAGTACAAAATCTAATTCATAGGTATTTTTGCTGAAAAAATGCTACTCACATTTTTTCAGCAAAAATATTAGCCTATATGCTATATTTAATGATGGAAGTTTTAACGATACATTAACAAACGACATCGTTAGTTTTGAACAAATGGGCCCAGGCATCTGATTTCATATTACATTATGATCACATGCCATCATGCAATTTAATGTCATAAAGCTTGTAGTAACTGGACCTATTTACTGAATGAATACAATATTTAAGATATTTACCTAATGGCTGTTTGGGTTTGGCCACATCTTTAGACTCAAGTGGTTCACTTTCTCCTTCAGCATTTACAGCCATGACTCTGAACACATATTCATTGTCTTCCAGAAGCTTGGAGGCAACAAATGTGGTTGTGTCCTTGTCAACTGATCCAGCCTTGACCCACTGTGTTCTACGGGTGTCACGTTTCTCAATGACATAGCCTGTCAGTGGAGAGCCACCATCTTTGGTTGGTGGTTGCCATGACAATGTAACAGAGTCCTTGGTGATGTCAGAGAGTTCTACTGGTCCTTCTGGTCTGTCTGGTACATCTAAAATCAAACAAAAGCAACTCAAAATCCTTTCATATGGACTGGACTTTCTCTGATATTATCTTATTTTTAAAATAAAAGTTTGTAATCTGGAGTTGGTGTTTCTAAAAATTCTTTTTTCATTTCATTAAAAAGACAGAATAAAACAAAATACCACTTATACCCTAAGTGTTGAGGCAGGCAGGCCTGAGCAAACTCACATATCAGTTATTAGACACATCAACAATTAGTAAAATAGACTTTTTCAAATTTTAGAACAAGTATGGTCAGGAGTTATGGTGATGACTACTTCAGGTAAACACATCAATATTATAAATCTGATCCTTAGCTCTAGATAAATCATATCTATTCAAACAAAAATAATTATCTATTATTATTTCTACAAAAAACATTGGTTGTGGGTGCTTTTAATGAGTACCCACAACAGATCTTGTTTTTTTGTTGTTGTTTTTTTGTTTTTTTGTTGTTGTTTTTTTTTGTTGTTATTTTTGAAAAATAAGAAAACATTAATTAGGATATCCTTCAAATCAAGATATTTGTATGTCATGGGATCTTTTATTAATTCCATATTCGACCTAATTACTAAACATGCTCCTATATGCACACTGTCAAGCAATTTAGTAGTCTTTAGACTACAACCAGTGTTCTATTATCTACTTCTTGAAAAAAAAACATATACTGTGGGTACTCCTTTGAACTGCCTCGACAAGTCGAGGCAATTCAAAGGAGTACAAACAACATATGTTTTTTTTTTAATGAAAATCAGAAAATAATAACATGTAAGCATCATTAAATGTGCTCCTCATGAAGTCCACTGCTGATCTTTCTTTAAACTGTGCCCTTATTAGGTGGATATTTTCTTGCGAGTTTTTCCAGCAAATTTGAAAAACCTAAGTGCACAGAGTGGTAATTGGGTCAAATACCATATATAATATGGGAAATGAGTATTTGGGAAAGAAAGCAAATTAAGAAGAAAGAATTATGCAGTAAAAAGGTTGCTAGAAATAACAAATACATAAAAAAAAAAAAACTGTTCTAAATAAATGAAATATACTGTAAATCTGCCTACTAAATCCTGCATACCGCTGTTTGTTTTCCATATATTACAGGAGAACATGAGGGTAGACATTATAAAGACTTGTTAATGTAAAGTTTTTCAATTTCAGTGGATAACCATTTGTTTTCCTTAGTATTCAGACACTTCAACTCCTTATCCTAGTTGTCCTAAACTTTGAAAAAGTCATTATGTGTTGGCAGAACAGAAAAACTACGAGAAGAATGGCAAACAGCAGCATCTGATCTGGGTGTACACTGTTTGCTCAAGCCTGCTGGTCCAAACACTTAGGGCAAATAAGTAAATAAGCATAGCTCCAGTTAAGGCACTTTTTTCAATCCAAAAGTATAGATATTTTTCTTATTCTCCATGAAAACATATGTTGTGGTACTCATTAGAAGTGCCTCACCAAGGCACTTCTAATGAGTACCCACAACATATGTTTTCATGCAGAAATAAGAAAAATATTAACCTGATACCCTCTGTTGTCTAGACCTATGATTAGGTATATTAATTTATATTACACTTACAAAAGAAGTCAATCTAAATGCATGTACAAGGCTACTTACCAAACTGTGATTTGATTGTTACTCCATCAGAAGCTAGGGCATCTGATCGACCAACTTTGTTCTCAGCATAAATCTTGAAGAAGTAGTCTTTCTTCTCTTTCACATTCTGTACACAATATGTTGTGACATCAGGACTGACTGTTGTTACTCGTTGCCATGAGGATTTTGGTGCTTCTCTCATCTCAATGTAGTAGCCAGTAACTGGAGAACCTCCATCATTTTCACTAGGTTTCCAGGTGATAACAACAGAGGTCTTCTGAATGTCTGAGAATTCTACTGGTCCAACTGGGGCTGATGGTTTCACTGAAAACCAAGCACAGTCTTATAGCATAGATGTTAAATTCAGGAAAGTAAATATTTAGGGAATCGAAAACAAGCAAGTTTTCCCAATTTCACTGCTGTCCTATGGTACTAACTGAGCGGTGTAAACCTGGGACTTCCAATAACACTGCCATGTTAAAATTTAGTGACTAATAAAATTAACATCTGAGACTTCTCAGCTTAGTATGTAATAACCCTGAACCTGAGATATTATTCTCCCTACTGGAATAACTTGTTTACTATATTAACATTTTAAAATCTAATGCACAAAAAAGGTTGAGTTTTGACAATATTTCAGCCAATTTGACACAATCAAAAGTCTATGACCTATATTTCCCCTAGAATATATAATGAAAAGAGGAGTTTTGCAGGTGTATACATTATTTGGCCTTTTTTTTTTTTCTTTAGATATAATTTTCTCTTTTTTAAGCCTGCTTTCAATTTTTTATTTCTATGAATGGTTTATATAGCATAATATACATGTCTAAGTATTTAATAACAAAATATTCCCCCTTTCTCCCATATGCATGTGCTCTACAGAAAACAAAGTAAATTATTTTATCCTAAATATTGGGACATCGTAACATTTTACCATACTTGTTCTAAAACTTAAACATCCACTTTACTAACTGCTGATCTATTTAATTCATGTTAACACTAAAGACCTGGGCCCAGTTGTTCAAAACTAACGATGTCGTTAGTTAACGATTCGTTAAAATTTACATTGAGTGATACACAAATATGCTGAAAGTTTTTGCTGAAAAAATGTGAGTAGCTTTTGCAATGCAAAAGCTACTCACATTTTTTCAGCAAAAAATATCAGAATATTGTATATTGAATCCGCTAAAACAGTTAACGAAATGACCCTCAACGAGCTCGTTAAGCTAACGACGCTTTGAACAACTGGGCCCTGATGCAGCCTTCTTTGGCATCTGATCTGGGTCTAGACTGTTTATTCAGCTGTCTCTGTCCCAATATGTAAATATGGTATTTATAAAGCATATACCTGGTTTCTTAGGTTTCTCTTTCAGAATAGTTGGTGTCATGGTTTCCATAGCATCACCACGACCTGCTTTATTCTCAGCAACAACAGCAAAATCATACTTTTTGTCTGGTTTCAGATTTGGTATTTTATACTCATTGTCATAGGATTTGACAGTTGTTATTTCTTTCCAGTCACCATCATCTTCTTTCATCATAATGTGATATTTCTCAACCTTTGACCCTCCATCTTCCTTGGGAGGTTTCCAGGTTAAGGTCAATCTGTCATCCTTAATGTCCTTGACATTGATATCTGCTGGTTTGCTTGGTGTGGCTGAAAACAAATGCACACATTAGAAATGAACTAGGAATACCTTTTTTGTATGTATACATTGAAGAAATCATTTTGCACATTAAAGAAATCACAATATTTCAGTTTCCTGAGCATTCTCTTATTTGATACCATGGTTAATGCTTATAATGACAGGTAAAATTTTCAATGTTTTCATTTTGAAATATTTTTCTTATTTTTAACAGAAAACAGGCTTGGACATTTCATACAAACTAAAGAGACAGTTTGCATGAAATGTCAAAGCCTTTTTGTGCTGGATTTGTCCATCAACTGTCATCTGCTGAATTTGGCCATAGAGTGGTAAAGGTTTAAGCGTCTTTGTAACACCAGGGTAATTTCAGCTGAAATCGAAAGCCGAGGAAGTGGTACTTGAAGCTGGACAAGTGCATTACAGACCTTAAAGATATACACAGTAAACAGTAAACAGTAAACCCTGACCAGCTTGTGCAGATACCCAGACAGCCCATACAGCCATTCAGATTTGTTAACCCTTGTCCTGCTGAATAAATTAAGATGCCACGCCTACTTCTAATTTTCAGCCAGTTAGATTACTTGATCCAAATTGTTGCTCTAAATTCACATACTTAATGGCAAACAGTGCAGATCCAGATCAGTTGGCTTCTTCAGAAGCCAACTGATCTGGATCTACACTGTTTGCAAAACGGGGTATATCCGGTTTCAGCAGGACAAGGGTTAAATTAGCCACATTCAGTTTCAAAACAGGTTGAAACAGACGTTAAGGTGTCCTTATTAAGCAACCTTTTGTTTCTAAACAAGTTGAAACAGATCTTAAGTAGCCTTTCAGTCATTTCTTCTTATGCACTATTCCCTTTAGAAAAAAAAGCTGAAATCAGATGTTGAAAAAGTGAAAGACTTGGGTACTTTCATTCTGTTTCAACCTGTTTTGTAACAAGAACTGGTATTGGTCCATTTCAGTTCATTTCAGAGTTTTCTTTATCATTATATGTTCTGGATTAATGCTCACTCTCATGATTATCCGGTTTATTTTGGGGCTGGCAAGCTTTGTTGACTGCTGTCCTGGTATCTTATCTAATCCGTTTGACTATATATGCATTTCTGTCCAAGCATTGGCATAAAGTTAGCGAATCTTGAAAGGTTAATATCCAGCATCCGCCATCTAGCTCCGTATCACTACTGGACTCTTTTATTTATATAGTAGGTTCTATTGGCGCCTAGGTGATCAGGATCCCCTGAAGTGATCAGATCTGCTGAGCGATTTTGGCTGATTCTGTGCAGTAAACTCTACACAGCTTCTTTTTCCATTTTGCATCAGCAAGCTGAAGCAGTAGAACCTTAGCAAGGCAATTCTAACGAGTACCTATAGCATATGTTAAGAGGAGAAATAAGAAAACAGTTTTCTGGATATGCATCGTCTTGTGACGAAACTCACCTAAAGGCCGTTTAGGCTTAACAATGTCCTTGGATTCCAATGGCTCACTTTCACCCTTGGCATTGACTGCAACAACACGGAACACATACTCATTGTCTTCTAGAAGTTTGTCTTGCGTCCACACTGTTGTGTCTTTGTCAACTGATCCAGCCTTTGTCCAGGAGGTACGCCGAGCATCACGGTATTCTATGTTGTAGCTGGTGATGGGTGAGCCACCATCATCACTAGGGGCATTCCATGATAATTTGACAGAGTCAGCTGTCAAACTGGAATACTCAATTGGTCCTTCAGGTTTCTGTGGTGCTTCTGGAACAAAAGAGAATTCTGAAAATTGTGGAAAAACCAAGACTTTCTGAACTGCACGAAATCTGAAAACTTAGACCAGTCTATGCCAAGTAAAGTCATGATCTTTGCTGTTCATTATTGTGAATTTGTGAAGAAACAGACTTGTTTTTCACTCAGTCAGAATATTTATACCTTTTTTTTTTGTTTGTGTTTATGGTTAATGTATTATCATGAGATATGGCTGAGAGTATGACATTCCTAAAACCAATTCTAAGCCCTCACACCCACCCCAACTGTTTTACTGTTGACTACTTTCAGGTGGTAGTTTTGCTTGGTTTCTCTTGGTTTATAATTCCATCTTTGATGAAGTGCCATTTTGTGTTGTCAATTCATGGAATTAAACCTTTGCCTAGGTCCTTGAGATGGGTGTGTTTCTTGAACGTGGCCTTTCCTTGGTATTTCCGAATTTACTATTTTAAAGCTTTAAATATCTTTAAACATTTTTTATCCAACTTGACGGGACCAGATATGCTGGGAAGAATTTCCCCCTATTTTTATTGCAAGGGGACAATTTTTATTATGACTTCCTGTTTGCTTTCCTGCACACAGATTCCCTTCTGAAAATTGGTCTGCTATAAATGGAAAGAAACCTGCTCCCCAAGGGAGCAAATTCTTTCTTTTATGAGTAGATCCATTTTCAGAAGGGAGACAAAATACTTTTGACAGGGTTGTCTGCCCTGGAAGGGTATTCAGGCTTCTTAAACTTCTAACAATGCAACAAAAATCCATTTAAAATATTTTTTTTATTTTTTATCCTATTCAATTCCGGTGTATGTGCGTGTGTGTGTGTTTGTGTGTGTGTGTGTGTGTAACTTACTAAGTGCACTCTTTGGTGTAACTGGTTCTCCCATTTCCAGTGGTTTGCTGCTGCCATCTTTATTTTCTGCTGAGACTCGGAAACTGTAGTTTGTTCCCTCTGTCAGATCAGTGACACGATACTTTGTCTCATCTGGTGGAAGTCTGGCAACTTTACCCCAGAATGCTTTATTGCCCTCTCGTTTCTCCAGGAAATAGCCGGTTAATGGTGAGCCACCATCATGTGTTGGTGGTTGCCATGACAATGTCAGTTCTGTTCCATCAATATCAGTGGCAGTGAGTGGTCCAGCAGGAGAACTTGGAGGTCCTGTAGCAACAATAATGAAAGAATCAAATAACAACAACAAAAAAAACAAAAACAGCACAAGTATATATTATAGGAAAGAATTTATTTTTTGTGGATTTTATTAATAAGTAAATGCTGGCCAATCATTCACAAACTGAATAAAGCCTGAAGGGCTGTATGTTAAGTTTGTGAGTGATTTACAGGCATTTACACTTTGATAAAACATCAAAAATAAAATATATTTCTTTAATTCCAACTAGGTCATATTTGCAGTGAAAATATGGGGGAATGGCTCATTTTTAGAAACCTGCATGAAGAAAATAGTTCCAAGATTCCTGCTCAGTGGAGTTATCAAAGTATAAAGGGCACTTTCAAATTGCTCTTAACCAATCAAAATGTGCTATTAAAAATAACAGTAAGCCTATTGAGGTGAAATTTAAAGGAATATGGCAATATTACATAGATATAAATATTAAGCGAAACTCTGAAGCAATATGACCCACAAAGGGTTGACACATGAGTAAAATTGGTGTCATGATTTCCAAGGCATCACCACAACTTTAAATCACCATTTACTTTAAAAGCAAATAACTCCTACATGCATTTATTATACTTATTAAAACATACAACTATTGCAAATAACCCTAGAATAATAACAAAAAAAAATATCTAAGAGAAAAATATATATAGCTAGCTTCCTATCTTGGCTAAGCATTAAAGGAAATCAGGAAACAACAGATCAAACATTTTGTACATACCAGCTGGGTATTTTGGTTTCACAGGTTTGTCAGTTTCGGCTGCCGGTCCAACACCAGCAGCATTTTCTGCAGCAACAGCAAGGTATATGTTCTCATCTGGTAAGTCCTTGACCTTGTAAATCAATTCTGTTGGTTTCAAGGTAGCAATCTTGACCCACTCCTCACTGCTTGGTTCCCGTTTCATGACAACATAGCCTGTAGGTTTTGATCCGCCATCTTCCTTTGGTCTTCTCCATTCGAGAGTGACAGAGTCTTTGTCAATCTTCGTGACTTGTAAACCAACAGGTGCACTGGGTGGAGCTAGATTAGAAAAGACATATGAGACACGATGTCAGAAAGGTACCTTCGGACATGTGCACCTAGCAAAGATCCAGGTAAGTCTTTGTATTTGTCTTTGTAAGTCTGATCAGAATCTTCACTGGGCACATTTTGGATAGACGAGGATGCAAAGTTTTATTATGCAGACAACAAAGACTCTGATCAGACTGTGCAGATGTGCAGACTGATTTGAGTCTTAATTGGGCACACATGTCAGAAGGTAAATTTTCTAAATTAGAAAAAAACAAGTTGTATTTTTCTCCTACTAGGGTGAAACTAGATTAGACAAAATTGTATTTTTACTCCTACTAAGGTGGAGCTCCATTAGAAAAGATGTTTGTATTTTTTTCTCCTACTAATTAGAAAAGAAATTTGTATTTTTTTTTCCTACTATGGTGAAGCTAGATTAGACAAAAATTGTATTTTTACTCCTACTAAGGTGGAGCTGCATTAGAAAAAACGTTTGTATTTTTTTCTCCTACTAATTAGAAAAAAAATGTATTTTTTTCTCCTATTTAGAACTAGATTAGAAAAAAACATTTATATTATGTATGCCAGAGGACATGGTATCTGAACAGGGTCTACACTGTTTGTTTCTCTTCCAACAATTTTAGACATAATCACAGGTAGTAAAATGGACTTGTTGAAAGTTAAGGAGAATTGTCCATGAAAATGAAATTTTAAGTCAAAGGTAGGTTTTACTAAACCTCCCCAAAGAACCTCTGGATTTGCCCCTGTACTAGGTTACAAATAACTTATTTCTAAACTTAGAATAGTACACTAGAATTTCACCCACCTATCTTTTTCTCTGGTTTGAGGGAGTGCTCAGACTCAAGTGGTTTGCTGGCACCCTCAGCATTAACAGCTGTGACCCGGAAATCGTATTCAGTCCCGTCTTGTAATCCGGTAACAGTGAATGCAGTGGCTGTGCCATCTACACTGCCTGCCTTGACCCAAGTAGATCTGTTTGTAGGTTTGTACTCAACATTATAGTTCTTTACTGGTGATCCACCGTCAGATTCTGGTGGCAGCCATGTTAGTTCTACAGAATCATGGGTAATATTGTCATACAGCAGTGGGCCCATTGGCTGAGCAGGTTTTTCTGGAATAGAAATTAACACACATTGAAACCTCTTTATAAGATGTTTCTTTGTTTCAGGTGAAAGGTGGACCCAAAAATGTTGTACACAAAGAAAAATGCATAGATTCCAAACAAAAATGTATAGATTATATAGAAAAATGACCATATATGGTCATTTTCTATATAATCTATACATTTTTTGTTGGATACAAGACAGATAATGCATAAATTATATAGAAAAATCACCATTTGTGGCCATTTTCTATACAATGATTGCTTAGCTAACACGGTTAGCAATAGTGTTATAAAGAGATTGTGCATGTCTAGAAGTCACAAATGTCATCTCCCTTGTAAAACATGGCACCTAAATCCCCAGGTGTATCCTTTCACGTTAATGTGTATATAAGAACTGCCTTAGAGTGCGCTTTGTTTGTGTTGGAGTGCGCTTTGTTTGTGTTGAGGTTTTACAGCCCAATCAATCCAAGGGGGTGCATATTGAGTGCGGTCAGTTTACCTAAGCACGCATTTACTGGGCAAGCTTAGTCCTCTAAGCAGTTAACCAATATTGTGCACATTGTTTTCATGTTGGAGTGAGACTGTATTAGGGTTTTTACAAGCTTCAATACTTTGCATGCTGGGTAAAAATTTCAGCAGATGCCACAAAATAGGTTTCGACATTTCTTGCAAATTGTTTCCTTAGAATGCCAAAGCCAATTTTCTGGGAGAAATAAGAAAACTATCACCAGTTTGTCATCTGCTGAATAAGCCAAGTGAGTGGATGAGATTAAGTACTGTGATGTAGACTTCAAATAGAAATGCATTTACCATATGGACTCTTAGCAATAACTGCTTCTGCTGTCTCACAAGGCTGACCTTGACCTTTCTTGTTCTCTGCGACGACCCTGAACAAGTACTCCGAACCTTCAAGAAGCTTCTCTATGCAAAATTCTGTCGCATCTTTAGGTGCTTTGCCTGCAGATGTCCATGTCGGTCTCTTTGTGTCACGTTTTTCTATAACATATCCAGTGATAGGAGCACCACCGTCATAGGACGGCGGTGACCACTTCAGAGTGACAGAGTTACGTTGTACATCAGTGATCTCCAGACCCTCTGGAGCTGCTGGGGCTTCTGTTGAAAAAGAAGAAAAAGATTGTTACAGTGTAGTCCAGTAACATTGTTTACTCAAAGAATTTTGTTATGTTCTCTTACTTGAAGCAATATATAACATGGGAAATTTTATTTTCAGGGGTTAAAGAGACAATGGTTCATGCAAAAGAAATAATTTTGGATATATAAAACTGTTGTTACTTGAAACAATAACATTTTGAATCTGGCTACAGGTCTGAAATTTCTTTGTTCATTTTTTCCCTACATTTTCAGAAGATACTTCTGCTCACGTCACAGATAATATCTTTTTTTGCACAGAAATCAAAAGACAATCAACATTTTTTATTAAAAAATTGCCTTAACAACAACAATGGCTGAGAAGTGTAGATTTACTAAGGTATGTTACCATATTTATTTTGAAATTGAGTTTTATGGCCCAGTCAACACTATTAAGGTCATGTCGATCCAGTGAGTTTACCTAATGACATTTTTCCTGAACTAAGCAGTTAACCAGTACTTGTGCACGTTCCTTCACCAGAAAGTGACAACTGCCCTTCTTGAAACTGCGGAAGGGTTACCATATTGAACTGATCAGAACTTGTGGAAGAGGCCAAAGTTTACAAACCTATTGGCCTGGTTGGCTTGAATACATCTGATGTCAAACTGTCTCCAACACCGACATCATTCTCGGCTGAAACCTTGAAGTAATAATCCTTGCCAGGTTCTAGATCATTCACTGTGTATTGATTGGTCAGGTTGTTGACTGTGTCTAGGTCTGTCCATGTTTTACCATCTTGTGAGATTTCAATTTTGTATCCCTTGACTGGTGCACCGCCATCTTTCTTTGGTGGAGACCAGTTGAGGACCACAGAATCGGCGGTGGGTTTGGTGAATGTGAGCTGGCCAGCAGGTTTACTGGGAGCCTCTGTTCATAAAAATAAAGGAAAGCCCAGATATTACATAATTTCTGTATGTAATTATTATCACCTTTAAGCATAATCTAATCTGTAGAAGTGCATATATATTTGTATAGAGCATGTACGTATATTGGGGACTTTTTCATATGCGAAAATAAAAAGAATAAATAAATAAAAAAAAAGATAAAACAAAAACCAAAAAAAATTGCAGCTTGACAATGTACTCCATTCTAAGTCACCAACCTCAACAATAAAGCAAGGAAACAATCTCAAATCATGGATAATCAACAGAAAACCCATACAGACCATGTATGGACCGAAAGAGTTGAACCATCCAAACAAACCTATCTCTTGCATATCAAGTGATACTTCAGACTAATAATACTATATTCAGTGATACTGTGGCATATATAGCTTTCCATGTTTTCCAATATTCTCTCTTTCCACCCTTTCCCACCCCCCCCCCCCCACCCCACACACCCCCAACCCACCCCATCTCCACCACCCATCATCCAGGTTAAATGATTTCGATGTATAGTAAAACTTCAATGACACAAACTCTGATGCCTGGTTTACCATGACAGATTCAAATCTGTTTTTGTCCCTAGAAAATTCTTCTGATAGCTCAGGAAAAAAAGGGACATTTAAGGGAAATTTCTTATTTTATCAATAAATGCATGTTGAGAGTACTCATTAGAATTGCCTCATTGAGCCAATTCTAATGAGTATACATTATTTTATAGAAGATCAAAAAGACATTCCTAAATTATCCCCATTGGCCTCTTGACCTGGTGCTATGATTAATCAGCTTGAACTACACGTCTAGAACAAATTTCCATGGTCCCAAAGATATTCAAGCCCTTGAAGTACAACAGCAGAGCTTCCTGTTTTATGAGTAGCTCTGACCTACCTGCTGGTTTCTGTGGCTTGATTTCAGTTTCTGTACTCCTAACCCCACCACGTTCCCCCTTTCCCCCACCATCCAGGTTAAATTTTTTTGATGTAGATCTTGTTTTTTAGTAGTTCTGACCTACCTGCTGGTTTCTGTGGTTTGGTTTCAGTTTCGGTTTGCAATGGTTTCCCTTGACCTTCAGCATTTATGGCTGATACACGGAACAAGTAAGGCTGATCTTCGTACAATTTTGGCACAACATAGGTGAGATTCTTGGCATCAATCTCAGCCACTTTATTCCAGGACTTCCTCTTTGCATCACACTTCTCAACGAGATATTTTGTAACAGGTGTGCCACCATCAGATTCTGGTGGTTGCCATGACAATGTAACACTGTCTTCAGTTATGTCTGAGACATTAAGAGGTCCAACTGGAGCAGATGGTTTATCTGCAAAGCAAAATCAGTACCGTAATAAGAGTAATGGTAACTTAACACCTGAGAACACTGAAGGAGTCGGTAAACAGAATATCAGTGACTAATGACAATATCTTGAAACTAGTTTTGTGTTTGTAAAACACTATGCCCCAAACTATATGCTTGTCTATACAAAATGCCAAAGTTGAAAGGGGCATAATTTCACAATCCTACTTTTTCTTTTAATCAATTTATCTGCTCCTCCGACCTGATAAGCTCAGAAAGTTTCAGGGCCCAAACTCAGATAATAATTGATGATATCTTGCTGACAAGAAAAAGCATGACAAATGAATGAACAACGGATAGACAAATGACCCAAAATCAATATGCCCCTCCAGCTTCTTTGAAGTTGGGGGCATAATAATTGGAATGATAGCCTTTCTCAAAGGAGACTGCAAAATTACCATATATAACCAAAGTATCTGGATCTCTTATCTCCTTACCATACTTGTCCTAAAAACTGCACAAGTTTATTCTTCTGTACATGTTGATTTGGGCCCAGTTGTTCAAAGCTAACGACGTCGTTAGTTAACGATTCGTTAAAATTTACATCGAGTGATACGCAAATACGCTGAAATTTTTTGCTGAAAAAATGTGAGTAGCTTTTGCAGTGCAAAAGCTACTCACATTTTTTCAGCAAAAAATATCAGAATATTGTATATTGGATCAGCTGAAACAGTTAACGAAATGACCCTTAACGATGTCGTTAAGCTAACGATGCTTTGAACAACTGGGCCTTGTTTAATATCTGCTGGATGTATGGCAAACAGTGTTGACCATGATGAGAAGTTGCATTTTGTGGCATCTGACCAGCATCTACACTGTTTGCTCAGGCATTCCCATTTGAATAAATATGGTATTAACTGTTGATGTGCTTAAAAACTGCTGGATGAGTGGAAAACAGTGTAGACCCTGATCAGATGGCACATTCTGTAGCATCTGATCAATAGAGATTATTATATAGCAATTTTCATATCATACCCCATATCAAGCCGAGACACCCATATCAGCCCAAGGGCCAAAGACCCGACAGCTGATAAGGGTCGAGGGTTGATATGGGGTATGATATAAAAATTGCCATATCATAATCTATTTATCATACATTTTTTCTTTCTGACAAGCTTGTCTATTTGTTATTGGGTTTTTTGCTCAGGCAAAAAAGCCGTATCATGCACGTGACCTGGTGATGTGGGTTTTTTGCCCCGGCAAAAAAAAGGCCATATCACCCACGTGACCCATTATCACACCTTTTGCGCTTCACAAGAGTGATATGTGCTTGAAAGCCATGTTATTATCACATTTGCAAAAAGAACATATTTTCTAGTAAATGTATGATAAGGATATATATGTCTGTCTGAATACTAAGGGCCAATACAGTATACCCTTGAATGTGAAAATTGTTGAAGATCAACCCATTGTAGACTGAATAGCTTCTCCCACACTATATATTGGAAGAGTCCAATTTCAATTTTAGGTACATGCGGCTATGAGATTTAGATATTCATAGAGAAACAAGAGCTGTCGTAGGACAGCGAGCTCGCCTGCTGGGTACATTTTATATTGTAACATTTTTATCATTAAGCCATATAATATAGGTCACACTGACCTAGATGTATTTGTATGTAAATCATTTTGTCACTTAGATATAATAATCCAGGTATGACAATTCTCCATGAAATAGTAATAAAAATAAAAGGCAAAATCACTGAAGCATGAAATATAGGTCACAATGACCTAGATATAGTAAGTGGTCATTCATTGGGTCACATGGAACTAATATCCCAGGTGTGACATTTATCCAACAAATAGTATTCAAGATATAAGGCAAAATCACTGAACCATGAAATATAGGTCACACCAACAGAGATATATTTTGACGTCAATAATCGGGTCACAAGGAACTAATATCCCAGGTGTGACATTTATCCAACAAATAGTATTGAAGATATAAGGCAAAATCACTGAACCATGAAATATAGGTCACACCAACAGAGATATATTTTGACGTCAATAATCGAGTCACAAGGAACTAATATCCCAGGTGTGACATTTATCCAACAAATAGTATTCAAGATATAAGGCAAAATCACTGAACCATGAAATATAGGTCACAATGACCTAGATATAGTAAGTGGTCATTCATTAGGTCACATGGAAGTAATATCCCAGGTGTGACATTTATCCAACAAATAGTATTCAAGATATAAGGCAAAATCACTGAACCATGAAATATAGGTCACACCAACAGAGATATATTTTGACGTTAATAATCGGGTCTGAAGGAACTAAAATCCCAGGTGTGACATTTATCCAACAAATAGTATTCAAGCTATAAGGCAAAATCACTGAACCATGAAATATAGGTCACAATGACCTAGATATAGTAAGTGGTCATTCATTGGGTCACATGGAACTAATATCCCAGGTGTGACATTTATCCAACAAATAGTATTCAAGATATAAGGCAAAATCACTGAACCATGAAATATAGGTCACAATGACCTAGATATAGTAAGTGGTCATTCATTGGGTCACATGGAACTAATATCCCAGGTGTGACATTTATCCAACAAATAGTATTCAAGATATAAGGCAAAATCACTGAACCATGAAATATAGGTCACAATGACCTAGATATAGTAAGTGGTCATTCATTGGGTCACATGGAAGTAATATCCCAGGTGTGACATTTATCCAACAAATAGTATTGAAGATATAAGGCAAAATCACTGAACCATGAAATATAGGTCACACCAACAGAGATATATTTTGACGTCAATAATCGGGTCACAAGGAATTAATATCCCAGGTGTGACATTTATCCAACAAATAGTATTCAAGCTATAAGGCAAAATCACTGAACCATGAAATATAGGTCACAATGACCTAGATATAGTAAGTGGTCATTCATTGGGTCACATGGAACTAATATCCCAGGTGTGACATTTATCCAACAAATAGTATTCAAGATATAAGGCAAAATCACTGAACCATGAAATATAGGTCACAATGACCTAGATATAGTAAGTGGTCATTCATTGGGTCACATGGAACTAATATCCCAGGTGTGACATTTATCCAACAAATAGTATTCAAGATATAAGGCAAAATCACTGAACCATGAAATATAGGTCACAATGACCTAGATATAGTAAGTGGTCATTCATTGGGTCACATGGAAGTAATATCCCAGGTGTGACATTTAACCAACAAAAAGTATTCAAGATATAAGGCAAAATCACTGAACCATGAAATATAGGTCACAGTGACCTAGATATAGTAAGTGGTCATTCATTGGGTCACATGGAAGTAATATCCCAGGTGTGACATTTATCCAACAAATAGTATTCAAGATATAAGGCAAAATCACTGGACCGTGAAATCTAGGTGACCTTGACCGTAAAATGTAGGTCACCATGACCTACACTCTCTTACACTTAAACTGATGTCACATAGTTAGCTGATGTATAACCAGTTGTGTCTATAACCTGTAGGCATATAAGATTTTACAAATGTGTCCTAGATTTTGACCCCTAGCCCCACCCCAAGGCCCACCCTGAGGTATGAACCCAGGGGTATGTTCTTTTGGAATCTCAGAAGACTCGTCCAGGTACCCAAATTCTAAATATGAATGCTCTATGAGGAGTGAAAGTCAAGATATAAGAATTTGAAAAACTTTAACACAGTATTACAAAGGTGTCCTAGATTCTGACCCCTAGCCCCACCCAGGGGCATGAACCCAGGGGTTTATTCTCTTGGAATCTCAGAAGACCCTCCAAGGTACCTAAGTTCTAAATTTGATGCCTCTGTGAGGAGTGACTGTTGAGATATAAGCATTTGAAAAACTTTAACACAGTGTGACGGGAACGGGAACGCAAACGCAAACGCAAACGTGGACGACCGGGGTGACTACAATAGCTCTCCTTGTACTTCGTACAGGCGAGCTAAAAATGGTTAAACTATTTGCAAACAGTGGAGACCCTGATCAGATGTCTCATTCTGCCATGTCTGATCGGGGTCTGCACTGTTTACCAATTACCCTTTTAGGTGTCTCCAGACGACAATGGGTTAATGTATTTTATCTGCCAAAATGCAGATGAACTGTCATATTTTTGTTCAAGCCACATCAGTTTTTGTGGCCTGCAGAATTTGCCCAAAGATTGGTATAGGTTAAAGTGCCAGTCCATTCAGTAGCAAAATACATTCTAACATATCTTTTTTTTTTTTTTCTGAGAAAATAAGGCTTGGCATTTCATACAATTTGTTTGCCTAGCAGATAATTCACATGAAATGCCAAATCCTTTTTTTTTCCTTTTTTTTTTCAAAAAAAAAAAAAAAATGTCTTCTGCTACAAGGTTGAATGGCATATTAAACTATTCTGTTGGGCAACATGCCAAGTTTGATGTTTGCATGATTAATCTCCACTAAAAAATGTTGCTGAGGCCGGCTGTACTTAAGTCATATTCAGCTTATGACAGGGTCATAACAGAAGGCTCTGTGCAATGAAGCGCTGTACAGCCATGAGCTGAATTCTGCAACTAGCATGGTTCAAACATGTTTGTTTGTTTGTGTTGAGGTTTTACAGACCAGTCAACCCCATCAGGTCATGTCGAGCATGGTCAGTTTACCTTACCACACATTTACTGGACAAGCTGAGTCCTCTAAGCGGTTAACCAGTATTGTGCACATTCTTTTGACAGAAACTGACAACTGCCCTTCTTGATTCAATGGAAGGGAGAGAATGACCATAAAAAATATTTCATGATCAAATCTCCCTGAAAGAATGTTGCCGACCCGGCGGGGGTTGAACCCGTAATCTACTGATCACCAATCTGACGCACATCCAAATGAGCCACTGAGGCCTGCCTGATGTGACATTGTGGCTGGCAATATTGGTCCAAACATGTGGCCTTATGACTGGCAATACTGGTTCAAATATGTGACTTTGGGGTTGACAATACTGGGTAAAAAATTCAGCAGACATATTGAAATATTGTTCTTATTTTTCCCAGAAAACAGGCTTTGAAATGTCAAATCCTGATTTCTTGGAAAAATGAGAAAAATATCATAATTTGCCCTCTGCTGAATTAGCCCTAAGTCTGTAAAGGTTAACCCTTTTAATTCTGCGGATTGAGATAGATTCTTTTGCAAACAGTGTAGATCCAGATGAGATGGGTCATAATGAGCCATCTCATCTGGATCCACACTGTTTGCCATTCTGGTCTTGATTTATGACTAACATCCCTATTTGTAACAATGGACATATCCTAATTCTAAGACGGAAGAGTCTACTTAAGAAACTCAGGGGTGATAGTTAAAAACAAACTTACCATGATTTTATGGTTTGTTTTCTTCATTCAGCTCTCTCTACATCTTCATGCTTCTTTAAAATGCCGCAAGATATCTCTCACAAACAAGTCATGCTTGTTAGTTAGCAATACATGCACCTCAATACACCATGCCATTGTTTGTGGGTTGGTTTGGAGTTTAAAGGCCTAGTCAACACTATTTAGGTCATGTCAAGTGCGGTCAGTTAACCTATTCAGTTTTCCTACACAGGCTTAGCCCTCTAAGCAGTTAACCAGTACTTGTGCACATACTTTCACCAGTAAATGACAATTGTGTCATTGTCATGTCACAAACTGTTCATACCTTATATACCCTAAATATTTGGATGCCTTAATCTCTTACTGAGCTTCTACTACCTGTTGAAGTGTCAAAAAACGGATGATGAGTGACAAAGAGCCTCAACTCTGATGGCATCAGATGCATTGTTCTGTGGGGTCTTTGGAGCAAATTCTTTCCTTTTAGAGAAGACTCCCTTTAACCCTTGTCCTGCTGAACCTGGACATACCCTGCCTTTGAAAAAACAGTGTAGATCCAGATCAGCTGGCTTCTGAAGAACTAGCTAGTCTGGACCAGAAAATTTCAACACCATGTTTATTTCTGTGTATATATTCATTGCTCTCAAGGGTCATTCTTTTTATAGAATCCTTTTAAAATTACACAGAAAAAAGGAATGAACTTCACAACAAAACTTAAATATAAATTCACCATTTTTAATGTCTTTACTGTTGCATAGATTAGCATATACGGATATGTTAATGTATATGAAAAATATTTATAAAATATGGAATGTATGAACTATATACAGAAATGCATAAACCTATCTAAATAAATAAGCTCTATTTCTTTTTCTCTTGGACCTATCTACATGATAATATAATTCTATATATGATATAGTTTTATAAGTGTAGACAAGAATCTTAATGATAACACATACACACATTAAGCTTTGCTTACATAGTCCTATAATCATCTACAGATGCTTACATAATCCCACATTCATAAACAGATGCTTACATTGTCCTACAATCATCTACAGTTGCTTACATAGTCCTGAAGTCATTTTCAAATGCTTACCTAGTTGTCACACACTCATATCAGATGCTTACATAGTCCCAGTCATCGGCAGATGCTTACACAGTCCCCACATTCATCAAACAGATGCTTACATTGCCCTACAATCATCTACAGTTGCTTACACAGTCCCACAGTCAAATGCTTTTATTTTAGGTTATCAATGGAATTTAGCTCTCTCTCTCTCTCTGTGTGTGTGTGTGTGTGTGTGTGTTTACAGAAACAGATAACGGCTTGCTGTAACAGCCCAAGAAGGCATATATCTGCTCAAAAAGGCACTTACAGTTCTATACAAAAATACCAAATTTAGAGAAGAAGTAACAAGCTCTGTTGAAAATATTTACTTTTTATGGGAAAGCGTATATATTCTGTGACTATCTGGTCCATAAATTATTTACAATAAATGCACGCATATTTAGGAAACATTTATGGTGACTTGAGGAAATAATACATGTATTATGCCTTTATCCATACATCAACTTTGGAATACTATTTCTCCTAATAGTCCTCTAGTTTAAATATTTTTCTGCCAAAAGCAGAGATGGTAAAATAAATTATTTTTCCTGTCTCAATACTTATGAATTTTATTGTAATGATTTCCATGTACAGTATTTTTGATGATTAATTTTGTTTTAAAATGTTTATCAACTTCTAAATGCCAGTGATGTTGCTATTATATTACTCATTAAAGTGCCAATATTCACAAACCCAGCAGAAAACAAGAAGTCTTTTTTTTTGTTTTTCAGAGAAAATGAGGTTTGACATTTCATGTGAACTGTCTGCTAGGGCCTTATTTTCTCTGAAAAAAAGAAAAAAAAAAGCTTGTCCTCTGCTACAATTCTGCATGGTGCGATATGGGTTAAGCAAAACACAAAATTCTGGGCCCAGTTGTTCAAAAGTTTACCAAAATTGTTAGCCAAAGTGACATTAAAATTTCTATCTTGAAATATGGCAAATACATTGATATTTTTTGCTGATAAAATGTGAGCACTTTTGCATAACTCACATTTTTGCAGCAAAAATATCTATGTATTTGAAAATACCTTACTTACAACAGTTAACGAGTTTGTCATTAACGAGCTCGTTAAGCTAACAATGCTTTGAACAACTGGGCCCTGAACACTATGTGACACAAGGGTGCTGTTCATTTGAGCTTAGGTTCTATTCAAAATTGAGTTTTGAGACATGTGAATCAGCTGACTTTAATTTAACCAAACTGTCATATCCAGGTTACATGCATGAATTCCAGGGCCCAGTTGTTCAAAGCTAACGATGTCGTTAGTTAACGATTCGTTAAAATTTTAATCAAGTGATACGCAAATATGCTGAAATTTTTTGCTGAAAAAATGTGAGTAGCTTTTGCAGTGCAAAAGCTACTCACATTTTTTCAGCAAAAAATATAAGAATATTGTGTATTGAATCCCCTAGAACAGTTAACGAAATGACCCTTAACAAGCTCGTTAAGCTAACGACGCTTTGAACAACTGGGCCCAGTTATATATTTAAAAAAAAAAGAAAAGAAAATCTCCAAAATATATTCTTCTTTCTTACAATACTTGATTAAATGAATCAGTCCAGAGCCAAATATTCTTGTTATACAGATATTTCAGGCATATGGAGAAAAAATAATAATACAAAAGTAAACAATAAAGGAAGTATGAAATAAACGAATCAAAACAATTGTTAGTAAAATAAGGCCAAACAACATGTATAGAATTTAGAAAAGGGCATATACCAACCTGTATTTTGCCACAAGTCAGATCTCCAGATGAAGTGCTTTTTTTCAACCAACAAGTATCAATATTTCTATTATTTCTCTATGAAAACATATGTTGTGAGTACTCATTAGATGCTTCTCACTGAGGTGCTTCTAATGAGTTCCCACAACATATGTTTTCCTTATTTTCAACCCAAAAGTACCAATAGTTTTCTTACTTCTCTAGGAAAGTATATGTTGTGGGTATTCATTAGAAGTGCCTCACCTAGGCACTTCTAATGAGTACCCACAACATATGTTTTCTTGGAGAAATAAGAAAAATGTTTACCTGATACCCCTCTTATCTAGAGCTATGACGTGAATAGAAAAGACCCAAACTAGTCTATTTGTGCATCAGCTGTCAAGTCAAGGCCTTCCATTTTCATGATCTAGATTTTACAAGATTCAAACACTGGTTGTCTAAGCCATCACTGCACATGCGAATTTCTGCATTCTGATCACCCAAGGTCATACATATGTAGGTTTTGCCCTTTCCCAATTTATTCAATGAACAAAATGAAAAAGCATGCATTCTAAGATCTAGCAATCAGGCACACAAACACAAAATATAATAACTATGAACTGGGACAGGATCCCCTGAGCAAACAGTGTAGACCAAGATCAGATTGTCTGATCAGGATCTATACACAGTTTGTCACTCAGCCAGTACATATATAGCATATAAACTTATTCCATAATAACTCTTAAGTATTGGGACAGAGAGGCCTGAGCAAATAGCGAAGACCCAGATCGGATACCACAGAATCTTGGCATCTGATCAGGGTCTACACTGTTTACTACTCATCCAGCAGTTTTTACACATATCAACAGGTCGTAAAAGGGACCTGCTAAAATTTTAGGACAAGTATGAAAGAGTTCAGGAGCCCCAATATTTAGGCAGTCAAATCAACATGCATAAGTAGTTTTAGAGGAATTACAGCACAATGGGATGTTACCAAATTTTTTGAAATATTATGGTAGGATAAACTGACATAAACCATATCTCCAGAAAAGAGGAGTTATCCACATAATCTTTCTTATTCCTCAACAACATAATTGTTATATTTTTGTTGAGAAATATGAAAAAATATCATTACTTTTCAGCTCATCACGAAAACATGCCTATATAATTTTGACCCCCTTAAACCCCACTTTTATATAGTAAAACTGGGGTTTACAGGGTATACTTTTTTTTCTTATTTTTGCCCAAAAACATAGATTGTTGGTACTCATTAGAACTGCCTCGACGAGGCGGTTCTAACAAGTACCCACAATCTATGTTTTGAGCAAAAATATGAAAAAATATCAGAGTTTTTTTATCTGAAAATTCTCAGTTTTTGGAGGTGAAATTTTCTATCTATTTGAATAGGTGTGTTTTCGTAATGTGAAAAAGAAAAGCGTCTTATCTAGAGCTATGAATTCCAAAATGCACGATTAATGCAAGCTGTAGAAATTCCAATATATTTTGTGAATGCTGATACCAAGACTAGCCTGCAATTATGTCATCTGGTGAGCTTCTTTACTGTTTGGAATATACATTCAATAAGGTCCATCTTTCAAAAAACAGACCCCAAAAATATCCAACAAATAAGCAGGTTAGTCTGTCTATAAAGTAAATGTTCTAGAAATTTGAACAGAAAAAAAAAAAAAAAAGAATAAAGTGTTGATGTATTGTTTCTCCTTGCCAATAAAACAAATGGAAATTACCAATTTTGCAGAGAACTGACTTCCTTTGCAAAATTGGCTACTTCCTTCAAACATTATTTTTTTTAAATAAAAATTTCACTGTTCAAAATTATACAATATTTACATATTTTTACATTCACAAAGTTCATTTTATCACGATGTATGTATGTCTAACTAAGTTTATTTACATTCATTGAAAGTGCATTATAAACCACAAAGCCGCATCAGCAGCACACAACATTCTAATATATAATTTTTATTTACTTTTCCGAGAAAATAAGGACTGACTAATAATGTCTGCTGTTAGGCACATAATTCACAAGATATGTGAAGCCTTATTTTCTCAGAAAGATAACAAAAAATTTAAGATGTTGTCTGCTGTGATTTTGAATGCAACTTTAAAGATATCTGTATACTTGAAATAATGTTGTATACAATCAATATATACTGAACATAGCTCTCTACAAAATTCAGTGGATGACATATTAATATTTTTCTTATTTTTCCCTGAGAATAGGTTTAGACTTTTCATGCAAACTGCCTCCTAAGGAGACAATTTGCATGAAAAGACCAAACCATTTTGAAGGAAATATCAGAAAAAAATAAAAATAAAATGTCATCTGCTGAATTTTTAATCTGGAATGCTAACTATTAAGAATTAAACTTTTTAGCACTTATTCTTTCAGCGAATTTTGCCCAGAAGATTCTATTTTCATTTTTGTATAAAAAAAACAGAATAGTTTTACAGAAGACTCTTTACTTAAATGGCTTCAATAATTAGTTTTTTAGTAGAATGGTTATTACAATTCATACAGGGGAGGTCACTCTTGATGATCACATCAAATGAAGGGAAGTCACTCTGTGATGTTATCTGGCATGCAGGGAGATAACTGTCCAACATACCAAAACCACTCTTTGGAACAACAGCTGAATCCATCTCCAGGGGTTCAGAAATTCCAACTTCATTTTCAGCTGAGACTCGGAAATAATACTCCTTTCCTTCTTGTAGGTCTTTTGCGCAGTATTTGGTTTCCACGCCATCTATTTTACCAACTTTTATCCACATGGATCGTCCTTGTTCACGACGCTCCAGAATGTAGGACAAAATGTCGGTACCACCATCATCCTGAGGTGGTTGCCATGACAATACGGCACTGTCACGCTGGGTCTCGATGGCAGTGATGGGTCCTGTAGGTTTTTCTGGGACATCTAGAAATACAGTGACAAAGTCAATTACTAGAAATATATCGTATTACGGTAAATGTTGTTGAATTTCAAACTTTATTACATACTTGTTTGCTTAAATTTTGTTTTTATGTAATTGTTTCTTTAAAATACTTTGTAGAATGGCAAACAGTGTAGATTTTGATCAGACTGTTTTTCCAGGAGCAGTCTTATGTAGGTCTACACTGTTTGAATACTTCATTTTGTCAGAAACTTTGGCATGTAACATTTTAGGACATTTACAGTACTGAAAAATATAAAACTGAAAGTTTGTTTGTGTTGAGGTTTTATGGCCCAGTCAACTCAATGGGGTTATGTCAAGTGCAGTCAGTTTGCCTAACTACAACTTTAATGGGCAGGCTTAGTCCTCTAAACAGTTAACCAGTATTGTGCACATTCTTTTGCCAAAAACTGACAACTGCCCTTCTTGAATAAGCGTAAGGGGAGAGAATGAACATAGAAAATATTTCAAGATAATTCCCCACGAAAGAAAGTTGCCAACCTGGCGGAGGTCGAACCCTCAACCTCCTGATCACCAGTTGGATGTGCATGCAACTGAGCCACAGAGGCAGACTAAAACTGAAAGACTTGAAAACGTACTAGAAAGAAAGCAGTACAGAAATTAATGTAACTATTTGAAACATGTCTTTCCTTTTGACTAATAAACATTATGTTAGATAGCATTGGGATCAAATATCCAAATCAGAATGATGAGAATTGACTTATATGATCCCTCACTGGTATATCAATGAAATTAGATTTTTTTCATCACAAGAAGAGAACTGCAAAATTTGTATTCCAAGATTCCACCACTCAAGAAAAAATACATTTTAGAAAACAAACATCATACCAATAACTTCAATATCAAATTTAGCCAGATCTTCTCCAGCCTCATTTTCAGCCAGAACTGTGTACAGTCCATCATCATCTCTGGTAACTTTTTTCAAGGTCAAGGTTGTAGACTTGTCGGAGATATCCAAGGTTAAGCGACCATGTGGCTGGACTGGTTTATCATCTTTACTCCAGATTATTGCTGGTTTTGGCATACCAGAAAATTTGACTGGTATCTTCAGAGTATTTCCTGCGCGCAGGGTCACCAAATCTTGGAATTTATTGTCAAATGTGAGTTGGGGCTTTTCTGAAAGAAAAATACAAACGAAATCTTAATGGACAGAACAATAGCCATTAGTGCAGACCACAAAAGTAAATTCAGTAGCAATGAAACTGACCAATACTAAGACTGAAGACCCTGGAAGTGTGATTACAGGGGTGGATCCAAGATTATTTAATAGGAGGTTCAAAATTTCTGAATGGGGTTCAAATTTATCCAGTTACCCTAAGTATTCCAACAGAAAGGTCTGAGCAAATAATATAGTCCCAGATCAGACGCTGCAGAATGCAGCGTCTATTCAGGGTCTATACTGTTTGCCACTCATCAAGTAATTTTGGACACGTTCTTAGGTTGTAAAACTTTAGTTGTGTCAGGTAAAAAAGTAAGGTGTTCAAATATTTTAGAGTAATATGGTATGCAAACTGAACTTTTGAGTCAAAGTGGTGGGGGTTTGACTGAACCCCTCAAAACCCCTCTGGATCCGTACTTGGATCAGGGCTTAACAGGAATGGATACACTTTCAGGGGAGGCAACTTGTTAAAAATTGTTGATGTCGCTTTCTCAAGAGTGGAATATTCATTAAAAAAAAAAAAAAAAAAACACACACACACACAAAAAAAACCAAAAAAAAAAACATTAGCAATATAATTGTAAAACATTCTGTCCTCAACTTTAGCCTTGTCATTCCAAAATGCCAAGCTTGAAATGGTGCATAACTCTCATAAAATTAATCCATTTTTTTTTAAAAATTAATCAAGTAATATACTCTTCAACCCTAATAAGACTGATTTGAGTTTTCATTACAGGGATCAAACATGGTTTTTCATACATTAACATTTGCCAGGTCCCATGGGAGGTGTTGAAAACCGAGGCAGAAGGCCGCAGTTTTCAACACATCCCAAGGGACCTGGCGAATGTTCATGCATTAAAAATCCATGTTTGATCACTATTATTGCATAAGAACTGAAAACATTTGCTACTTTTTGCATTATTTCTTGCACTATTTTGTTTCGCCTTTTTACCGATGTCGCGCGAACGCTATTTCCACGGACTATGTTCATTCTGGGGCAGGGCAGTACATAGCTCATTATGGCAGCAATTCTGTGGCCCTGGTATGAGCATGTTGAAAGTTGCGTAGCTGTGCATTAACAGCGCATGAATTGCCTTGTTAATACACGGCTTTTCGCCGGTTAATGCACGGCTGTTAATAATGTGCGACACTGCTTTTTATGCAATAATAGGGGCATAAAAACATACACTACGATCCACTGATTTTGTTAGTGAATAATGCTTTGATTCTCAAGCAATCCTCTAATTTCTTTCAAACCCACCTTGGACTTCAAGCTGTCCTGTAGTTTTCACTGATCCAAGGTCATTGGAAGCTTCACAAGTGTAGCTTGCTGTATCTTTCTCTGTTGCTTCTCGGATCATAAGTGAAGCTACCATGTCAGTGTAGTCCATTGTGTATTTCTTGTTCTCTGTGATCTCATGCTGGTCACGGTACCTGAAAAAAAAAAGGCTGTTTTATTAATGAGCTGGTATACAGTAATGACTGAACTCGGCTTAATTCTTGTGGTCAATCATCAGCTTATGCAAATAACCGATGAGTGATTAAACAGCAATCAATAAACCTGCTAGAAATATTTAGTGTTGTTTGACATTACATGGTTTGGGATATAACAAAACTGGAAGCTTATTGGCAAACTGTACAGATTATATAGAAAATGTCCATAAACAGTCACTTTTTCTATATAATTTATACATTTTGAACTGGTTTTAATTACAGGTTGTGCAGTGAACACAACTTTTCTCTGCATCCTAACCATAGCAAAAAAGGAACTTATTAAGTATATAGAGATAAAAGTTAATCAATTATAGAAAATCATGATCAATTAATTGATCATGATTTTCTATAATTGATTAACTTTTATCTCATTTGCCTTAAACAGTAAACATGGAGTAAACTGATTAATCTGCAAACCACTAGTATACATAAAACTATCATATCTTACGTAAATTGGGAACATCAAGATGCACATGTGTATTGATGCATGGCTGGTCCCCTTTTCGTAACAAAAAGTATTTGTATTTTTCTGACATCATATAAAAATTCACGATTTATAATATCATGTTCTGCAATTTTAATGCTGAGCATGTTGGGTAAAAATTTCATCAGCAGACATTTTTAAATATTCTTTATGGGTAGTTTCTAATGAGTATCCACAACTTATGTTTTGGGGTGCTTTTAATGAGTATCCACACACAGCATATGCTTTTGAAGGTGGCTTGTCATGTGTACCCACAACATATGATTTGCTTCTAATGAGTACCCTGAACAAACATGTATGCTTTTGTGAGGTGCTTTTAATGAGTATAGATCAACCAAATTGACCTGTCACTTTGACCTTTACTTTTAATATTCATAAGGATAGACTAAGGTCCACTATACAATTTGGGTCAAGCAAACTGAAAATCCTATATTTCACGTGAAGCAGCTATCCGTTCACCTTTACAGGTAATACCTATTTACATATGCACTTATAAATATTATAATGGAAAGGTCAAAGTGAAATGTCAGTTTGGACTATTTATAGCCACAACATATTGTTTTGTGGAGAAATAAGAAAATTATTTTCTAGAATCCCTCTTATCTAGAGATGCATACCATGCCAGTGTTGGTTGGGGTTCTCCACTGATTTTACACTCCAGGAAGGCGGTCTCTCCAAGGAGAACGGATACATCTGGAAGACCTTCTAGTACAGACGGGGCTTCCCCAACTGAAACAAAATTATTCAAAATTATTTTTTTTTTAATTATTATTATCACTATTTAAATGTACAAATATTTTGCCATCCAGCAAAAGTAGCCCGATTCTACTTTTTGCTTCCTAAGTACTTACTACTTTCTTTCTTTTTCAGAATTAAGAATTAAACTTCATATTTTTCCAGTCAATGTCCTAAAATTTCAAACACTTTAAACCATTTTTTTTTTTTTTTTTGCCTTATTCTTTTTATAAATTTATTTCACAAAATACTTGGTGGAATGGCAAACCATGTAGACCATATACGACCCAGTATGATCTGGATCTATACCATTGGCAAATGTCATTTTGTCAGAAAAATTGGTGAATTAAATTTTATATCAATTACTACAGTAAAGTCATATGATAAAATATTTTACACAAATTACCATGCATCATACAAAGTAAATAAGAGAACAAGAGCTGATACAATCAGATCCACATCAAGCCCCCAACACCAAACTAACTCAACTAACTCACCAATTTCCTCTTTGATGGTTGTCTTCTGTGATGGAGCAGATGGTTTACTGACTCCAGCTCTATTTTCAGCTGCCACTCTAAATTCATATTCTTCATCTTCAGTCAGGTCCTTCACAGTGAATGTGGTGTCAGTAACTTTCACATTCTCATTGGCTGGTAACCATTTATGTCCGCTGACCGGTTTATACTCTATGACGTAGTTGGAGACAGGGTTTCCACCGTCTTTAGCAGGTGGTGTCCATTCAAGGGTAACAGAGTCTTTGGAGACTTCCGTAATATTGGGCACTCCAGGCACACTTGGTTTGTCTGCAAAATTATGAAAGCTTTGAATTGAGATCCATTTCTGTAATGGTACAATTATAGACAGATTGGCTTAGCATGCTGTGTAAAATTTACTGCAGACAACATTTATAATATTTTTCTCATTTTTTTCCAGGAAATAGCTTTGATAGAAGAGTTTAGAAGTTAATACTTAGCATGCTGGATAAAATTTCAGCAGATGATATTTTGAAGTATATTTTCTTATTTTTCCCTGAAACAGGTTTGACATTTCATGCAAATTGTCTCCTTAAGAGATAATTTGCATGAAATGTCAAACAAAATATCCTATATTTGTTGTCTGCTGAATTTGAATATAGAGTGGTGAAGGGTAACAGAGCTTTCAAATTTACAAGTATAGTACTATCAAAATCTTTTACATGTAGAATTATGGGCCAGGATAAATTGTTTTTACAAGAGAACCAGTTTTTGTGGCCTCCTGTTTGTATATTAAGCCCCTTCTGAAAAGGAGTCAAACCTCAAAGGCAGCAAATTCTGACCTTTTAGAGTAGATTAGCCAAAAAAAAAAAAAAAGAAAAAAAAAAACTGATAATCGAATACCTTAACCCCTCACCATACTTGTCCTAAAATTTGAACAAGTCGGTTTTACCACCTGTGTAAAAAATGACTGGATGAGTGGCAGCTGAATGGGTCTACACTGTTGCTCAGGCCTGTCTGTCCCAATAGTGAGGGTAAGTACGATAGATATATATCTGTTGTAAATGCAACTGAATCTTGTATTTACCATATGGATCCTTAGCTTTGATTGGTCCAGTAGGCTCTGAAGGTTGTCCAACACCCGCAGCATTTTCTGCTGCCACCCTGAACTTATATTCTGTACCCTCAACTAAATCACATGCTGTGTAGACTGTATCAGGAACATTCTCTTTGTTAAGCCTTGCCCATCTAGATCCCGGCATCTGGCACCGTTCAATTACATAGTTGGTGATGGGGGAGCCACCATCTTTCTGTGGCATTTCCCATGTCATCGTCATATAGTCCTTTGTTATGTCAGTCACCTGGAGGTGTTTTGGTGAATCCGGCAGATCTGAAAAATTGCAAACCACTATAGCTATAATATGAACTGCAATGTGATTAAAATATACCTTCTGATATGTGAACCCAATAAAGACTCAAATCAGCCTGCACATCCGCACAGTCTGATCAGAGTCTTTGTTGTCCCCATGAACAGACTTTGTATCCCTGGCTATCCAAAATATGCTCAGTGAAGATTCTGATCAGACTGCCCAAATGTCCAGGCTGATCTGATCTGAGTCTTCACTGGCTGCACATTATCCAAAGGTACATTTTGTGATGTTGCAGCTTGTATGAAAAAGATCTTCCTTGAGACAGCAAAAATGATAACGGTTCAATAAAGGAGAAAATAAGACGTGATTTTTTGTGTACAAAGCTGTGGACAGGCTACTGTTTAGAAAAGCATACTTCACTCAGGGTGTGTTAATGCTTTCATCCCTGAGTTTCTGAAGCGGACTCTTCCAACCTTGAATTTGGATATAGTCACCGATGCAAATAGGGGTTTCAGTTTAAAATCAGAAACAGAATGTCAAACAGTGTACATCCAGATGAGATGGCTCATTACGAGCCATCTCATCTGGATCTACACTGTTTGCACAGGTATCTGTTTTGGTCTGCCAGGCTGAAAAGGTTAGCATAATGTATTGCATAATCTGCAAATAACAAATGACATTTTCATATTTTTCTATTTCATATAAAACTTTTCTCATCTTCATGTTCATGTTTAATTTTATTGGTGCATGCTATGTAATGATCGATACAGCACAGAACTACAATTTATTGGAATAAAAGTAACACAGGCAGCAAATAATTCTGCAAATCATAACTGCAGCAGACAACATTTTCATTTTTTTTTTAAGTAGACCCCTTTGAGAAAGGTGGCAAAATAATTTTAGAGTTGTCTCCCCTGAAATTGTATCTATTCCCATTTACACTTAGCACTCAGGGTGAAATTTTCAGCAGACAACAAATTGAGATATTTTTTTCTTATTTTTCCCAGAAAACAGGATGTGATATTTCATGCAAATTGTCTCCAATGGAGAAAATTTGCATGAAATATCAAATCCAGTTTTCTGGGAAAAAATATCGCCAATTTGCCGTCTGCTGTATTAGCCAAGACAGTGGTAAAGGTTAAGGTGTCCCAATATTTAGGACAAATATGGCATACATAAAACCACCTACCATATGGGCACTTAGCAAGTACTGGTTCTTTCAACTCCACAGGCTCACTTGTGCCAATGTCATTTTCTGCAGAAACTCTGAAATAATACTGGTTCCCCTCTAGTAATTTCTGGACAGCATATGTAAGTGTGGTTCCAGTCACTTTATCAACCGGGCTCCAGGTGTTCCTCTTAGCATCACGTTTCTCAATGATGTAAGCACTGATGTCAGAGCTGCCAGTGCTGGTTGGTGGTTGCCATGACAACACCATAGAGTCTTTCATCACCTTGGTTACATCAAGATTGTTTGGTGGAGATGGTTTGTCTACAAAGAGAGAAAGATTTTACTCAGATGGTAAGTGGAATAAACTAATTATTAAGTATTGAGTATTAACCCATTTTAGGCTGACTAAACTCCCTCACAATATAAATTGGTAGTCAAATTTCAATTTTTGGTATGTCAGGTTACATGATTTGGATATTCCTAGAGAAAAATGGCTGAACTATTTGCAAACACAGGAGACCCTGATCAGACACCGTAGAATGTGGCATCTGATCTCTCACTGTTTGCCAAGTACCCTTTTAGCAGTCTCAAGTCTAAAATGGGTTAAAAGCTGTATTTCTGCTCAAAATGACCCAAACCACTGTTACTCAAAAACAGAGTAACTTTATTTCACACATTTCAAAAATGCCTTTCACCCTATGGATTACTTAGCAAACTGTTCATATAGCATGTAAACCAGATTAAATTACACAGAGAATATACATGTCCTGTTTATATTGATTTTGGATCAAATAGGCTCAAATAAGATGACCAAATTACAGTTTCTTCTTAAAAAGGGTTTGAAGTTAGGAGGACTTTACTTAAAAAATGACTATGTGTTAGCAATGAATAAAACTGCCTATTTTGAGAGTACAAACAACTGAAAATAACAAACAATATTTATAGCTATATAATAAAAGGTTTATTGCCTTGACATTAGTGAATATTTTCCCGCCTTGGGATACCAAAGGATGTTTGCTTATTGCACTGGTATTGGTGAATATTTTTCTGCATTGGGTATAAAAAGACATTTGCAAAGCAAGCGTTCTTTGATATCTCCACCTGGGCCCAGTTTTTCAAAACTAATGATGTCTTTAGTTAACGTATCGTTAAAACTTTGATCATTAACTATGGCATATACGCTGATATTTTTTTGCTGAAAAAATGTGAGTAGCTTTTGCATTCACACTTTTTCAGCAAAAATAGCTGTGAATTAGATATTGCACTTACTAGAACAGTTGAAATTTTCACCACTAACAAGCTTATTAGGCTAACGATGCTTTGAACAACAGGGCCCTGGATACTATTAACCAATATCAGTGCAATAACTTTAGCATAGTAAAGCTTACCTTGCACATTGACTTCAAAGTCAGCTACAGCTTTCCCAACAACATTTTCAGCTTCAACTGTATACAACCCAGAATCATCTAACATTGTATTCTTTACTGTCAATGTTGTCATCTCCTCGGTGGTATCTATGGTGATACGAGGTGACTTCTCCACTGGTTCCTCATCCAGAAGCCAGGTTATTACCGGAGATGGTATTCCACTGATGTCAACAGGAAGTGTAAGAGTGGTACCAGCCTTGATATTCTGTGCTCCTTTAAGTCGGTTGTCATAGTCTAATCTTGGGTGTGCTACAAAATATTTAAGTTTATTTAATCACAATTTACTTTTTGTGTTTCTTGCAATAATTGCAAACCAAAGTTTATCTGGAAAAAAAAACAAAAAAAAACAAAAAAACATCAACATGCTGTTTCAGATTTTTTGACTGATGAACATTGTTTATTCATTTATGTATGTCGCAGCAACCTGAGAGGATAAAAGCTTAATTAATATTTTGCGTTCCAAGACAATGTGAACTTCTCTTGTATACTCTGCAATGGACTTTTTACAAATAGAAAAAGTTACAACTGCAGATGACATTTCTTTTTATATTTTTATTGGGAAATAAGGCTTTGTATTTCATGTGAATTGTCTGACTAGCTGAAAATTCACATGAATGCCAAGCCTTATTTTCTCAGAAAAATAATAATGAAAAAATAGAATGTCATCTGCTATGATGTTACTTAGACCAAAAACTGACGATATATACTCCATTAGAGACAATTTGCATCATATATCAAAACTCTTTTTATGGGAAAAATCTGGAAAAAAAAAAATTTCAATATGCTGTCTGCTAAACATTTTACCCATCATGCTAAGTTTTAAGGGTTAGAATTAGGACTTACTGTGTACAGCAAGATTTCCCTCTGATTTAACCTGTCCAAGAGGGTTCTCCGCCTGGAGGCAGTACACTCCCGCATCATCTGGTTCTGTCTTGTGTATAACAAGGGCGGCAACTTCATCTTCATAGCTCATTTCGTACTTTGGACTCTTCTTTACCTCTTTCTTACCCTTGAACCTGAAAAGTGACAAGGTAAACATTTAGCTGGAGCTAAGATAAACCTTTGAACAGTATGTGTAAACATGGAAAAACAGAGGACTTGTTCAGGAGGAATATTTAATGATAATTCTGGGATAATTTTCTCAATTTCTCCATAAAATCATATGAAAAACAAATCTTTAAAAAATCATAAGAAAAACAAATCTTTGAAAAACAAAAATGAACCCAAAAATTAAATGCTTTGAAGCAACATATTTGTTCAGTATTTATTTATCATTCACACATTTGACTTGTTATTTCAAACTCTAAGGGACCAGACCAGAATTTTTTTTATTTGAGACAACAGTAAATTTGAGATAAAATTGAAATGTAAGGAACATATAGCAAACTAAACTAATATAGCATTTACTTATTTTGACTTAAGCAGTGTTTGAGGTAACAAAAGTTAACTGTATTTATCTGAAAGCTATAAAATATACATCTACCTCACAGCTTCACTTTATGAAGAAATGATACACTTTTAGAGGAGATAACTCTTTATACTGTTTTGCCTCCCTTCTGTAAAGGGATCCATTCTAGAAAGAAATAATTTACTTGCCTTTAGAGCAATCTATATCTTTTTAGAGTTGACTCCTCTTCACTTATTTTTTTTTTTTTTTTTTGTATGAAAAATAGTTTAAAATCTTAAGTTGATTTACCATTTGATTTCAGCTTCAGGTTCACCAACATCAATGTCGCATTCCAAGATGGCATCTTTTGGTGCTGTAACAATAGTATCGGACAATGGTTCCAGTATCTGGGGTGGTACTCCAACTGCAATACAAACAAAAAAGTCCTACCACCTTCCATGCTATAGGCAAATTCAGAAGACGACATATTTTTCCTAGAAAATAGGAATTGACACTTCAAATTGTCCAATCCTATTTTCTAGGAAAAAAAAAGAAAATTATTTCAAAATGTTGTCTGCTGAAATTTTTATCCAGCATGCAAAGTGTTAAGATTTTCAGGCATTTAAAAAAAAAAAAAAATGCATGGGCGCAGCTTTTTATTTTTCCAATTACGTACTTTCTTGGACATTTTGGTTCATCTGGAAAATTAAAATGGCAGAGACTTTACAGAAAAATTTTGAAAATTAAGTTTTTGTTTCAAACATAAATAGATCATAATTATTTACTTTTGTTTTTGCAAGTAAGTAAGAATACCATACATTTGTAGTCTGGATAGCAATTTGGTTAAACCTATGCTCAAATAAATGAGAAAACTCCAGAGTCATGTATTTTTTTTGGGGGTGAGATGACTAAACCTGTACTGATGCTGGTGACACACTGGTGGAGAACAAGAACTATCCATCACATTGTGAAAAATTCTGAGTTAAAAAAAAATCCAGGAAGCTGGAAACTATGTACAAACTTTTCCCAGCATACTATGCAATTTCTCTATGTAAGTGTCTTACAACAACTCACCAAGCTGAGCTTCCACTTTGACTGGTTTAGTGATTTCTGATGCTGGTCCAACACCTGCTTTGTTCTCAGCACTCACTCTGAACTCATATTCCTCTCCTTCCTTGAGTCCAGTAACACTGAAAGTTATCTCCTCACATGGAATGCTGTTTGCACGCTTCCACTGGAACGAACCTCTACGACGGTATTCAATGATGTAGCCAGATACGGGTGCTCCACCATCCATTGTAGGTGGTGTCCATTTGAGTAAAACGGAAGATTTGTCTGTGCCCATGATTTCTGGTGTACCAGGCTGACTTGGTTTAACTAAAAAGAGAGGACAAATTTAAGGGGATGTGTTACACTCTTTCAATTTTCCACATGCTTTAACAAGGGTGACAACTTTCACCACTTTCTGGTTGCTTGCCTGCACATCAAGCCCCTTCTGAAAAGGGGTCAACTGTAAAAGGAAAGAACTTGCTCCCCTTCTTCTGAAAGGGAGCAAATTATTCCTTTAATAGCTGACCCCTTTTGACAAGGGAGGCAATAATGATTTTGACAGAGCTGCCTCCCCTGAAGTTTTATCCGTTCCTCTTAATAATTAGCATGCAGACAACAAAATCAACAGAAAATAAACTAATGACATATTTTCCAGAAAATAACTTACACTCATAATTAGTCTCTTCTAAGCTGTACTTTCCAATGAAATTAATATCTAGGGATATAGAACACTTCAAAATTTAGCTAAGTACACTTCACTGCAACACATATACCACAACCTCTTTATAATAGTACTGCTGGGATCCAAAGCAAAAACTGTGTAAGATAATTGGTCATTTTTCTATATAATCTATACATTTTGGTTTGCCTACAACATTTTGGGGTCCATCTTTAAACCATGTTATATCCAAAGCCATACTATAATGAACCAAATGTATGCTGTATTTACTCATTAGAATTGCATAATCAAGGCAATTCTGATGAGTACACCCAACATACCATTTTTTATAGAAAAGACATCCCTGATTTATCCTCGTCTGCCTCTTGACCCGGTGCTAAGATTAACCCTTAGTGGCTCGAACTACTCATGTCTAGAACAAATTTCCATGGTCCCAAAGATGTTCAAGCCATTGAAGTTTGACAGTATAATGTGTACATTTTCAAATAGTGATACTTACCCCATGGGTCTTTTGCAGCAAATGGTTCAGATGGTGCGCTAGGTTTGCTAGGTCCTGCCTTGTTCTCGGCAATAACACGGTACTGGTAATTTGTTCCCTCACTCAGGTCATCCATTCTCAGGCTTAATTCGGAAACTGGCTGCTTTGTGACCTTCACCCACTTGTTGCCAGCATCTGACATTCTTTCCAGATGGTAGCCAGTAATTGGTGAGCCTCCATCATTGGTTGGTGGTTGCCAGGAAACAAGGGCGGAGTCTTTGAAAATCTCACTGGCCACTGGTGCTTCGGGAGCTTCTGGTACAACTATAATTTAAGAACAAAATACACTCTCTTACCACAGCCACTCTTATACTTTCCGAAAGTGAGTAAATCAAAAAATATGCTAGTTACAGTAAATGTCCTAATATTTTGAACACTTTATTCCATACCGTTTTTGCTTAAATTTTACTTTCTGTGCAGTTGTTTCTTAAAATGTTTAGTGGAATAGCAAACCATGTAGCCCCGGATCAGACTGCTCCAAAACGAGCAGTCTGATCTGGGTCTGCACTGTTTGCATATGACATTTTGTCAGAAACGTTGGTGTACAAAATTTTAGGATATTTACAGTACAACACATCACTTATATCAATAGCCATAACTAGCTGATTGCTTAGGTACCTTTCAATGGTCTCTAAACTTTGAAAAACCTTTTTAAACATAAAACGGGTAACATAAAAATGAAAAAATAAAAAAAAGTCTTAAAACATATGCCACTGGAAATACACTGATCAGCCTAACAGTATGAGTGAGCAAGGCCTCCCATTACGAAAACATGCCTATTCAAATATATTGAACAATTCACCACCAAAAACTGAAATTTATCAGATAAAAATTCTGATATTTTTTATATTTCTGCTCAAAACATAGATTGTGGGTACTCGTTAAAACTGCCTCAGCGAGGCAGTTCTAACGAGTACCCACAATCTATGTTTTTGAGCAGAAATAAGAAAAGTAATGTATACCCCTGTAAACCCCAATTTTACTATATAAAAGTGGGGTTTAAGGGGGTCAAAATTATAAAGGTATGTTTTCGTGATGACTTTACTAATTTAGGGGAAGAGATGGACATACCTGAAAATTTTGTTGTCATTTTCTTCAAAAGAAAGACAACTTTTACAGATAGATTTTTATTTTTCTTACTTTTGTTTTTCTCCAATGACATTTAATCATTGATTAACCACACTGTGAAAATTTCAGAAAATTCAAATAAGTGGAACCTGTTCAAAACCTGTCTCCAGTCTACCTACCCTATCCTATCAATTTCTGCATAATTCTCAGCCATATTTACTATGAGGAAAAATTATCTAGTCAAATGGTTTAGAAATAAATGGACTGAATAAAACTGTTAATACACAGGTTATTATACCAAAAGGTTTTGCATTGAATCATGACAACAGTTTGCAAATATGCATGCTTCTGCATGAAGCACCAAGTGAAAAAAGGTCATTCCATCACGAAAACATGCCTATATAATTCTGACCCCCTTAAACCCCACTTTTATATAGTAAAACCAGGGCTCGGGAAAACCGGAAAAATAGCCGGTCTGGACCGAAATTAAGAATTCTGGACCGATTTCAAACACCCCAAAACGCTAATAAATCGGTCCAACATTTCCCAAACCAACCAATTTTCACAAATCAATGATGTCTAAAAAATCACAAACGGTCTAGTCTTTCCAAACTTACAACGTCCGCGCACCTTTTAAATGCGATATTATGGTAGTTAAAAGGCTCTAAACGGTTATTTGACATGTATATTGGAGAGACAGCTGAATAACGGCAACCTACCCGCAGCACAAATTAATTACGTCATTATCCAAACATTGTCAAAAAATCAACTCTTCACTGACTTTTGTGCGGTAAACAAGCGATTAACACGAATCATCAGTAACGGTAGTCTGATAATTAATCCGTTTGTGTGACACGTGTGAATACACTGAGACTGCAAAACATCCAGGTGCAGTCGGCGTGTCCAAAAGATCAAAGGTCGCTTTACTGAGAGTGATAAAAGAATGCACCGCTTGAACGCACCCGTTTTCTTCCTCTTCTTTTTTGTTTTGATCAACATGGTTTGTCGGTCCCAGATTCGATAAATAAATTCCCAAACCGTGTATGTCCTGATCAGATGTCGCATACAACGGCGTCTGATCTGGGTATAATTGATTGCTTCTTTTTTTTTTTTTTTGTTGTTGATTGCCGTAACACGCGAGTATAATTCAAGGTAGATTTCACAGTAAAAATAAGTAATGCACCACTTGCGCTAGGCAAGATTGGTCAGTGCTTAAAATTTAAGCAGTCTGATTAAATCTTGAAACACTGAAAACTGCAAAACCGCCCGTGGCACAGGCCTTTTTTATTAGACCTAATTAGGTCCATGAAAGTCGTTTCGTTCCGTCTCTCCTGTTTCCCGCCGTCTTCGCGTTTATACAAGACGGGAATCAGTTGTTTATAAATAGTTTAGGAAAACCCTGCGGAGGTGGAAATAACAACAAAACCGTTTTTCTTTTTCTTTTTTTTTTCTTTCTTTTTACATACCTGACTGTATTTATTGATGACGCCAGCTTTGATCATTCTCGTTGTACCCGGACTTCCGTCATATAACGGAGTTGAGGTGTATTATTTAAAAGGAGTTACAGGACTGCCAATTGTCATTAGTTTTCGTGACAGGTGATATACACATATTTTTTGGGGGGGAAATGGGCTCATTGATGACGTCATCGTCATCGGCTGGACCGATTCAGATTTCAAAATTTCCAGAGCCCTGTAGTAAAACTGTGGTTTACTAGGGTATACATTATTTTTCTTATTTTTGCTCAAAAACATAGATTGTGGGTACTCGTAAGAACCGCCTCAGTGAGGCGGTTCTAACGAGTACCCACTTTCTATGTTTTGAGCAGAAATATGAAAAATATCAGAATTTTTTATCTGAAAATTTTCATTTTTTGGTGGTAAAATTTTCAGTATATATTTGAATAGGTGTGTTTTTGCAATGTGTCAACAGTAGAGTAGAATACTTACCAAATGTATTTTTGGCTGTAACTGGTTCTTTCAACTCAGCAGCTTCTCCGATTCCAACCTCATTTTCAGCAAACACTCTGAACAAATACTGGTTCTTCTCAATCAGTTTAGGTACAACAAATTCCAGATCAGAAGTTGTTCCAACCTTGTTCCAAGTTCGTCTGTTAGCTTCACGTTTCTCGATGATGTAGTCTTTGATGTCGCTACCGCCATTGTCTTTTGGTGGTTGCCAATGGAGGGTGCATGACTCAGCAGAAATATCGGAGACAGTTAAGTCTTCTGGTGCACCAGGTTTGTCTGAAAAATAACAACCAATAAATGGGCCATGTCAAGCAAAAAGGTGCCTATGAGCATGTAGATTCAGATCACCCTGTGCAAGCGCAAAGTATCACCTGGGCCTTTGCTGTCCATGGCACGGCCCAAATCATAGCTCTAGACAAGCAAGACACTTCTAATGAGCACCCACAATATGCTTTTATTCAGAAATAAGAAAAATACATATTGTCAAGGCCAAACAAAACAAAATGTGTGTGTTTATGGTAACCCTATCCTACCAAATCAAGCCTGGCTTGGGAAAAACAAAAAAAAAAAGACAAAATCTCAGAATAAGAGAAAAACTTTGGAACCATTCTAGTATTATATTTGCATGGAATTTGGACCTTTGTCCTGTGTGCGTAGTATTACTAGTACATGACATAGCCAATAAAGTTTGATTAAAGTACAGATTTTGTGCCATTTTTGCTAAAGTTAAGCAACTTTTGTGGCCTCCTATTTCCTTTCCTGTATACCAAATCACTTCTGAAAAGTGGTCTACTCCACGAAACAATTCACTTCTAAGGGGAGTAAATATGTTCCTTTTTAGAGTAAACACCTTTTCAGAAGGGACAATTTTGACAGTTGCCTCCCTTGAAAGTACATGTACATCCATTCTAATAAAATCTACAAGCAATTGGAAGATTCTAAGGTCTATAACTCACCAAGAACATTCAACCTGATAGTAAGAGTTGCCTTTCCTACATTATTCTCTAATGTCAAAGTGTATTCTCCAGTGTCAGGGCGTATCACCTTGGCGAGGCGAACAGTTGTCATATTGCGTATTGTTTCAACTTCCATGCGCTTCTTGTCTGGCAACTCCGTCTCGTTGTATGTCCATTTAACACTGGGTTGTGGGTTGCCCTTGAATGGTATCTCGAAGGCAGTGGACTGTCCACGTTTTAGAGTGACTGTTTCTTCAAACTGCTTGTCAACGAACAGTTCAGGTGGTACTACAAACACAAGAAAAAATGAGAATTAAATAAATCTGGGATAAAATTAGACTACAGTAAATGTCCTAAAATGTCCTAAAACACTTTATTCCATACTTCTTGGTTTAAATTTTGCTTTGCATGCAGTTGTTTCTGAAAATACTTAGTGGAATGGCTAACAGTGTAGACCCTGATCAGACTGCTCCTGAAGGAGCAGTCTGATCTTGGTCTGCACTGTTTGCATATGCTATTTGTCAGAAATACTGGTTTACAAAATTTTACGACATTTACCGTACAAATTAAACAGGTAGTGAGCTCAATATATTGCATATTTCTTGAAATAAAACATCATCAAAACAAAAAAAGAGTCATAATTTGCAGCATCTCATAAAAAGTGAGAGGAAACAGTAAATAGATTTGCAAATAATAAGAAAAATACAACTTATTTGGCAGAATAAAAAGACCCACTTTCATCTGGAGCCATGTGTTTCCATAACATGGGAATTTTTACATGTAAAATGTTGGCTATTTTTATAGGTATTTCATGAGCATTTGAATCTGAAAGTCAACCTGTGTCATGAATATTCAAAATGAAAATCTTTGAAAATTTTTGTTTTCAAAAGTAAACAAATAAAATGTTAATGCTTAGAAATCTGGATATTTTTCCAGAAAACAGGCCATGCAATTCCATTCAAAATGTTTCATTTGTAAATATCATTTGTTTGAGACTAAAGCATGCTAAGGATTTCAATGGGAACAGATACACTTTCAGGGGAGGCAACTCTGTCAAAACTGTTTAGCCTACCTTCTAAAAAAGTCTACTCTAAAAGGACAGAATTTGTTCCCCTTGGGAGCATATTCTTTCCTTTTAAAGTAGACTCCTTTTCTTTTAAAGTAGACTCCTTTTCAGAAAAGAGTTGTGCAGGTGTGCAGTTGAGCAAACAGGAAGTCACAAAAGTTGTCTCCCTTATACAAAGCACTGGAAAAATCTACCAAGTGTATCCAGTCCTCTTAAAAACACCTACCTTCCACAAAGAGGGATGCCTCAGATTTCTGTCCTTTGGCAATGACAGAATATTTTCCTTCATCCTCACCATCAACATCACTAATCTCTAATTTGTGGACGGTTCCCTCATCAATCATCTTATACTTATTGCTGGGAGACAGTACTTTGTTGTCACGGTACCATTTGACTGGTACTCCTTCTTCTGAGATTTCACATTCCAGGGTGGCAGTACCAGGGATTTGACCAACTTCAACATCAGAGAGCTTCTTGATAAACTCAACTGGTTTCTCTGAAATGGGAAAAGTATCATAGGAGCCAGGAACCATCAGCACATACAAAAACAGTCAAATAGTTAAGCCACAAACCAGTCCACAAAATTGTGGACCAGTTTGTGTCCTTACTATTTCTCTGCACCTACAAAAACAGAGAGTGAAGCCACAAACCAGTCCACAAACTTGGAGGATGATTTGTGTCTTCACTATTTCTCTGCACCTACAAAAACAGAGAAAGAGTGAAACCACAAACCAGTCCACAAATTTGGAGACTGATTTGTGTCTTCACTATTTCTCTGCACCTACAAGAACAGAGAAACAGTGAAGCAACAAACCAGTCCACAAATTAGTGGACTGGTTTGTTTCTTCACTGTGTTCAGTTTTTAATACAAACCAGTCAATAAATTGGAACAAAGCTTTTGCTGATTGTTTTTTACATGTATTTCTACAAGGTCAAATAGATGTGTAAAGTTTAAACTTTACTCATTTTACTTCAATTACACAGAAAGCTCTCAACCATGTTCTCGAATTTGTGGCTCTTAGCATTTGTTGGTTGTATGTGGAGGAGGAAATCTGAGTACCCAGAGAAAAACTACCAATCTTGGATGGCATTACTCAGCAGCATGCAGCACTGAGAACTGCACCCAGGCAACAGTGATGACAAGCGAGAGACATACCTCTGCACTATCTAGGCCCTATGCAACATAGCTACTGACAAGAGGGGGTATATTTTCCTTTCACAGCAGAAATTCCATCCACACTGACATGTAACACTTATATTATTACATCTATACTTTTGGCAAACCATTGGGAACGTAATGACGTGCACAGCAATGAGCAACAGTATGGGCCAGCATGTAATATGACAAGACCTGCAGGATAAGGGTTAAAAGTTTAGTATAAAAACCCTGAGTCATAATGACTGCTTTATTGTGTTGTTGTTCTTTCTTGTATTTCATTTTGTCTTTTCCAGAGAAAGGAAGAAAATGAATTGAAGAGACAGTATAGAGATGGAAGAGAAAAAGTAGTCTAAGGAAAAAGCCACTGACAGTGGAGAAACAGAAGAAATAAAAAAAAATAAACATGCAACCACCTTCCTCCACCTGCTACAAGCTTAGCAAGCCCTTATTACCCAACCATAGCCACCATTAATCACTGCTTTACATACCTTCAACAACAAGAGTTGATTTAGAGGTAGAGTCACCAACTTTAACTACATATTCTGCAGCATCATCAAGTTCAACATTGGCAATATGTAACATATGTGTAGTGTCAACAGATTTAGGTTTAATTCTGTCAGAAGCGATGACCTCCACGCCATCTTTTGTCCATTCCGCAGTGAGCCCTGGTCTTGAGACGGTACACTCAAGGTCAACATCTTGACCTTCAACTAACTGTACATCTGCTAGTGGTTTGGTGAATGTCACAGACTCTTCTGAAATGATAAAGAAACAAAATGATGTGCAACATAATAAATATGGTAAATATGCTAAAATTTCGTACACCGAATTGTCTGACAAAATGACATATGCAAACACTGCAGACCCAGATCAGACTGCCCCTGAAGGAGCAGTCTGATCAGGGTCTACACTGGTTGCCATTCCACTAAATATTTTAAGCAACGGGTGCATGAAAAGCAAAATTTAGGCCAAAATAGTCTGGAATATAGTGTTCCAAATTTTAGGACATTTACCAAAGGGCTCTTCTGCCAAATGTAAACAATAATTTTGTCAATTTATTCTATAGATGCTATTGTTTGTTTGTGTTGAGGTTTTACGGCCCAGTCAACCCAATGGGGTCATGTCGAGCGCGGTCAGTTTACCTAACCACACGTTTACTGGGCAGGCTTAGTCCTCTAAGCGGTTAACCAGTATTGTGCACATTCTTTCGCCAGAAACTGACAATTGCCCTTCTTGAATCAGCGGAAGGGAGAGAATGACCGTAGAAAATATTTCATGATCAATCTCCACGAAAGAATGTTGCCGACCTCGGCGGAGGTTGAACCCACGACCTCCTGGTCTCCAGTCGGACGGCGCATCCAACTGAGCCACCGAGGCCGGCTACAGATGCTATTGACTCTAAGGATCGGATAAGATGGGTTTTTTTTCATTCAACTAAAGGGTATGGATATTTTTCTTATTTCTCCACAAAAACATATGTTGTGGGTACTCACCAAGGTGCTTCTAACGAATACCCAGAACATATGTTTTTGTGGAGAAATAAGAAAAATAATTTCTGAATATTCCTCTTGTCTGGATCTATGTCTGTAAGCAGGGAATGGAGGCCCTGATCAGACTCTACAGATTAGCTGATCTGGCCCTTTATTATATAATTAAAATATAATTTATATATTAACCCTTGTCATGCTGAATCAATTAAGATGCCACAACCACTTCTAATTGTCAGCCAATCAGATTACTTAATTCAGATTGTTGATACAAATTCACATACTTAATGACAGGCAGTGCAGATCCAGATCAGTTGCCTTCTTCAGAAGCCAACTGATCTGGATTTTTTTTTTTTTATTATTATTATTTGGGTTTTATGGCCCTTTCAAGAATATTACACTTATATCGAGCCAATCGTTCATCAAAGGTGGGCGAAAACTGGAGAACCCAGGGAAAAATCACCTGACCATCTGTAATCGATCTGGATCTACACTGTTTGCAAAGGTAGGACATATCAGGGCTCAGCTGGACTAGGGTCAATGGAGTTGTTCAAATTTCAGGACAAGTATGGTAAAAAGCTCAGTCATTTAGGATAAACATATATCATAAAGTTTTCCTACCTTTAACTGTCAGTTTAGCACTGCTGCTCTTGTCACCAACAGTTATTGTATATTCAGCTGTGTCATCTGGTCCAAGTTTGTCAAGAAGGAGAGTGTGATATGTCTTGTCACATCTGATGTCATAGCCATCCTGCACACTGATTGGTTCTTTATTTTTAGACCACTCAGCCTTGACATTGGGTTTGCTGACCTCACATTCTAGAGTGGCTGTTCCTTTTTCTGGGACAACCAAATCTTTAAGTGGTGATACAAAGTCCACTGGTTGTTCTATAGTAACAGCAAATGAGACAATTTAATTTTATTAACCCGTAAGTGCCAATCATAACTGCAGCAGATGAAATTCTGATTTTTTTTTTTTTTTTTTTTTTGATTTTTTTTTTCAGTGACATTTCATGTGACTCATATGTTTGTATTTTTTTCAGAATAAATCAGACTTAAAATTTCATGTGAATCATTTGCTAGGCAGAGGATTCACATGAAATGTCACATCTTCTCTGAAAAAAAAAAAAAAAAAAAATAGAATGCCATCTGCTACAAATTTGCTTGGTGCTTTAATGGTTAAATGTCATTAACACAGACAAAAGTGGATTTGTTCATGACGTGAACTTCCTAAAAAATTCTGAACCTTCTGATTCTCCTTTTTACTACATAAAGTGGTAAACTGTGGGTGGGATGGCAGTGAGGATTGTCTGAACTGTGAATCAGCACAGCATTTCTTTTTATGGCAGTTTTTGAAGGCTGAGAAATATTAAATGAAACCACCTACAGAAAAGAGCTTTGCACAAGCATATTTGAGAGGTTCTAACTTGAAAGCTAAAAAGTTTCAACCCTTCTGACTATAAATAAAAACAGATTCTTATTTTTCACAGAAAATAGGACATTATTACACTTCAGTTCTATTGATATCACTGAAATACAGTTGAAAGAGACATAGAACACAAAATGTTAAATGCATAGCTCCAAACAGAGCATCCCTTTAAATATTTTCTTATTTCTCCACAAAAACTATGTTGTGGGTACTCATCAGAAGCAACTCTCTGACGTGCTTCTAATGAGTACCCACAATATTTGTTTTTGTTGAAACGTAAGAAGAATGTCAATATTTTTGGATTGCCTAAGCTGGAGCTATGTAAATGCTTAACCCTTTGCATGCTGGGTAAAAACTTCAGCAGACAACATTTTGAAATATTTTTCTTATTTTTCCTAGGAAATAGGAACTGACGCTTCGTATAAATTGTCTCCTTAGGGGACAATTTGCATGAAGTGTCAGATCCTATTTCCTAGGAAAAATAAGAAAAATATCACCAATTTGTCGTCTGCCGAATCTGCCCATAGTGTGGTAAGTGTTAATGAATGTACCTTGGACTGTCACATCGGCAGATGCCTTGATGTCACCAAAAGCTACAGTATATTTTCCTTCTTCATGAGGCTTGACGGACTCGACTGTTAACTTGTGTATCAGACCTCTCGATGTGGTCTTGATCCTGTCGCTTGGCTTGATTTCTTCGTCGTCAAGGAACCAAACTGGTTTCTTGCCAAGTTTGTTCACTTCACATGTCAGAATCAATTCGTCCTTCTCCTTGACTTCCATGTCAGAAAGAGGCTTTGTGATTCTTACTCTTTCAGCTGTAGATATAAATATATGCCAAATGATGTGAACACTTAGTAAAATAGCAGCAGACAACATTTTGAAATATTTTTTTCTTATTTTTCTGGGAATATAGGATTTGACATTTCATAGCTAGATATAATTATATGCCAAATGATGTGAACACTAAGCATGCTTAGTAAAATAGCAGCAGACGACATTTTGAAATATTTTTTATTTTTCTGGGAAAATAGGATTTGACATTTCATGCAAATTGTCTCATTAGGAGACAATTTGCATGAAATGTCAAATCCTATTTTCCCAGAAAAATACCATCAATTTGTTGTCTGCTGAATCTGCCCAAGTTCACTCTCAACCCATTTATGCCAAGTGAACTCATCTACCTCAATTCTTTGGACAGGACCATATCAAATAAAAGGGGTGTCTGAACATCTTTATTATTACTAATTATTACCATGTTTTATAGAAATTCCTGTATTTTATGCAAACATTGTTGACCCTATTCAAATGCTAATCTGGATCTACACTGTTTGCCAATGTCCTTTTTGGGGATGCTAGGCATAAATGGGTTAAAGCTCATTTCATATCAGCAGCAGATGACATTCTAACATATTTTTTCTTTATTTCTAAGAAAATAAGGCTTGACATTTTATGTTACTCATGTGCTTGGTCTTATTTTCTTTTAAAACAAATATTTTAAAATGCTGCCTGTTTGAAAATAAAAATATTTTAGAATGCCGCTACAATTTTTTAATCACACTTTAATCCTAGACAGATCGCACTTTAATCCTAGACAGACTATTTGCAATAAATGTCAAGCCTTATTTTCTCTAAAAAATACAAATATACTCAAACTGTGGTCTGTTGCAGTTTAAGGAATAAAAGTTAAACAAGAAGGGAAAAAACAGACGACTATTATTGTAAACTGTGTCTTACAACAAAAACAACCAGAGGATACACTGCCTGGCTACCTGTGACAAGTATAAATTTGAGATGGGCAAGTATAAATTTGGGACGGACAAGTAATAATTCATTTTACTGTCCCATACTTTTTGTATAATGTGATTCGGTTCACTTTGTTTCGACATTCTTTGAGGATAATTCACATCACGAAAACATACCTATATAATTTTGACCCACTTAAACCTCCCTTTTATATAGTAAAACTGGGGTTTACAGGGGTATACATTATTTTTCTTATTTCGGCTCAAAAACATAGATTGTGGGTACTCGTTAGAACTGCCTCAGTGAGGCAGTTCTAACGAGTACCCACAATCTATGTTTTGAGAGGAATTATGAAACATATCAAAAATTTTATCAGAAAACTTTAGCTTTTGGTGGTAAAATTTTCAATATATTTGAATAGGCATATTTTCGTAATGAAATTTCTTACCTCCAACAGTGAGAGTAGCTGAAGTAGAAACATCACCACAGACACATGAATATTTCCCCTCCTCTTTCAGTGTTACATCTTTGAACACAAGCTTGTGAACGTTCCCATCCACCACAAATTTGATTTTGTTTGTCTCTCGGACTGGTTTGCCATTTTTAAGCCATTTGACTGATTTGTCTGGTTTTGTAAGTTCACATTCAAGAGTAGCGTCTTCTTTTTCATATGACTGTACATCAGTGAGTGGCTTTCTGAATTCAGCAGGAAGTTCTGAAAAAAAAAAAGCAGGTTTCGGTGAACAATCCCAGTGTAATAGACTATTTACATACATGTGAACAAAATATATGAGCAGTTACACAAGAAAAGGGCACTTAGAGGTGTACAATTTGTGATTCTTTAAACAGATATAGGGAGCCCCTTAATGGAGCAAAAGACATGGATTTTTGCCTGAAGCTTCCTCTATGTCCCTACTACATGTCTGCGAACAGCAAAGGCTCTGGTGAGACTGTGCTTATGTACTGGCTCACCAGAGTCTATGCTGGTCGTCTATGTGATAATGATCCTTTTTTCACTGGCTGGCTCATATATGCTATTTTAACAGTTGCACAATAGCATTAAATGAATAACTGCTGCAGGGGATGTTGGGTGGGTTGAGACTTCAAGCATTGCACTTATATTTGCTTCTCCTTATCCAAAAAAACTAGCTAGACTGTCTGCACCTGCAGACTTCAATGTGTTTGTTGTGTTGAGGTTTTACGGCCCAGTCAACCCAATGGGGTCATGTCGAGCGTGGTCAGATTACCTAACTACATGTTTACTGGGCAGGCTTAGTCCTCTAAGCAATTAACCAGTATGTGCACATTCTTCGACTTCAATGTGTATTGACCATATGATTGACAAGTGTGCCTTGACCAATCAGTGCCAGTCCAGCCACCTGCTAGATTCTTCCCCAGCCCAATACACAGAGTCAATACACAGGTTAGCTAAGCTACCTAACCACCAACTCAGACAGCACCATATATATTATCTTGTAACATTTTAACTTAGTTATTGGAATAAATAGTTCAACAACCTGCTTACAATGAAGCAGAAGCATAAAATAAAAATAAAAATGCATAAAATACATTTATAAAATTGTCAGTTTAACAAATTTAAACATTTGAGGAATTTCTCCACCAAGAGGTTACACTCTATGTTCTGATCATACAAAGGGGAACCCTAGAAATTGCCATGTATCTTGAGTAAGAATTGGCTCATCTAAAATGTCACTTTTTTCTGTAAAAAAATAAAGTGCTTTCTTTTACACTGATTCCATAGCAACTTACTATAAATGATATATACCTATATTTTTTAATGCTTATCATGCTGCATAAAAAAATATCAGCACACATTTTGAAATACATTCTTATTTTCCTCAGGAGACAATTAGCATGCAATGTAAGAGCCTAAATTCTAGAAAAAAAAGGAAGAAAAATATCATCAGTATGTCATCTGCTTAATTTGCCACTAGAGTGGTAGAGGTTAATAACATGTATCATTTATAAACATGACTGAAAAATCTACGTTCAAAACCATCATTATTCCCACCAGACTGAAACAAAATTATGACATACCTTCAACAGTGAGCGTAGCCTCAGTACTGACATCATCAACAACACAAGAATACTTTGCCGTATCATCCAGTGATATGTCAGACATAACGAGTTTATGTGTGTACTCATCAACCACAACCTTCATATGATCCTCTGGCTTGATTTCCTCTCCATCCTTGAGCCATTTCACTGGTACATTTGGTTTATTGACTTCACACTCTAGAGTTACTTCACCAGATTCTTTGTCTGTCAAGTCCTTGAGTGGTCTACGGAATTCTGTTGGTTTCTCTGTAAATGCAATGTAGCAATTTATGTCAGATAAAATTAGATAAAAATGGATGGTATTATAATTTATACAAAACGTAAGAATATTACTTCTCGAATTTATACAAATACTTGGCTCATTTCCTGGGACTACTCACTTGACCTTCATGAATGATTAAGTAATGCCCAGCTGCTCGACTTCCTAACTCCCCAACAGAATGGCATATGGATTGTTAACAGACAGAAGTACTGTAAGGTGGTCTGACCTCACACATGAAGTTAACTGAGAGCTAGATGACAGGTGAATCCAATGAAGCTACCAACTTTGACAAATGTGGGTGATTCCACCAGACTTGGACATATTCCATCTTTGTTTGCCATAGATCATAACTAAGCAGGTTACAACAGCCAGTTCCTGACATAGCTGGCACTAGCTATTCCCAATGACAAGCAAAACTATGTTCCATTTTTCAGACAGTGTGAATCCAGTTTTTAGGGATACTCAAAGGCCATACAAATTTTACAGTATCAAATAAGATAATATATGATAAATTTTTAACACAATATGCTGGGTAAAAATTTCAGTGGACAGAAGTTTGAAAAAAATTCACTTATTTTTCCTAGAAAATAGACTTTGGCATTGCTTGCAAATCGTCTCCTTAGGAGGCAATTTGCATGAAATGCCTAAGCCTATATGCTGGTAGACAAATTGCATCCACTTGCATCATTTGCATTAAACAAGAGCTAGTTAGCACTGACATTACAAAACAATTACAATGTACCTTCGACTGTGAGATTTGCTTCTGTGCTGACATCATCCACAACACAGGAATACTTTGCAGTATCGTCCAGGGTTACATCTGACAGAACAAGTTTATGTGTGTACTCATCAACCAAGACCTTGATATGATCATCTGGCTTAATTTCCGCTCCGTCCTTGAGCCATTTAACTGGTACATTAGGTTTATTGAGTTCACATTCTAATGTTACTGTGCCAGATTCTTTGTCTGTCATGTCCTTGAGTGGTCTACGGAATTCAGCTGGCTTCTCTATAAATAGAATATAGGAGTATGTGTACTGAACCATGTCAACAAGATATTCCCTCATCACCTCATAGCTCCAGATAGGAGGGGGTATAAAGGGAGTATCCATGTACTTTTTTTTTCTTATTTCTATCAAAAAAAAAAAACAATTCAAAAAAACTTGTGTCGTGGGTATTGGAAACACCCTTTTAGAACAGACTGCTTTCCAGGAGGCAAAATCCCTGAAAGTGTATTCATTCCCCTTTAAGGAATATGCACACATCCCACAAAGAAAAAAACGAAAAGAAAAACTAAGCAATTATTCCCCTCAAAACATGCCCCTAAATGAAACTGGCTCTAAATATCCCAAAACATGAAATATTTAAAAAATATTTAAAAAATATATTTAACCTTTACCACTCTCTGGGCATTTTCAGCAGACGACAAAATGATGTTATTTTTCTTATTTTTCCCAGAAAACAGGATTTGACATTTCATGCAAATTGTCTCCTAAGGAGACAATTTGCATGAAATGTCAAATCCTGTTTTCTGAGAAAAATAAGAAAAATATTTCAAAATGTCGTCTGCTGAAAATTTTACCCAGAGTGCTAAGCGTTAAAAAAAATTACTTTTCATAATACATCACAACCACTTTATAACACTATTGTTGGGGTCCAACGCATAAACCATGTTAGTTATATGACTTTGCTATATCCAAACAAAAATGTATAGATTATATAGAAAAATGACCATTTGTGGTCATTTTTCTATATAATCTATACATTTTTCAAAACTGTATAGATTATACAGAAAAAATGACCATTTGTGGTCATTTTTCTATATAATTTATACATTTATGGGATCCATCTTTGAATCGTGTTGTATCCAAAACTGTGTTAAAACGAACCGTGTTATAAAGAGGTTAAAGTGTATTATGTGCCTCGCCAGGGGAAAACAAGTCTCTGAGCATATATGGACAGCAAAGGCCCAGATCAGCCTCAGCATCTGTGCAGTCTGATCAGGGCCTTCACTGTCTGCTTACAGAACCAATTAACCCTAGTCCTGCTGAACCCAGATATATCTTTTCTTTGCAAACAGTGTAGATCCAGATCAGCTGGCTTCTGAAGAAGCCAACGGATCTGGATCTGCACTGTTTTCCATTAAGTATGTGAATTTATATCAACAATCTGGATCAAGAAATCTGATTAGCTGAAAATTAGAAGTGGGTGTGGCAGAATACATGAATGGACAGCAAAGGCCTTGATGACACTTTGCACATATGCAGGATGACCTGAATCTGCACATTTTGCGCATGTTTGAAGGTTTCTTCATAGTTCATAGATTTAGGACTGACCAAAATCCCCTGACAATTCCCTGACATTTCCCTGACACAAATTCAAATTTCCCTGACAGTACTGGAGCCAAAAATTTTATGAATTTAGCAAGAAAGATACATCGGAACCAAACATCCCAGCTTCATCAGGCTGAAATGTAAAATTCCCTGACATTTCCCTGATATTTTTGCAAAATTTCATTCTTCCCTGACACATCACATAATTCCCTGACAATTCCCTGACCTCGTAATAATCCAAATTTCCCTGACATTTCCCTGACATGTATGAACCCTGTTTTTGCCTAATGCAGACCTTTTTTGCCTGATGTGGACCATATAATAAGTTGTGTTTTACAAAATCTTGGTTTTCTCAAAACACAAAACAATATAATTAAATGCAACAAAGTTCACATACCTTTAATAGAGACAACAGCAGATGTCTCGGTATTATCGGGTAATAAGCAAGTGTATTCGCCCTCGTCTTCTGGGATAGCATCTAGGATTCGTAAAACTTGCCTATATCTTTCACATAAGATCTTGATTCTTTCACTTGGTTTAAGTGGTTTACGGTCCTTTAACCATGAGACGGGTACATCGGGTCGACTCAATTCGACATACAGCTCAATGTCTTCTCCTTCTCGTCCATATGTGTCGCTAAGTCTGTGCGTGAATTCAGTAGGACCAGCTTCTGAATTTCAAAAATAAATTTTATATGTTATGTTGTATAGCATTAACGCTTAGCACTCTGGTTAAATTTTCAGCAGACTACATACTGAAATATTTTTCTTGTTTTTCCCAGAAAACTGGATTTGACATTTTATGCAAATTGTCTCCAATGTAGACAATTTGCTTGAAATATCAAAGCCTGTTTTCTGGGAAAAATAAGAAAAATACCTCCAATTTGTCATCTGCTGAATTAGACCAGAGAGTGGTAAAGGTTAATAGTTCCATGTAACATGTACCCCCATTTTCTCTCATAATACATGGTAAAACAGGGGTGTACATTAATAGGAAGACTTTAGCAATCTTTAAACCAGATCTTGTATTTGTTGATTAATTTTTAGCAATCCGTTTCACTGCATAAATGTGTCATAATGCACTTCATAACCAGAATCTTCCTCATTCTCCTTATAATATGGTGAAAATACCTTGGCTTACATTCTTCAAGATAAGATCAGTACCAAGATGAGTATTTTTCTGATTTCTCCATAGACTGTGCATACACGTAGTCTGATCAGAATCTTCAATGGGCACATTCTGGACAGCCAAGGAAACAAAGTTTCTCACTGCAGACAACAAAGACTCTGATCAGACTGTGCAGATGAGCAGGCTGATTTGAGTATTTGCGGGGTACATCTCAGAAAGTATGTTTACTCATGTTAAGGCTCACATGATAAGCAATACATACCTTCTTCAACAAACAACATAGTTGACGACTCGATGTTGCCAACCATGACTGTATATTCAGCTTCATCGTCGAACGATGCCCGTCGTATGACAAGTTTGTGTGTGTTTCCATCAACAACAATATCATAACCGTCAGCAATGGTGATTTGTTCTCCATCACGAAGCCACATGGCAGGTTTGTTTGGTTTGTTCAATTCACAGACAAGGGTGACTGTATCACCCTCACTACATTCTAGGCGGTCTCGTAATGGAGTTCGGAACTCAAGTGGTGATTCTGGAAAAAAAAGAAACAAGACTGAGGACTAAAGAGACATAGAAAAATGTGGAATAAAGTGTTCAAAAATTCTGGCCAATTTTTACCATAGTATGTGTGTGAAGTTTCAGGAAAATATTCTAGGGTTAATGCATGACAGCCTGGACACAAAATGCAATGGAACCATGGGCAAACAGATGAAGGGACGAATGTACTAACAGAATCCTACTATAACTAATGTCCCCTGCTTCACCAGTGCTAAGGGACAAGAAATAAATAAGGGTATGTAGAAAAGGCCACACAATCATCGACCACAGCCATCCCAAAGTACAGATAAGGGTTAAATGACTTGAAATGACATAACAAAACAGCACTGTAAAAGAAATACTGCTTTGGAATGGTCAACTGTACAATTTTAGAGGAGTGGTCCGGAAGGAGGGATTAACCTGATTTTATGAGTGTCCAACTTCCCCCTTACACTTGTCTTCAACATCTACACTGCTGGCACAAATACTACCATCTGAGTATTAAGGATAAATACCTGGGCCCAGTTGTTCAAAGCGTCGTTAGCTTAACGAGCTCGTTAAGGGTCATTTCGTTAACTGTTTTAGTGGATTCAATATACAATATTCTGATATTTTTTGCTGAAAAAATGTGAGTAGCTTTAGCACTGCAAAAGCTACTCACATTTTTTCAGCAAAATTTGTCAGCATATTTGCGTATCACTCGATGTAAATTTTAACGAATCGTTAACTAACGACGTCATTAGCTTTGAACAACTGGGCCCTGGTAGACAAAACTCTGGATAAGAAAGGATATCCACATAATATTTTTCTTATTTCTCCACAAAAACATATGTTGTTGGTACTCATTAGAAGCACCTCACCAATGTGCTTCTAATGAGTACCCACAACATATAATTTTGTGAAGAAATAACAAAGATATCAGTACTTTTTGATTGAAAAACTCGCCTTATCTGGAGCTCAGGGCCCAGTTGTTCAAAACTAACGATGTCATTAGTTAACATATCGTAAAAAATTTGATCATTAAATATGACATATATGCTAATATTTTTGCTGAAAAAATGTGAGTAGTTTTTGCATTTGCAAAAGCTACTCACATTTTTTCAGCAAAAATACCTGTAAATTTGATATTGTACTTACTAGGACAGTTAACATTTTGGCCACTGTCAAGCTCAATTAGCTAACGATGTTTTGAACAACTGGGTCCTGGTAATACAAAAGAAATCATCAACAAACCTTCGACAAACAGTGGTGCCTCACTCTCCTTGTCTTTGACTTTGACAGCGTAGGCTGCTCGGTCATCAAGAGTTGCATTCTTGATTAGTAATGTATGCTTGGTACCATCCTGTTTCATGATATATTTATCTGATGGCTCAAGCTTGGAACCATCCTTGAACCATGTCACTGGTGCTGCCTCATCGGAAACTTGGCATATGAAAGTGACATCTTCACCCTCCTCACATGTGGCTTCTTCCAACGGGATGACAAATTGAGTTGGAGATTCTGAAAATTTGTTTGACTCAGTTATAAATTATTTTAACATAATAGGACAATACGAGAATAAAAAAATAAAGTGTATTATAATTTTTTTCATGTAATGATTTAGTGCAATTAATATAACAATTATAATAGCAAATATGATTTTGAAAAGAAAAAAAAAAAAGAGAATACAAGAAATTGCCAATAAGTAGTGCTCATTAGATCCCACCCTTCTTCCCTCGCAGGGAGGAAAGTGTAATGGACTGAAGGAAGGACAACAGTATACCACACACCATCACAAACACAGTTTGTAGAGAGGGGTGGGGTATAGAGTGGGGGTGCAGTATAACAAAAGGCATAGTTTGCTGCTTCAGAAACATAGATATGACAAAATGTAACTCTAAGCATGTTATCCAGAAAATAAAATGACAAATGAATGATATATAAGTTTGTCAAATGACAAGATGCCTTATGTAGACAGCGAAGGCTGAGATTAGTATATGAATCCATGCAATTTGTCCAGGTCCTTGTCTGCTTACAGAAATATTGGCTACTGCAAAATATACCTTATCTACCCTAAGTAATCAAACAGAAAGGCCTGAGCAAACAGTGTAGACGCTGATCAGATACCACAGGGGCCACAGTACTCATCCAGCAATTTTAGACATATCAACAGCCAGTAAAATGATGTTCAAAATAAAGGACAAATTTACGTGTCAAAATACTTGGATAAATGTGGTAATTATCAGAGACCAAAATCTGTGAGGAGACTGTGAGGATGCACTGGACAATCTGATTCTGCACAAATCTCACATGTTGAAGGGGAATGTATACACATTCAAAGGTGGTAAATCTGTCCAAAATAGTTTGCTTCCCCTCTGAAAAGGGATCTACTTTAAAAGGAAAGAATTTGCTCCCCTTGGGAGCAAATTCTTTCCTTTTAGAGATCCCTTTTTAGATGGGACATGGTGTGCAGGAACCCAAACGTGTTAAACGTAAGTTGCCTCACTTGTGGAAAACGACAGAAAATCTATCAAGTGTATCCAGTCATCTCAAAAAACACCTTGTTATATGATGTGACCCCTGTGACCTTGTTATATGATGTGACCCCTGTGACCTTGTTATATGATGTGACCCTTAAAACAGGACTCAACATTTCTTTCAAATCCTCTACAGGTGATTTGAAATGTCAAGCTTAAGTGGAAGAAGAAGAAATGATTTGAAATGCCAGTTGCCTATGGTATATATACTCATTTGCCAAGATGCTTTATTTTGGCATTCATATGCACAAATTTGAATCCTACACAAGATAATGGTAATGCAAGTTGCAAAATATAACAATTCATGCAGTTGGAACATGCAAAATTTGTACAACACAGTCCTAAGCAGGTGGTTTTATAATAAAAGTATAATTAGTCCTTTAATTTTCTAATGGCATTGCTTAATGCTTGTTTCCAAATCTGGCAATCATTACGAAAACATGCCTATTCAAATATACATGTATTGAAAATTTTACAGCATATAAGGGAAAATTTTCAGATAAAAAATTCTGACAATATTTTTTATACTCCTGCTCAAAACATAGATTGTGGGTACTCATTAGAACTGCCTTGGTGAGGCAGTTCTAACGAGTACCCACAATCTATGTTTTTTAGCAAAATAAGAAAAATAATATATACCCCTGTAAACCCCAGCTTTACTGTATAAAAGTGGGGTTTAAGGGGGTCAAAATTATACAGGTGTGTTTTCTTGATGTCAGATTATTTGGCGGACATTTTAGGATAACTTTTTGAAGCAGTCTTGAAAAACTTAATTAGGTCAAATAGAGTATATGTGGTGAATAGCAAACATCCTTATCAGACTGCATAAATTTGCAGGCTAAAACTGGACTTTTACCATTCACATTTTGAACAACAATCACTAAACTTGTTAACCCTTGTCCTGCTGAACCCAAATATACCCTGCCTTTGCAAACAGTGTAGATCCAGATCAGTTGGCTTCTGAAGAAGCCAACTGATCTGTATCTGCACTGTTTGCCATTAAGTATGTGAATTTATATCAACAATCTGGATCAAGTAATCTGATTGTCTGAAAGTTAGAAGGAGGCGTGGCTTATTAATTTATTCAGCAGGACAAGGGTTTTAAAGAGGAGCATTTGGAGATAATTCTAGGATAACTTTTGTTATTTCTACATTGTCAAGGCAATTCTACCCACAGTGTATGATTTTATGGAGAATCAGAAAAAAATATCACAGAATTATCATCAAAAACTCCACCTTAACAAGTCAGTGTTGAATTTCTAGTAGTAGACCTCAACAGCTCAATATCAGACACTTTTTCAACTAAAGGGTCTTGAAAACTTTCTTATTTCTCAAGAAAAGCATATGTTGTAGTACTCATTAGAAATGCAAAGGCACTTCCAATGAGTACCCACAAAACATGTTTTCAAGGAGAAATAAGAAAATATTTATCTGGATGGATACCAGTTATCTAGAGCAATGACAAAGAAATTTAAAAAAAAATCAAACAAACAAAAACATTCAGCAATATAAATAAAACATTCACAAACCTTCAAGAGTGGGATGCATCATGCTTCGTCTGCTGCCGATAACAACAACATAATCACCAAAATCGCTCATGCACAGATCGTGAATTGTGAGGGTGTGATGTCTGCCGACTTGATGCAGCTCGTACTTACTGCATGGAAGCAACTCATTGTCATCTTTGAACCAGAACACGCTGACACTTGATTTTGATGTAATGCAAGTGAACGTGGCTAGAGCCTCCGAGCCAAAATGATGACGTTTTAGACGTAATGACAGACTAATAGGAATTTCTGGAAGCAAAGGAGTATGGGTAGGTTTCTATGTGAACCATTACAGGTATAGCTTTCCTTGTGACAAACTGATACAACTTAAGTAAAGTATTATGTGCAGAGGAATGTTAGCATAGCATTGTGCGCATGCAGTGTTAGTTCAACTCTGTGTATAGATAACTGTGTATAGATAACTGTGTATAGTCTAACTCTATGCATTATGTTCAGGATGCCAAAGATGAAGTCTGAAAATTCTAAGATGGAGTTCTTTTTCAGCAGTTTTATTGTGAATTAAGATGGGTATTTTAGATGGCTGAATTTCATCAGCTCACACCTTTCAAGCAGATCACAAAAAAGGCTCAAGGTCATTTTCATGCTTAAAGGTCAAGGACATTTGCAATGTAATAGTTATGACTTTCTAAGAAAGTTTCATAAGTATTCATTTTTCAAGCAGACAGCAACTTGAGGGTTCAAGGGTTTAAGGCTTAAAGGTCAAAGACATTTTGCGTTGTAAAATTTATGACTTTCTCAGACTGTTTCAGTGAATTTGCAGAGTAGAAAGATTCACTTAATTTTATTCCTCCAGGTCTCCAGAGGACTGCTGAACATAATCATCTTCAATTAACTGCTTTTGTATTTGATTTAGGGAAATGGATCTGCCACAGTTTTGTAAAGGAATACAACTTTTGCAGACAAGACATTGCCTCCCTAGTATTTCAAATCTTTCAAAAACTGGGGCTACTCTTAAAGGAAAGAATTTGCTCCCATAGGGAGCAAATTCTTTCCTTTAAGAGTAGCCCCCAAAAAAGAGAGGCAAATACTTCCATGTCAGAGCTATTTCCCTTGAGTGTATCCATTTGCCTTGAGTGTTAGTATTTCTAAATTAAAAGCTCCAAAAACCTGCATGCAAATACATATATGTTAACAGGGAGAAGAATAATACATTTTGGGGGACAGAGTCTCCATGTTGTTTACAAATGTTTTCTTAAATTATCAGCAAATGTATGCAGATGGAGTGGGATGCATGCAATAAGATATTTTATAAAAGAGAAAGGTAAGAAGCTTAAAGCAATTAGGGTCTGAAAGCTGAATGCTGGCAATATGGCTCTCCAGCTAAGTTTCCGCATGAAGTAAGATACTGATGTTTTAATCATAACATATGCAAGGAATGAATCAGGATTTATACAAGCTTGTACGTGTGTGTGTGTGTATAGGTGTGTGTGTGCAAGCATTTTTTTTTTTTTTATAAATGTCTTAAATGAATACTCTCTGTTATGATCTGTGTTCACAGTGTAATTAATGAATTTCCAGGATTTGACATGACTGTATTCATATGAAAAAAAAACAATAATATATGCATTTGATGCAAAAAAAAAAAAAAAAAAAGCATTAGATGCTCTATCTATTTAGACGAATATACATGTAACACAGAACTGGCTAAAAAAAGAATTTGTATAGTGGAAGTGCATCTGACAAGGTGAAAGACTCTAGTGCAAAAAGTGATGTACATGTATATGCTCCTGTGATATATTTAAGAAAAGAGGAATACCCCACCCATTACCCATTTAAAGCACACATCTAATATATGGATAACAACCCTACAGACCTTCTATAAATAGCATTGAGGATGCAGACCTCTCACCGACTTTGATTGTATAAACAGCTTCATCGCTTATAGTCAAATTATTAACTTTTAGTTTGTGTGTAAATTCTGAACAAGTAATTGTGTACTTTTCACCATCTATCAGTTTGTTACTATCCTTAAACCATGTGACTTGTGCATTCTTGTGTGACAGACTGCAACTAAAGACTACAGACTGGTTTTCGTGAATTTCAGTCTGGTGCAGTGGCGAAACTATCTGGACTGGTTCTGTGTTTTCTGGAAGGCAAGCAAATGGAAAAACAGAAAATAAGTCAGAGCACCAGGCATGCACATGCACTAACATCTTGCTTTGAAGTCTCTCTCTTCCTTTTTTTTTTTATTTTATTTTTTTTTTTTTACTATTACTACTATACAAGGGCATAATTTCACAGTCTTTTTGTTTTGTAGATTTGTTTTTTTAGGATACGGATCCATACAATAAAATTTTGACCTATTATCTACAGTTGCAAATATAACTAAGGTAATTGTCCTAAAATTTCGAACTGCTTATTCCATACTTTTTTTTGGAATAAATTTTGCTTTTTATGCATTTATTTCTTAAAATTCTAAGAAGAATGGCAAACTGTGTGGATCCTGATCAGACTGCCTGCAAATGCTATTTTATCAGTAACTTTGGTGTACAAATGTTAGGACATTTACCATACAACCAAATAATGATGATCATAAAAACAAACTGAATATTTTCCCCTGTACAGTGTTATTATTTTCTTTCTACAAAGTCTACAAATTACTTAATAGATATTTTTTATTAAAAGGTGCTACAATTTGGTTTACTATTTAAGTTAAAACAAGCCAAATGCAAAACAGGTAACAGAAAGTATTATTTTGTTTTCCTATCTTGCATGCATTTCTCTAAACAAGCAGTGAATAAATAATATTTCAAGAGAAAGCTTGCTAAATATAAAAGCAATCTAACTTCAAAACAAGATTCACCTTTCAATCATGTTTTAACCCATTTTAGTCCAGAGACCCCTAAAGGGGTAAATGGCAAACAGTGCAGACTCAGATCAGATGCTGCAGAATGCAGCATCTGATCAGGGTCTCCACTGTTTGCAAATAGTCTGGCCAATTTTTCTCTAGGAATATCTAAATTACATAGCCATAAATTGAAATTCATCTATTCCAATACATGTATATAGTGTGGGGGAGTTTATTCAGTCTAAAATGGGTAAACAAATAAATTTGTCTTCAAGCAAACAGAAACGTTTCAGTCAGGGAAGGAACAGTATTTATGTCACCAAATGAAATTCTATTGATATATATAAATCTATGTTCAGGTGACAATAATATGAAATTTTAAAATATTTTAGGTAATTAATTGTATTAATGCCAGTATATAGATTCCAATTATCAAGATTACCAGACTAAACACAACAGACTCGTTTTCATGAATTTCAGTCTGGTGCAGTGGCGAAACTATCTGGACTGGTTCTGTGTTTTCTGGAAGGCAAGCAAACAAAAAAAAAAAAAAAGCAGAAAAATGTCAGACCACCATGCAGCATGCGTGCACATGCAATCATGTCTTGTTTTGAAGTTCTTCTATAACTGCATCTACTCTAAATATTGGCACATCTTAACTCTTAAAGAGCCAATCACAAAGGCAGCAGACATTATTTTGAGTTATTTTTTTTTATTTTTCAGAGAAAATAGGTCTTGACATTTTGGCTGATTCACATAAAATGTCAAGCCTTATATCTCTGAAAAATAATAAAATAATTTAGAATGTCATCTGCTACAATTTTTCTTGGCACTTTCAAGGTTTACTCATTCCCATAATTATGTCTAAAATTTAAACAAATCCATTTCACTGCCTGTTAATAAGCCTGAAACTGCTAAATGAGTGGCCAACAGTGTAGACCCTGATCAGATGATGTGTTATGTAGTGTCTCATCTGTGTCTGCACTGTTTGCTCAGGCCTACCTGTCCAAATACTTAGGGTAAATACAGTATCACTATGGTATAAGCACTTAATTTTACAGCACTTCTATTTTTAGAAGTATAAGAAGTTACATGTAAGTTCAGGGGCAGATCAAGGATTACTTAATAGGGGGTTCAAAATTTCTGAAGAGATTCGATTTCATCAAATTAATCAATCTATTCGGACAGACGGAGCAAACAGTGTACATCAGGATCAGATGCTGCAGAGGTCTACATTGTCACTCATCCGCAATTTTAGACACATTCACAGGTAGTAAAATGGATTTGTTGAAAATTTAGAAGTATAAGGTAAAGAATTAGTGTGCAAATATTTAGGGTAAACACAATAGCCAAAATTTAGCAAATTACTCCAAGTTAAAAGTGTGAACCCCACAAAACCCCTTTGGATCTGCCTCTAGAGATCACGTATTTACAAATCACCCTAAACAATTCCGCAGGCTATTTATAGTAAAACAAAAAAGCTAAAATAAAAACTCAAAGACCTTGCCACATAATTATATGAGTATCATAGTTATTGCTACTACAAAAACAAGCTTGCTAAATGAATAAATAGAAGTAACTTCATAACAAGAGCCACCTTTCATTTTACTTTAACCAACAAATTATCTTTAAGCCAACACATGAAATATGTGTCAGAATTAGGAAGTTTGAAGACATACTTTGTTGCTTAACCCATTATAGTCGGGAGACCCATAAAAGGGTACTTGGCAAACAGTGCAGACCCAGATCAGACGCTGCAGAATGCGGCATCTGATCAGGGTCTCCACTGTTTGCAAATAGTTTAGCCATTTTTCTCTAGGAATATATAAATTTCATGGCCAGACATACCTAAAATTGGAAATGGACTCTTCCAATATATAGCGTGGGAGAGTTTATTCAGAATACAATGGGTTAAAGCTCAGTATTCCAAAAAATACCAAAAAACCCTGTCTTCTAAGCTTATAGGAACAGTGAAGACCCAGATCACTCTGTGTGTTCTGGCAGTGTTTTCAGGGCCTTTGCTGTTCCCTTTCAGAAACACTGGACACTGTATAAAAATTAGTGGTAGGCAAAGGCCCTGATAAGACTATGTGAGCATGCAGGATTCTCTGAACCTGTGTATTTCATTTTTGCTCAAAGACACCATTTTGCATAAAGTGAAAAGTAAGGCTGGCAAGGAATGCATCAGTAATGAGACCTTGGCAAACCATGCATTCTGATCAGAATGAGATAAAAATTAAGAAAGTTAACAAAAGATAACAATTTCAAAACTTTGACAAGGATACTGCCATTTTGAAGGTTTCACGAGGTTCCAAACATTCAAAATATTACTTGTAAATAAAATATTTTTTTGCTGATAGAAAATAGTGCAATTGTCAAGCAAAAAATCACAAATATACAAGAAAAATATTGTTTATCAAGATTTTGCATATCTAATTCAGGCTTGTATATGACAGAGGGCATAAGCAGTGTTGCAAACTTCATTACTGCTTATGAAAAATCTCAATAAAACTGAGACTCCCATTCTCTGATCTGTAGTGTGTTCTTTGTTTCGAAAGGCAATCTTTTTGATGTTTATTTATGACATCATTAAATATTCAAAATGGTGGCCCTACAAAAAGCAATTTTGCAATCTTCAGACCTCAAGAACTTTCTTAATTTTCATTTGATTTTGATGCAATTTGCATTAAAATGCATAGTTTGTCAAAATCTTTAATTTTAGATACATTCTAAATATTTTTCAACCTTACTTCTTATCCTTTGGCCAAGCTCAGCATAACATGCAACAGGTTACTGTTTACTTGTCCTGACACACTATCATTCTTCCTTTTTTTTTAAGAGGAATGGATAGACTTTCAGGGGAGGCAACTCTGATAAATTGATTTGTCCCCACTTTGAAAAGGGTCTACTCTAAAAGGAAAGAGCAAACTCTTTCCTTTTAGAGTAGACCCCTTTTCAGAAGGAATTTCATGTGCAGAAATGCAAATGGGAAGTCATAGAAATTATCTCTCTTGTTAAAAAAAAGGGCAGAAAATCTACCAGGTGTATCCAGTCCTCTTAAAAGAGGTCTACTCTAAAAGAAAGAGTTTGCTCCCTAAACTCTTTCCTTTAACCCTTGTCATGCTGAATAAATTATGATGCCACACTTACTTCTAATTTTCAGCCAATCAGATTACTTGATCCAGATTTTTGATATAAATTCACATACTAAATGGCAAACAGTGCAGATCCAGATCAGTTGGCTTCTTCAGAAGCCAACTGATCTGGATCTACACTGTTTGCAAAGTCAGGGTATCCGGGTTCAGCAGGACAAGGATTAAGAGCAGACCTTTTCTTTCACAAAAAAAAAAACAAACTTATTTTATTTTATCTACACATGCATAGGCAGAAAACATGTAATGAATCAGTTTTATTTCTAGAGAAAATTCAAACATTCATTAGTACAGTGTAGACAGGCAACATATTTTGACTGTGGTGTTAAACATCCCATCCCAAAACATAACTAAACATAACAGTAAAACTAACTGTAGGAAGAAAAAAAGAAGGACCATCAATTTAAACAACAAGAGAAGCATTCAACCTTTTTTTCTCTCGTATATCAACATCAAGGACCTCGGTCTGCCTGTATTTTTGCACAGTTTGTTCTGTCTTCACAATTAAGGCTGCAATGTGTGCTTATGCACTAGAGGCCATGTTATTACTTGAGTCAAAATTTCAGACTCCAGGTCAAGAATTGAGTTCAGTAGCTCCCCAGCTAGCATTCTTTTTAAATATACAGCGGGCAGTTATCGGCCCGTCAGCTACCCTGACGGGCCAATAACAGCCCACTATAGATTTATGTAGAATGCTTACTGGGTCTGTGTCTTTCAGGAACAGAACAAAATTTGCCTGGTAGGGGAACTCCACAAAGTACCCACAAAGATATACTTTTATGTGCAAAAATGGACAAACCTTATCTTAAATTATCACCTTATCTGGAGTGAAGACAATAACCAAATTTATTGGAACCTATACAGTAATGTATGGTAAAGATTCAGACTAGAATGCATGGATATACTTGCTGACAGGGTCCTTTGATGTTGACATACCGAAAAATATTAATTTTTGTATCAGGTCTTGATATCAGAATTCTCTAACCAGAATCAGTGTTGACAGACCCTCAACCAGTTTACTAGCATGCATAATTTGGGCCTCCCCATGCAAAAACATGTCTTTGGGCAAATGCAGATTGTGAAGGCCACAAGCAGTCTGATCAGGGCCTTTGTTGTCTGTTAACAGAATCATTGGATACTACAGAATGTACCAATGGAGAAAAAGGTTTGAATGAGATTTTGCATGAGCAGGATGACCTGATTCTGCACATTTTGTGCATGTTCAAAGGCACTTTTTTGCTTGACGTGGCCCATTTGTTTTACAGTTTCATCTTCAATTGTAGTGCCGAACATGGACTGAACATGTGAACAGATATGTCAATAGAAAAATAAGAAATAAGCGAAATAAATGTAATATCTAAAATACAGGCACCTCATCACATACTAGGAAATCTGGGATGCAGTATTAACCCTTAAACACAAAACAAAATTGCAGTAGAAGATTCTAAATCTTTTATTGCTATTTTTTCTGAGAAAATATGACTTAGCATTTCAAGTGAATTGTCTGCTAAGCTGACAATTCACAAGACATGTCAAGCTTTATTTTCTCTGAAAAATAAAACAAAATGTTTCAAAGTGTCATCTGCTGTAGTAGTGATTACTGATTTAAGGGTTAAACAGGCAGACACCTTAAACTTCTACTCTGTTGAAGTAATTACTATATGCATAGCAAATTGCCCTGATAGATCAAATCATGCATGCACAGTCTAATCTGGGCTTGTATAGTTCAAGTATGTGACAAGTCTCAATTAAGCATTTGCAAAGTCTAAAAGCATCTAAAACAATAACTCCAGGTAAAGTTTTAATTAATTAGATAATTTAAATAATTATTGTTACTTTTGCATCAAGAGATATCTTGTAGGTACTCATTAAAATCACCCATGCAAGGCAATTCCAGTACGTTGATTGGGTTGGAGTTTAATGGCCCAGTCAACTCTGTTCAGGTCATGTTGAGCCGGTAAATTCCAGTGAGCACCCACAACATATATGTTTGTGCAAAAATAATGAAAATATGTTTTCTGAATATGTCTTTTATCTGGTTTCATGTAAAATTAAATCTATTCAGAACTGCACAGACTATATAATATAAATTTAACGTTTACCATTTACTGGGCTAATTGAGCAGACAACAAACTGACAATATTTTTTTTATTTTTCTCAGATAAAATAGGCTTTGACATTTCATGCAAACTGTCTCCTATGGAGACAGTTTGCATAAAATGTCAAAACCTATTTTTGGAAGAAAATAGAAAACTATTCCAAAATGTCATCTGCTGAAATTTTTACCCAGCATGCAGAGCATTAAACTTCAAGACAAAATATTAAACAGAATAGCTACAATAAGAGAAATACTCAGATAAATATTTTTATTTTTTGTCCATCAAAATATATGCTGGGTGTAATCATTAGAAATAGATCACTGACGCAATACTAAAGACTACCCACAACATATATTCACGGACAAATAAAAAAAAATACGTGTGCCACCAAAAAAATTATCTGAAGCTACAAACTCTATTAATAAACACACCAAATATAAAAACATAGAGAAAACATTCTTTAAAACTTGTATGTTCTTTTATAGTTATACACAAAGAGAAGATGCAAGGTACAACAAAAAGCTAAAATGTCAGTCAAGATAAAAAAAAATTATAATAATAATTTTAGCTTTTATCACTCTATGGGCAAATTCATCAGATGAGAAATTGATATTTTCCCCAGAAAAAATAGTCTAACATTCCAAAGGAGACAATTTACATGAACTGTTAAATCTGATTTTCTAGGAAAAATAAGAAAAATGCTTTGACATATTTACTAAATGTTAAGAAAAATGCAAAAACTTATTAATTCTAAATATTGGGAGACCCTAACTCCTATACTTGTCCTAAAAATTGATTGAATGACTTGAAGTTTTACTGCCTGGTCAACCCATTAGGGTCATATCTAGCTGGTCAGTTTACCTAACCACACTTTCTCATGGGCAGGCTTAGTTCCCTAAGCAGTTAACCAGTATTTCATAGCTCTTGATAAGGTGCTTTTTTCAACCAAAAAGTATCTTTATTTTTCTTATTTCTCGACGAAAACATATGTTGTGGGTACTCATTAGAAGCGCCTCAGGGAGGCACTTCTAATGAGTACCACAATATATGTTTTCGTCGAGAAATAAGAAAACTATTTACCTGATACCCACTCTTATCTAGACCTACGGTCTTTGTGCACATTCTTTTACCAGAAACTGACAAACTGAATCTTCTTGAACCAGAGGAAGGGAGAGAATGACCACTGAAAATATTTCATGATCAGTCTCTGAGAAAGAATGTTGCCAGGACCCAGCAGGGATCAAACCCACAACTCCTGATCACTAGTCAGCCACGCATTCGACTGAGCAACCTAAAAATTAAGCAAGTCCGTTTTACTACCTGCTGATGTATCTAAAAATGTTGGATGAGTGGCAAACCAAGTAAACTCTGACCAGACACTGAGTTTTGTGGCATCTGATCTGGATCTACAGTGTTTGCTCTGGCCTATCTGTCCCAAAACTTAGGTTAAATATGGCATGCCTTATTCTGATAACTGTTACAAGAAATCTTTAGAATACTTTTAGAGATTTAACCCTTAAAGCACCAGGCAAAATTGTAGCAGATGACATTCTTTGGGGTTTTTTTTATTATTTTTCAGAGAAAATAAGACTTGGCATTTCATGTGAACTGTCTGCTAGGCAGACAATTCACATGAAATGTCAAGACTTATTTTCTCTTAAAAAAAATCAACATGACTTCTACTGCAGTTGTGATTAGTGAATTAAGGAGTGAAAAGGTATAAAATGCAATTAGAAATTGTTAATATCTAATCAAAGGGAAAAACAAAACAGAGAGACAAAGCATTGTTCTTGGGAAAACATCTTAACCCTTATAGCATCATCACAATTGCAGCAGACAACATTATTTTTTTTTTTTCGAAGAAAGTATGTGAATCATCTGCCCATCAGACAATTCACATGAAATGCAGTCTTATTTTCTCTGAAAAATAAGCATTTGATATAGTCACAACAACATCAGACATCCTTAAATTCTTTTTTTTATTTTTTGTTTGGCAAATCAGGCCTGACAGACAATTCATATGAAATATCATTCATATTTTTCTAAACAATAAAAAATACATAGCATAATAACCCTAAGTATCGGGACAGCTAGGCCTTAGTAAACAGTGTAAACCAAGATCATACGCCACAGAACACTGTGTCTGATCAGGGTCTACACTGTTTGCCATACATAGAGCAATATTACAGGTAGTATAATTGACTATTTCAAATTTTAGGACAAGTATGGTAAGTAGATATGGTATCCCAATACTTAGGGTTATTACGGTAATAAAGACGTTATCTGCTGCATATTTTAACCATGCTTTAACGGTGAAATAAACAAAAAAAAACAATCAAACCGTATACAGACCATCAGGAGAAACTATTTGTATTTGCTTCATCTCTCAGATAAAAAGGCATATCACAAAAAATATTGCCACTTACCATCCAGATGTAGTTTCGCCGAACTCTTCTTGTCACTAACAACAACAGAATATTCAGCAACGTCTGATTTATCAGTGTCCATTATAATGAGACTATGAGTAGTTCCTTCATTCCGGAATTGATGTTTGTCTGACGGTATTATTTCTGTGTTGTTCTTAAACCATGTGACAGTCACATCTTCTTTGTTCGTTTCACAAGTGAAGTAGCTAGCTTTGTGTTCTTCAACATGCTGTTCTGTAAGTTCGGCAACAATTTCAACTGGTACTTCTGAAACAGAGTCAATACCCATTTTCAACGAACTTGATCATTTAAACTACAGGGGAGCCTGCCGATTACAAATGACCTCGGGTCTTGAAAACTGGTTTAAATTAGGCAGGTGTTTGTAATATACGGGATAAATTTATAGAAATCTTTACATTTAAAGTACTATTCCAAATTATTGCAGACCACATTCTCAAATATTTTTTTTATTATTTTTCAGAGAAACTAGGGTAGATATTTCATGTGAATGGTTTGACCATTTTTCAGAGATTATAACTGATTTTGAAAAGTGGACTTCAACATGTCCAACATGTTATTTTTAAGACAAAAGTGCCAATATTTTTTCTAGTTTTCTCTAATTTCTCCACGAAAATGCATGTTTTGGGACATGGTAAATGTCTTAAAATTCTGAACACTTTATTCAATTCTTTTTTGGCCTAAATTTTGCTTTTTATGCAATTGCTTCTTAAAATACTTATTGGAATGCCAAACAACGTTAGCCCTGATCAGACTGTTCCTTCAGGGTCTGTTCTGTTTGCATATGCCACTGTGTCAGAAATTTTGGTGTACTAAATTTTAGGACATTTATTGTATCATTAAAATGTCTGAAAAGATTAAACCCAACCCCAGGAACACTCACCTTCTACAGTCAAAGTAGCCTTCTGTGTTTTACCCTCAACCCTTGCCATAACCTCACCAGTATCAGGTAAAACAGCATCCTTGATGACCAGTTTATGCGTTCGTCCATCAGAAAGAATCTCAAATTTCTCAGACTCTTCGATTTCCTTGTTGTCGATGAACCATTTGACAGTGGCGCCATCTTTATTGACCTCTGTCACAAACTCTGCAGTTTCACGCTCTTTGATTACAATATTCGAAAGAGGTTTGACAAAGTCTGGTGACAACTCTGAAAAAAAAAAAAAAAAGAAATAATATGCAATGTAATTATATTTACACAGTTCATATACAGAAATGCCTTTTCATAATGTCAGAGACCTTTTAGTCACTGCAACCTCTTTTTAACAATACGGCTGGATTCCAAAGCGAAAACTATGTTAAACTAAATAATCCTACTGTATCCAAACAAAAATGTTCAGATTATACAGAAAAATTACCACAAGCAGTCATTTTCTATATAATCTATACATTTTTTGGCATGTTATAAAACAAAAAGTTACAAAAGTTGTCTTCCTTGGCAGAAATGGTGAAAAATCTATCAAATGTATCCATTTCCCTTAAGAACATACAGTCAACTTTGCTTATCTCGAATAACCGCTTATCTCGAAGTGAAAATCTGGCCCCTGTTGTTATATGGATATCTAGCAAAAGGTAACAAAATATTATGGAAAAGAGGAGAAATTGCTCCAAAGGAGCAATTTCTCCTCTTTTTCCACAATATTTTCAATATACCTCTAACTTTAGGAGTCAAATTACATATTCATTTGTGAAATATGGTTGTTCGATTTATTTTTCTCAATTCTGCAAATCTGATGTCGAGGTACGGATATCTCGAACTATTTCAGTCCATTGGACTTGGAGATAACGAGAGTCAATGTATCTTGAACTAGATAAAAAAAACAGTGGGTCATGTATACCCCTGTTGGTGCTTATCCATCAATATATAATATATTATATAATATGTAATATATAATATAATGTCTTGAAAATTCTGATGCAAAAAACCATTGACCCAGATGACCACTAATGGTATGGAAGGACAAACAGACATATGTACATACAAACAAATGGACGAACAGAAAAGCGAAAACTATATACCCCTTGGTATAAAAGTATGCCAGGGGTTTCATAAATTATCTTGAACATACCTTGGACGAAGAGATTAGCTGTCAATTTCTTGTCTCCCACCACTGCAGTTATCTGCCCTTCATCTGTCACATCAACGTCCTTCATGATGAGCTTGTGTTTGGTTCCATCCCTTACAAACTCCACCTTGTCACCTTCTCTGAGCTCTACATCATCCAGGAACCAGCGCACTTTGTCCACAGGTTTAGTGAGTTCACAGGAGAATTCTGCAAGGGATTTCTCCAGGACAGAAGCGTCAGTTGGTGGAACCGTAACTTCTGGTCCTGCTTCTAAAAACAGAGAAGACACCAAGATGTGGTACTGGGAAAACTTAAGTTTAAGGGGAATGGATACACATTCAAATATCTGGGCCCAGTTGTTCAAAGCACCGTTAGCTTAACGAGCTTGTTAAGGGTCATTTCGTTAACTATTTCAGCGGATTCAATATACAATATTCTGATATTTTTTGCTGAAAAAATGTGAGTAGCTTTTGCACTGCAAAAGCTACTCACATTTTTTTCAGCATAAAATTTCAGCATACAGTCAAACCTGTCTTAAGCAGCCACCCATAGGAAGCTTAAAATGTGGCTGCTGAAGGCAGGTGGCTGCTTAATACAGTTCAAATATATAAGTCTATGAATTTTGGGGCAACTTTCTTATGGCTGCTTAATACAGGTTGGCTGCTTAATAGAGGTGACCACTAACACAGGTTTGACTGTATTTGCATATCACGATTTAAATTTTAACAAATCGTTAACTAACGACATCGTTAGCTTTGAACAACTGGACCCAGGTCTTTTTAAACATCGGTAAAACCCTAAAGACCAGCAGAGCCATAGCAAAGGCTCTTTTTTCAACATGTCAAGAAAAAAAAAATGGATTATTTTTCTCAATTCTCTACAATGAGGAGTTTATCAAATGACTAATCAGCCATTTACGGTCAGCTCTCTGTAGCAGATTTGTGTGCATATTCTTTTCTGTTAACTCTTATATCGCCAAGCAAAATTTGTAGCAGATGACATTCTATTTTTTTTTTTAATTATTTTTCAGAGAAAATAAGTCTTGACATTCCATGAGAATTGTCTGCTTGACAGACAATTCATATGAAATGTCAAGAATTATTTTCTTTGAAAAGGACTAAACATGTGGCCTTGCTAAGGGGCTGGGCATGTGCAATGCAAGATTGATTTGTTGGAAAGTCAGAAGAGCCTTTTCCCCTAAAGCAGCTTGTATGGTAAATATGGTTGATAATTATAGTAAGACTTTTTTGACCTGATAGGATGTTTGTTTGTTTGTGTTGAGGTTTTACGGCCCAGTCAACCCAATGGGGTCATGTCGAGCGCGGTCAGTTTACCTAACCACACGTTTACTGGGCAGGCTTAGTCCTCTAAGCGGTTAACCAGTATTGTGCACATTTTTTCGCCAGAAACTGACAACTGCCCTTCTTGAATCAGCGGAAGGGAGAGAATGACCGTAGTCATGATCAATCTCCATGAAAGAATGTTGCCAACTTCGGCGGGGTTGAACCCGCGACCTCCTGGTCTCCAGTTGGACGGCGCATCCAACTGAGCCACCGAGGCCGGCGATAGGATGTGCAATATTTACCCTTAGTATGCAGCCAAAACATCCACTGCTTACCAATTTCAACAAGCCCATTTTACTACCTGGTAATGTATCTTAAAATTGCTGTATGAGCGGCAAACAGTGTAGACCCTGATCAGATGCAGCTGATCTGGGTCTACACAGTTTTCTCAGGAAAGTCCAAATACATGTGGTACATTGAAACTGGTAGGAAAGCTATATTGCTGTACGAGCGGCAAACAGTGCAGACCCTGATCAGATGCCACAGGTTGTGGCATCTGATCTGGGTCTACACTGTTTTCAGAGGCAAGTCTGTCTTAATACATACAGTACATCAAAACTGGTAGGAAAGCTATATTACCTTCAACAACCAATTTTGCAGATGTTGATACATCGCCAAAGTTTGCAGTAACTTCGCAGTTATCTTCACTAGTGACATCAAAGATGGTGAGAGTATGAGTTCCTCCTTCGTCATGTCGGCGGTATTTGTCTGAGTCAGGCAGAGGCTTGTTGTCAATCATCCAGACAACATCAGCCTCATCATCGTTAGTTGTGCAAGTAAAGGTTGCCTCGGTATTTTCGAGAACAACGGAGTCATCGAGTGTGACGGTGAATTGTTTGTCAAGAGCTGCAAAAATAAAATAATTGCACTGCAGACACTGCATGATGTCCTGCCATTGTGGGCCATTGTCATATTTCATGGGCAGACAATCTTAGAAATATAAAAGCCAGGGTCTAGTTGTTTAAAGCGTCATTAGCTTAATGAGCTCATTAGTGGTCAAAATGTTAATTGTTCTAGTACAATATCTAGTTCACAGGTAGTTTTGCTGAAAAAATGTGAACAACTGGACCCAGAATTATAAATTCCAGAGACGACTATCCTACAGAGCACATAATCCACACACAAAAATGAAAAAAAAGCCAAGTGCCAAAGTTCCTTGGAGAGACTAGCTACTTTCATACTTTCAGTCAACAAGCCTCCTTAGTGACACTCATATCAATGATCAAAAAAAGGTTTGCAAAATCTATCCATTTGTTCTCTAAAAAGGTTTGCAAAATCTATCCATTTGTTCTCTAAAAAGGTTTGCAAAATCTATCCATTTGTTCTCTAAAAAGGTTTGCAAAATCTATCCATTTGTTCTCTACATATTCAGCATGTGAAATCAATCAACGTAGCATGTGACATAAATCAACTGAAAATTTGAAAAAAAAAAAAAAAGATAGACAATTTCCAATTCCCAATTAGATCTATTAAATATCCAATTATTCGCTTTCAAGAAATTCAGCCAAAACAAAATGCTGACATCAATCAAAGGCCATGAGTCTGTCAAAAACACACAATTGCCCCTTTTTCAATCCCAACCTAGAAATCTAGTCAATATCAATGTGTATATAAAATTTGATTAAAAATCTTGCATTTCTCTTTAAGTCTGGGCTACCACAGTAGTTTTCGTGCAGGCCATTACAAGGTGCTTTTGTGGTTATCTTTAACCCTTGTCCCGCTGAATAAATTAAGATGCCATGCCCACTTATAATTTTTAGCCAATCAGATTACTTGATCCAGATTGTTGCTATAAATTCAAATACTTAATGGCAAACAGTGCAGATCCAGATCAGTTGGCTTCTGAAGAAGCCAACTGATCTGGATCTACACTGTTTTCAAATGCAGGGTATATCCAGGCTCAGCAGGACAAGGGTTAAGATGATTCAAATGACTTGCTACAGATATTTCCACAGACAGACAAGAAAAATTGCAGTAAGTTTTAATAATACTTCTGCCATCATCAAATCTTACCAAAGTTCAGGCTTATTTACCTTCAACAGTAAGATTAGCTTTAGTTGTGTATTCAGCATAAGTGCAAGTGACCTCCCCTTGATCTGTGGGCCGGCATTTAGCAACATCGAGACTGTGTTTCTTTCCATCTGATGTTATTGCATATTTTGGACTGGCTTCCACTTTTTCACCATTTACAGTCCAGTCAACTTTCACATCTGGTATAGAGAATTCACACTCAAAGAGCGCTGATTCTGTTTCTGGTACAGAAAGGTCCTTAAGTGGTGTCAACCATTCCCACTGTAATGAAGGAAATATATATTCAAAAATAGTAACTTCATAATATAGAAATGAATTTCATTTTGTGGAATTTATCTATTATTTTATTTTATCTATTTATATTATCTACTCATTTCTCATAATTTGAACTAGGTAAGCTAAAAAATGTGGGTAAAGTAGGTGATTTTAGAAATTTGAGCAAAGAAAATAGTTCCAGGATTCCTACTCTTTGCATTTAACAAAGTATAAATCCATTTTTTCAAATTGCTCTCAGCCAATCAGATTGTGCTAAATAATTGTAAGCTTGTTGAGTTGGAAGTATACAAAAATAAGATGTTAAATATTAACACAGGAACCTCTTTATAATACTGTATATCACAGCACCATTTTGTACACAACATGGTTTAAAGAGTGACTCAAAAAAAAAATATCATATCCAAACAAAAACATAGATTATATAGAAAAATTACCATTTATGACCATTTTTCAGGGAAAACATGTCTAGACATTTCATGGGAACCGTGTGCTTGGGAAAAGGAAACTTACTAACAAATAAAAAAAAAAAACACAAATAACAACAGTTTCCAGCATTTGATTACTGACCTCGACCTTCGGGATGGTCAATTCAGTTGCATCAACCTCATCGTCTGGTGTTTCTTTCAACTCTCTGACATATGCTGGTTTCTCAATTTCTTCTATTGGTTTTTCAGGCTTTTCTGGTTTCTCAGGAGCTTTGAATTCAAGGTCAACTTTCTCTCTCTCAAATGGCTCAATTTCTACTGGCTCGCGTTTCAAGCCGAGCTTGAAAAATAGAAAAAAAATAATTGCTTATACAGATCCTTTACTTTCATTTATCAGGATACGGTCCTTTTTTTTTTTCAACTAAAATTGTAAAGATATTTTTCTTATTTCTCCATGAAAACATATGTTGTGAATACTCATCAGAAATGCCTTCCTGAGAGTATCCAAAACATACGTTTTTGTGGAGAGATACGAAAAATATTTACCTTATACCCCCTCTTATCAACAGTTATGACCTTAATCTCAAAGAGAATGCATTCATTATTATTCAAAATACAGAAAAAGATAACGTAATATAAAATATGAAAATATTTTTGTTTGTAAGAAGAAAAAATAACAAAAAAAAAAGAAAAATAAAATACTGAGAAAATACAGCCTGCACTGAAAAAAATTAGTTTTGTTCTATTAAACTGTTCTGAGAAAGGAATAGATTACTACTGTACACCACAACTTCTTTATAACACTATTGTTGGGGTCCATAGCATAAACCGTGTTAGTTAAACAACCTTGTTATATCAAACAAAAATGTATAGATTATATTGAAAAATGACCATATATGGTCATTTTTCAATATAATCTATACATTTTTGGGATCCATGTTTGAACTGTGTTATATCCAAAACCGTGTTATAATGACCGTGTTATAAAGAGGTTGTAGTGTATTTTCATGTGAAAGGAAACAAGAGTCTGAAAGAACATATTATAGTGGATTTTCTTATTTACCTCTGATTCACGTCGTTTCTGTAAGATCTGGTATGCCACTGGCTCTTCCTTTTCTTTAATAAGTTCTTTCTCTTCCTCCTTCTCGGGAGATTTCTCCTCTTCTTCTACGTGTTTCAAACTTGGTAGCCAGTCAGCATCAATTTCTTCGTGATCTCTTTCAAACTCCCTAATAAAAATCCAGAATCAAATTGAATAATAAAATTACATAACAAATTGAAATGATCAAGAATATTTTGCTGGGAATGAGGCCATCTGGGACTGTGTTTCAACCATTAACCCTTAAAGATATATGAAAAATTGCAGCGGACAACATTTTTCCAAGAAAATAAGGCTTGGCATTAAATATGAATCATCTGCTAGCTTAATATGCTGAATGTAGATATTGGTAGCTGTGTCTTCATTATTATTTCTGAAACACACAGCTTAACTTTTCATTGAAATAATTGCATCTACATGATCTTCTAATAGCAATAATTGAAATAAAACACCAGTTACATCAGAAGCAGACATTTTGAATTTTTTCTCCATTTTTTTGAGTAAGGCTTGCCTAGCAGACAACTCCGATGAAACGCCATGCCTATAAATTTTTGTAAAAAAAAAAAAAAAATAAATAAATAACTAAACAACCCTTTAAAAAACAGTCACAACAACAGACATTCTGTTTTATTATTATTATTTTTCCAAGAAATGAAAGTTTAACATTTTCATACAAATGAATAATAATACAGAACATGAGTATCAAAAACATGGCAAATATTTGCATGAATTTTGTAAAAAAGAAAAAAATACCCTGACTATACATTACGAATACACGCCTATTCAAATATACTGAAAATTTTACTACCAAAAATTGAAAATTTTCTGATAAAAAATTCTGATATTTTTCATATTTCTGCTCAAAACATAGATTGTGGGTACTTGTTAGAACTGCCTTGATGAGGCAATTCTAATGAGTACCCACAATCTATGTTTTTGAGCAGAAATCAGAAAAATAATGTATACCCCTGTAAACCCCAGTTTTACTATATAAAAGTGGGGTTTAAGGGGGTCAAAATTTTATAAGCATGTTTTCTTGATGACTGACCTGTGCTTCAAAGCAGCCTTCCAGTCCTCTGCCTCTTCTGGGATAGAGGTCACAATCAAGGTCGCTGCCACTTGTTCAGTTCCATGTTCATTAGTTGCACTGACATTATATGTGCCAGCATCCTTCTTTTTAATGTCAAGAATTTCCATAACATTTTCCCCGGTGTTTTCGTCCTTGTAGATATTGTAGCGATCTCCTGGTTTCAGTTTTGTCCATCTGCCCTTTGACCATTCTACAGTTGGTTCTGGAACACCCTTGATGAGACATTTGAATATGGCCTTGTCTCCTAAAAAAGCAAAAACAAAAAAAAAAAATTGAGAATCTTAATACCTGATTCTATCTGTTTTGGGTTTTACAAATATTTATGGGTAAAGTCAGAAATTGACATCCTAAGTATAGTAAGTCCTAAAATTTTGTACCCCAAAGTTGCTGACAAAATGTCATATGCAAACAGTATAGACCCAGATCAGACTGCTCCTTCAGGAGCAGTCTGATAAGGGTCTATACTGTTTGCCATTCCACTAAGGATTTTAAAGAAACAACTGCATAAAAAGCAAAATTTAGATCAAAATAGTATGGAATAAAGTGTTCAAAATTTTAGGACATTTACCATACAGTACAGCCTCATTCTGTGCATTATAACACTATCAGCATAATGTAGTGCAGTGTAATGCAGCATAATTTAATGTGGTATAGTAATGCAGTGTAGTGTAGTGCAGTGTGATGTAATGTAATGTAGAAAAGTGAAGTGTAGTGCAATATAATGCAACTTTTCTGATTTCCCAAAATGTTTTACTATATATTTAACCGCTCCGCAACAGCCACCTCCCTACAACAGTCAGTTTTGTGAATTTTTAAGAGAGGCTGTTAAAGTGGGGTTGCACTGTATTTTTCATTTTCTTTTCCTTTATTGCTATAATCTTACCTTCTAGGATGGTGCATTTGATCGGTGATTCCTCAAATGTTGGAGCTTGACCTCTGACCTCCAAGATGGCTGAACAGAGATCCTCGCCACCAGCATTGGAGGCGACCGCCTTGATTTCTCCTTGCATATCAGCTGTGGCATCAGAAATGATGAGTTTACATGTGCCATCTTTGTGGTTCACCTCCATTATAACTGTTTCACTGGGTTCTAATTCTTTCTCATTCAAGAACCTGTTGTATAAATTGATGTTCATCAGTGTTACAAAACATTATATGGGCTGCATCAAGAAAAAAAGTGCCTTCAAAACATGCAGATTAAGATCATCCTGTGCATGCACAAAGAATCATTTAGACCTTTGCTCTCCACTCATACATTCTGTAGTATCTGCTGATTCTGTTAACAGACAGTGAAGATGCACAGGCTGATCTGGGCCTTCACTGTGTGATAACATCCGAACACACACTTTCACATGATGTGGCCCATATAAACATTTGCTGATTTGGCTGAATTCTTGTTTCATGACAGGTCAACACCTGTGGGTCATTTGTGTTCTAAAATATTTTGTAGAGAAAGGCAAGAGATTTTTAACCCTTAACCCTTGTCATGCTGAATAAATTAAGATGCCATGCCCACTTCCAATTTTCAGCCAATCAGATTACTTACTCAAGATTGTTGATATAAATTCATATACTTAATGACAAACAGTACAGATCCAGATCAGTTGGCTTCTGAAGAAGCCAACTGATCTGGATCTACACTGTTTGCACAGGCAGGGTATAACCGGGTTCAGCAGGACAAGGGTTAATATGTCCTACAACATGCTAATGTTTTTTTTTCAGTGCCTGCATACCCAAACATTTTCCCTTAACCCTTGTCCTGCTGAACCTAGATATACCCTCCTTTTGCAAACAGTGTAGATCCAGATCAGTTGGCTTCTGAAGAAGCCAACTGATCTGGTTCTGCACTGTTTGCCATTAAGTATGTTAATTTATAGCAACAATCCAGATCAAGTAATCTGATTGGCTGAAAATTAGAAGTGGGCTTAACATCTTAATTTATTCAGCAGGACAAGGGTTAATACTGTTATAAAGCCAACTAAGAATAAATATGTGAAATGATAATACCTAACCATTATCATGTGGAGGGCAATTAACTCTGACATAAATTGACAAAATTTGCCTATTAGTGATCCCAAACCAGGGCCCAGTTGTTCAAAGCCAACGATGTCGTTAGTTAACGATTCGTTAAAAGTTACATCGAGTGATACGCAAATATGCTGAAATTTTTTGCTGAAAAAAATGTGAGTAGCTTTTGCAGTGCAAAAGCTACTCACAGTTTTTCAGCAAAAAATATCAGAATATTGTATAATGAATCCGCTAAAACAGTTAACGAAATGACCCTTAACAAGCTCGTTAAGATAACAACGCTTTGAACAACTGGGCCCAGATCTCTACAATATCGATGCACATATCAAGTTTGGTGAAAAATCCATTACAAGTTATCATCTGGAAACAAAAATAAGGATGGCTGGATGTACAACATATGGACGGATGAACACAAGGACGACCAACATGAAACCATAATACCCTGCCACTATAGTGTGGCGGAGTATTAAAACTAAGACATTTATTTTAAATTCAAGCATAAAATTATCACTTTACTTTTATATCACTTTTATTTTGTGTTTCTGTTATATCAGATTTTAAGTGATATCAGTGAGAAAATAGGTATAAGGTCTCCCAAATCGTCACCCTAACCTCACACCCATACAAATCTCCTTTCCAAACCCACACCCATACAAATCCCCTACCCAATCCCACACCCATACAAATCAACACAGACTTAAATCAAATTAAAGTTCATACCATTTGACATCTGGCATTGGGAATCCTTCAACCTTTGCCTCAAACTTGGCAACACCGCTCTCAGGTGTAAGAATGTCTGACATTCTTCTTGCAAAGCTTGGTCGGCGAGCAGCTGTAATACAAATGTACAATATATATACTGATAACTATCTTAAGGTTAGTGTCTGCTGTGATCAAAATGAGGCATGGTTTCCAAAATTATGTCATTTTACTGTCAGCTGAAATCACAAAAATCAAGTATAGTGTACCCTCATTACACTACTAGCATTTGTTCCCAAAGATGTTCCAATCAAAATGAATTTGCTGTTGTAAAGAATCTCTTAAAATGCAACTAATTGATATATAAGAAAGGGCTTGTTTTATTCTTATTTCCTCACAGAACATACATTTTGGACATTTGTTGGAATCAACTCAGTGAGGCAATTCTAACAAATATCCTAAACATGTGTTTCTTGAAGTACCAAAGACAGTGTTTTTGAATAATTTTTTTTATAAGCTCTCACCTTCTAAGCAAAGGTTTTGTGCCAGTCAAATCATCATTATAACAAATTTTGTTATTTCATCAAGTGTGGGAATGAAGAGGGTTGACTGTATTGAAATCAATAGCAACCCTCAAAGTGCCAGTCACAACAGTAGTAGCAATAATTCTGAGTGACACTTTAAGAACAAATAAAATGTTATTTTTGAAAACCACGACATTGGCTGAAACATGATTATTTTGTTAAAACTACAGCTTTAGAAAGTTACTTAGGCGACAGCTAGATTAGCATGTTAAATGTCAATTATCTACCAGCAGATATCAGTTATTTGTTGTTTACTTGTTAAAGTTTTAGCCGTTACTTCTTAGTAATTAACTGGCTGCATTATAATTATTTGTGATAACGTCAGTATTTAAGGCCATGCAGAATATTATTCACAACATTTAAGCCAGGAACCAGTCAAAACTGTCCTTAACCCTTGTCCTGCTGAATATATTAAGATGCCACACCCACTTCTAATTTTCAGCCAATCAGATAACTTGATCCTGATTGTTCATATAAATTATGATACTTAATGGCAAACAGTGCAGATCCAGATCAGTTGGCTTCTTCAGAAGCCAACTGATCTGGATCTACACTGTTTGCAAAGCAGGATATATCCGGGTTCAGCAGGACAAGGGTTAAACCATTACCATTCTCTGGGCTAAGTCAGCAGACGACAAATTGGTGCTATTTTTTTCTTATTTTTCCCAGAAAACAGGATCTGACATTTCATGAAACTGTATGCAAATTGTCTTCATTAATTTGCATGAAATATCAAATCTCGTTTTCTGGGAAAAAAAAAAGAAAAATATTTCAAAATGTTGCCTGCTAAAAATTTTACCCAGAGTGCTAAGGATTTAATAATGGAGATGGCACTTCTAAATAATGCCATGTTTTGTGCAACACAATAAAAAGGGCCCAAAGGCCTTTTAGCAACATATGAGCAATGAATTCCCAAATCAGCTTGCCCATTTGCACAGTCTGATCTGGGTCCCCATTGTTTCTATACAGTTTAATGTATAGCCTAAAATATATCCACAAAAAGAGAAAGTCATATTTAGACTGCACAGGGGATGCACCGGCAAATCCAGGCCTTCACTGGACACATAAGGGTCTTTTTTTCCTTTTGTGGCATATCATATACTGTACAGTACTTATTGCTGGTTCCCAGCTATTATAAGCTCAACAACAGCTGGATCAATACTATACCAATTAATTACAACTTGTTTTTAGTTCCTAATCACTGTTGTTTTTACATTACTTTATAGGTGGGTTATGCCAAGCAAAACTTAGTCTTCAAGTATAAATCGAACTTCAATGGCTCAAACACCTTTGGGAACATGGAAATATGTTCTGGACATGGGTAGTTCAAGCCACTGAGGGTTAATCGTAGCGACAGGTCAGGAGGCAAATAGGAATAATTTTGGGATGTCTTTCGATCTTTCAAAAAATAATAGTATGTTGAGTGTACTCATTAGAACTGCCTTGTTGAGGTGATTCTAATGAGTGCACACAACACACATTTTCATGATAAAATAAGAAAACCTCCCTAAATATTTGTTTTCTTTAGCTATTGGAAGAATTTTCTAGGGATGCAAAAATGAGTTCGAGTCAACCATGGTAAATGAGTCATCAGTGTTCAAGTCATTGAAGTTTTATATATATAGATATGTGAAATACTCAGACTTAGATGAGACTGAATCAGCATGCAGTCTGTTTGCTTAGGTAATTTCTGGACAGTACAGCATCTCTATCATAAATGACCTAGGCCCTATTAATCCATTTTGGTCTAGAGACACCAAAATCGGTAGCTGGTAAACAGTCCAGACCCAGATCAGATAACAAAGACTGCAGTATCTGATCAGGGTCTCCACTGTTTGCAAAAAGTTTAGCCATTTTTCTTTATGAATAGCTAAATCATATAGCCTGACATTCCCAGAAGTGAAATTCGACTCTTCCAATATATAGTGTTGGGGTGTTTGTTCAGTCAAACAACATCTGGCAAATCTGTATGGACCTTTGCTACTTTCTCTGCCTGAAGACCAGTTTCACTCAACATCCTAATTATTAATTCTATATCACTGTCAATTTAAGGTTAATGAAGTAAATGTTACATTAATTTACCAAAGAAACAAAGATTAAGATAAAATTACTACTGCGCACTGAAAAAAAAAAAAGCTTTTCATTAGCTCAAAGCATTAGTTTTAGCTTCATTCACAATCTAATGTCTAATGGTTGATCTGGGTCTATACTGTTTGCCAATGTCCCTTTTGGGGGACACCAGGTATTAATGGGTTATAACTAGTGTTGGCCAATGTCCCTTTTGGGGGACACTAGGTTATTATGGGTTATAACTAGTGTTGGGAATCGACCAGAATTTCATAGTCAATCATTGGTTTTGTAAAACCAACTGATCATCGATTAATAATCGATTTGTAGAAGATAATTCAGTCTTAATTCAGCCCTTTTCCAGGTACTTATTCCTGGCTCCAGATCAATAAGTGGGGTATCGAGATAAGAAAAATTTCTTATTTTTTTCATGAAAACATAAGTTGTGGGTACTCATTAGAAGCACCTCTGTCCATGAGGTGCTTCTATTGAGTACCCACAACATATGTTTTCATGGAGAAATGAGAAAAAATATCAGTACATTTGGGCTGACTTATCTGAGACTATTTTTCTCAAATTTCTTCACTTTTATTGATCACAAATCTAGAATGACCCAAATAGACAGCTTTGAATTTCATTTCACTTGCCTATAAAAATAAAAAGTGAGAAAATTGTGCTTCTAAAAATAGAATTTTCCAATTAGTCGACTATAAAAAAATCCTTCCGATCATCAGTCACAAGAGGCAAAAATGACTGATGATCAATTATAATTGATCATCAGTGGCAACACTAGTTATAACATACATGCATTTTGTTACCTAAAGTGCAAAGAAGATGCATGAGAAATTATCTGATGTGACCTATCATACTATCTTATATGTTCATTAGTACAGTGAAACTTGTCTCTATTAAACATTACTAGTTCCTACAAAATGTATAGAATGTACACAGGTCAAAAAGGAATGCTACAATTAGGACTTAGATTGAGAATTAAAAGACAGGGTTTGGGTTATGAAGAGGTATGAAAACTTTAGGTTACAAGGAGTAAGACTGTAAAGGAGCAGACCAGAAACTACATAAAAATTAGTCAAAGATAGAATGCATGTTACACAGGTGTATGAAATTACACAGGTAAGAAAAAATAAATAATGGCATCTCAAGGACTGGAAATAGGCACCAGATATACTTGAATCATTAACAGATAAAATGTATGTACTTGGAGAAAATACCTGGATTGCAAGGACTATTCATATAAGAAAAGGTCTGGAAATGCAAGTGCACATAACAGCACAATTTGACTGACTTCCAATCCAATGAGCCTGGATTAGACAGGTGTATAGAAGATGCCAGCTGGAATATGTAGTAATTATACAGATTGAGATGACTGCCTGTATGAAAATCTTTAACAGTAATTTGGGATCAGATCTGTTTCATTAAGCTACAAAACTAAAACTAGCCTTCAATGTATAATTCTGAGTATTAGCCAAAACATTGTTTTGAACTATAAATGAACATGCATGATAAATAATGCAGTGTAATAACATGAAATTTCAACCTCTAAGAAATATCATAAGACTGAAAAGGAAACAGTAACTAAACCAAATAAGATAAAATAAAAAGGAACAAAGTAAATGAAATTCTTCAAAAAGCTAAGTGATTGCCTTTGTGTGTGTGTGTGTGTGTGTGTGTGTGTGTGTGTGTGTGTGTGCTTAAGCATGCATTTGTGTGCATCTGTGTTACACTACACCTTTGAAATATAGAGTAGATGAGAAATGTTAAAGTAAAGATAATGAGTAATTAAAACAATGAAAGTCATAATTTTTTTTTTTTTTTTTTTTTTGCTATAGAAGAAAGAAAAGCTGAAGCAGAGCTCATGACAAAAGAAAGCAAAACATAAAGCTTGAAAATGATTTAAAAAGAATTAAAAAGAAATGAAAAAAAAAACAACAAAGAATAGGTGCATTGGAAAAACAGTAACAGCTTTGATATGGAAAACAAAACTGAAAATAAATTGTTTTAAAAATCTACCAAATAAAAAGTTACCTTACTGCCCATGTGAAATGCTTCACCTCACACAGACTGAGCATTTATACAGCCTCATCACAATCTGTGCTATATTATTACTAAATATATTCTAGAAAGTCTACATGTCCAAATGGCATAGATGGACTGATGACACTCCCCAGTAAAGTGGACTGATTTACTCCATACAGTTTGAATATTATGTGGTAAGGTGACTTTTCATTTGAAATAGTAAAATAATTGAGTGACAAATCCTCTAACCCAAAATTAAGAAATCACACTTAGTACCCACAAAAAAAAGTATAAACAAATAGCTAAATGAAAGCCTATGACCAGAAATATACCAGTGCTTCAATGTAAAAAATTATAACCCTTCAAAGTGCCAATATTCTATTACCAGAAACACACCAGTGCTTCAATGTAAAAAAAACTAAAACTCTTCAAAGTGTCAATATTGTATTATTTGGAGTTAAAGACAATGCCTGTACTAAACAGCAAACTAACTGTTTTACCAATAAAAGGCAATAATAACCAGTTTGCCTCTATTAAAAAAAACAACCAAAAAAAAACATCATTATGACTATCCATACAACATGACATATAACTGGTCAACAGACATACTTTTTCATTTTTTTTTCTTTTTTTTCCAATTTCATCTTGTATATGTAAAAATAGGAAAAAAAAGAAACTTGTTGCATATTGAATATTACAAATGAACACTCTGAAAATAATGTACCTGGCAGATGTTAAAAAAATGTTTTCTTCAAGATGAATATTTGGATATACATCTTTATTAGCCTTGGTCCTGCTGAACCTAGATATGCCCTGCCTTTGCAAACAGTGTAGAGCCAGATCAGTTGGCTTCTGCACTGATCTGGATCTGCACTGTTTGACATTAAGTATGTGAATTTGTATCAGCAACCTAAATCAAGTAAACTGATTGGCTAAAAATTACAAGTGGGTGTGGCATCTTAATTTATTCAGCATGGCAAGGGTAATTGTTCTGAATTATCAGCAAACCAAACAAGTGAATGCTTCAAAAGTGTGACCTCATAATTTCAAGCCATATTACTAAGACCTGCAGATTTCTATCACTAAATGAACTGGTGTCTTATAAAAGTATGATTTTCTATGCGAGTCAGACCAATAGAAATAGGACCTGATTGCATTAAAGTATATAAAAACAGATCAGCGTACAGTACATTGTTCATTTTTTTATATTTGTAATAATAAAGGCTGGAGTGTGTATATGCTATCCATATTTTGAAAACAATAATACATATATTTTTACTTTTAGTTTATCACAGTAAGTATATGCATAAGTTGGGCACTAATGTAAAATTAAACCATACATATCTATGTAATTGATATCAGATACAGAAAGGAATAATGATCTCCCCATTAAAAACTACCTAGTGCAGCAGAAAATCAAGATAGATTTTCACTATCAATATTTTACTTCAAAAATGCGTTGTAGATTAAATTTGTACCTTTTTTTCACATTTCATGACGAGCAAATTGTTTTCCATGACTATAACAGGTACTGATTACTGTGATAAAAACACTAGAACAAGTCATATTGGTCTGTAATATCTGTATCTCTATTTGTTTAGAAAGTTATATTAAGGATTATATTAAAACTTTTATCAGACATTTTTAAATTACAACATTAAAAGTATAATATCCTATAGGTAATATGAAAATTTTAAAAGTTTGTATGTCATTTCGGAGGAGACTGTTTTTGCTGGTAATGAGGAAATGGGAGCAGAAAAATAACAGGGTATCCTCTTGTGCTATTTACACAGTAGGATAAAGCAGATTGAGGCAGTAAGCTATTTCATCGGGTAGATAATGCATCTCAACAGCACTGTGTTTAGAGCACTGGCACAATAAAAAAGACCCCAGGTTCAAATCACGACTGGGTGAATTTTTATACCTGACTTGTGATGAAAGAAATACTGTATCTTAAAAACCCGTTCATGCAGTACATCAGTTTATAAGTTAATGAGTGTAAGTATTTTCTACAAAAAATCACAATCCAACATTCATGTGAAGTTATCGATTAAAATTCAACACCAACTTGTGAAATTTTGACAAAATAATTTGTCATCAAGTCATGCAATTACTGCTCAAAACAGTAAAACAAACAGCTACGTTATTACTGCAAATACCCTATTTACCATATTCGATCTAATTACCACACATACCCCTATAAGCACACACTCATGAAATTCCGTAGTCTTCAGATTACAGCCCGTGTACTTTTTATTTACCTTTTTATAAAGGCATATGTTGTGGGTTCTCATTTGAATTGCATCGACTTGTCGATGCAATTCAAATGAGTACCCACAACATATGCCTTTATAAAGAAAATTAGAAAAAAAAATCGCATAATCATCATCAAATAAGTCCTTTTCTTATCTTTTTATAGTGTATCCTTAATAGGTATAGGTACATATTTTATCACATCTGAGTGTTCCCAGTAATTTTGAAAAACCTAAGTGCACAGTGTGGTAATTAGGTCGAATACGGTAGTCCCACAAATTCCAACCTTCCACCTACTTAGAAAACTTAATTTAGTCACTCAGAAACCACCCAATTAGTGAACACCTGTCTATCTGCAATAAGGACCAGTTTCAGCAGATCTGACTCGTGCTACTTGAAAAATGTGAGTATAAAACATGTCATTAAAACAACCATCACCATGAAGTTCAACTAGAAACTTGCTAAAACCTGTGTTGACCCATTGTTTCTTACCCTGTTCCTCAACTTCTACTTCTAATGTTTCAATTTCCTCAATCTCGAGCGCTTTAGAAATGGTAGATTAAATGATGATATAGGTAATACAGTATTAAAAATGGGCACAGACGATCACACATACATGACAATAACAGGTTCATATACAACATTTAATGGTCATGCACATTATATCTTAGGGTTTAGGCTGCACATAAACAGACAGACCATAACTCCTCTGAGGTCAAATCATGAAATGAGAAAGCCAGTTACTGATATCCTGAAGAATGCATGTGATATCACTCTGGCTCAAAATTATTTGCTTTGCCTTCTAAAATGGGGGTGGGAATGAGGGTTCTCTTAAAAAGAAGTATTTGTTCATCCCTGGTGGCAACCTCTTTCATTTAACACTAGTCCCCTCTGAGAAATTATTCATATATCATTAGGTGTATCATTTAACTCTAAACATTGATACACCTAGACCATCCTATTTGTTCTAAAATTTGAACAAGCTCTTTTACACTTATTTATGGGCCTAAAAACAAACAAATGAGTGGCAGTGAGGACTCTGATCAGACGCCATATTCTGTGGTTTCTCAGCTGGACATGTCTGCTCCTTTGGCATGTCTGCTCAAGAAATTAGGGTAAATACAGTATTTGTGATGAGAAATGAAAAACCTCCTTTAACTGTGCTGATATTTGTCTTACTTTTTTCTACTTGTATTAATATATTGAAACACTGATCAGTTTCCTTAATCCATTTTAATCTGGAGATCCCCAAAAAATGGTAACTGCAAACAGACCCAGATCAGATTCCACAGAATGCGGCATCTGATTAGGGTCGCCACTGTTTGCCAAAAGTTTAGCCATTTTTCTCTAGGAATATCTAAATCACAAAGCCTGACATATCTAAAATTGAAGCTGGACTCTTCCAATGTATAGTGTGGGGAATTTATTCAGTCTAAAATGGGTTAAATCATGGATTGACCTAGAAATTATGGCATGTATAAAGCACACAAAAACAAAGGCAACACTGGGCAACACTACAGATTTACAACAGTTTATCCTTAAAAACTGCTGCAGGTGAAAATTAGCTGATGACAAATTTATGTTATTTTTTTTAAGGTATTCATTGTAAATTATCTCAGATAAATGGATCATGCTCCATGCCTAATCTGTAAACAAAAGTAGGAAAAAGAATCTAAAATGTCATCCACAATTTTCTACCTGCAGCAGTGTAAAGTTTCAGCTATAAATACCTGCATACCTGTCAACTCTCATTACTTATGTTTTACTCTCTTTTTTGTGGAAGTGGGCAGGGGGTTTCTAAAGCCCGGTTTCACACGCATGTTAATGTCACAGTTCTGAGTAAAGTGGTGACTGAGTTTTTGTTTTTATTTAATACAAAAATTGAAGTATCACCAAATTTAACCTTTAAGACTTTACTTAAAAGGATAAATCTTGAAATTTCAAGTCCTATTTTCAAAGGAAACTAAGAAATACCATATTCAACCTAATTACTGCACTGTGCACTTAAGTTTTTCAAAATTACTGAGGAAATTAGTGGTAAACTACATATCTACCAAATAAGGGTACACTTTAAAAAAAGATCAGCAAAGGTCTTATTTGGTGATGTTTATGCATTTTTTTTTCTGATTTTCTGATGCAATTCAAATGTGTACCCACAAAATATGCCTTTATAAAGAAGCAGACAAAAAGTATACTGGCTGTAACCTGAAGACTATGGAACTGCTTGACTGTGCGCTGTTAGGGGTATGTGCAGTAATTAGGTCGAATACAGTATTTTGCGAAGGCATCTAATATTTAAATTCACATAGCTCCAGATAAGGTATGTTTTTTTGTTTTTGTTTTTTTTTTTATTTTTTTTTTTTTTTTTTTTTTTTACAGAAAAAAAAGTATTGTTTTCGTATTCCTTCACAAAAACATGTTTTAGGCACTCAGTAGAAGCACCTTACTGAGGCACTTCAAATGAGTACCCACAACATATATTTTCATGGAAGAATATGATAAATATTTACTTGATAACCCCTCTTACATTAAGCTATGATATTACACTTTCAAATGATCACTTTCCTTGAGATAAGAAGACAGATATGCAACTGATAAGTAGTACATTTAGTACATTTAGCAACAATATAGTTATTATACCATAAAAAGTACACCACCACAAAAATAGAACAGATTATATAGCTTATTTCAAATGTGTGGCACATGTACTTGGCAGAATATATAAAGCAGCTGTCTGGAAAGCAATTGAGGCAATTAGATAGCTTGCGAAAATGTCAGAAAATGTGCCTTCAAACATGTGCACCCAGGGAAGATTCAGATTATCCTGAGCATTCATGCAGTCTGATTAAAGTCTTCCCTGAGCACATTTAGGATAACCAAGGATGCAAATAATTTTCTTCATGCAGACAATCGGAAGACTGATCAAACTATGCGGATGTGCAGGCTGATTTGAGTCTTCATTGGATGCACATGTCAGAAGGTGCATAATAATTTCACACTGCGGTTCAAACGATGTAATTAAAATACAGGGCCCAGTTGTTCAAAGCTAACAATGTGGTTAGTTAACGATTCCTTAAAATTTACATTGAGTGATACGCAAATATGCTGAAAGTTTTTGCTGAAAAAAAGTGAGTAGCTTGCAAAAGCTACTCACATTTTTTCAGCAAAAAATATCAGAATGTTGTATATTGAATCTGCTAAAACAGTTAATGAAATAACCCTTAACGAGCTTGTTAAGCTAACGACGCTTTGAACTACTGGGCCCAGGTCCAAAAAATATTTAGTTCTAGTAAATATTTAGTGCCTTACAAACAATACTATAACAATATAATTATGTATTTTAATCTTGAACTATTTAGTTCTAGTGCCTTACAAACAATACTTTAACAATATAATTATGTACTTAAATTTTGAACTTTCTAAAATTTAATAGAATCTGCAAAATTTCCAAATCCTTATACCCTGAACAATAAATGCAAAACTTATCCAATCTCAGACAGAGGGAACATTCCAGAAATAGCTTTCATTACTGCAAGAAACTTTTCATTTAGTGTATGCTACCTATATTGCACTCAAAGCTTCATTACTGTAAGAAACTTTTCATTTAGTGTATTCTACCTATATTGCACTCAAAGCTTGAGTGATACATTTTTAAATCATTAGGACAAAATAACAACTACATGGGGAAAACTTTAAATCTGATGAGGAGTTTCAGCATGCACAGAACAAGAAATTAAGGACTCCAAATGCATTTAATGGAAGATATAACTTTTCCTCCTTCCTTTTTTTCCCTCAAAAACAGAATCATTGGGATCACATTATGACCATTTAGCCCCTAAGTTTCTGACTATTCCACCTTCATAATTGGTCACATCCACTAATGCAAATAGGGATGCAAATCATAAATCAAGAACAGAATGGTAAACAGCATAGATCAAGATGAGACCGCTCATCACCAGTTATCTCATCTGCATCTACATTGTTTACCGGAGTATATTTCTTGGTATACAGGGCTACAAGGGATAAGTATTGCTAAGACAATTCTAACCTGGACACTGAAATTATATCTATTTAGTACTGATCAACTGGGCCCAGTTGTTCAAAATTAACAATGACGTTAGTTAATGTATCGTTAAAACTTTAATCATTAAATATGGCATATACGTTAATTTTTTTGCTGAAAAAATGTGAGTAGCTTTTGCATTTGCAAAAGCTACTCACATTTTTTCAGCAAAAATACCTGTGAATTAGACATTGTACTTACTAGAACAGTTAACATTTTGACCACTAACAAGCTTGTTAAGCTAACGATGCTTTGAACAACTGGGCTCTGGAGTCCTTCACTGTTAAGGAGATTTGATACAATTCAATAAATTCCAACTAGTTTTTACAAGGGACACAACTTTTGCGAGCTTCTATTTACACTCCTGTACACCAAGCCCCTTCTACTCTAAAAGGAAAGAATTTGCGTCTAAGGGAAGCAAATCCTTTCCTTTTAAAGTAGATCCCTTTTCAGAAGGGAAGCAAAACAATTTTGTCAGAGTTGTCTCCCCTGTAAATGTATTTATTCCTCTTTATACGTCATTCTTTAAACACACTTGAGACAGAATTAACAATGAATACTTACGTGCAACTTTCAATCTAGCAGTGCACGATGTCTGACCAGCAGGATTATGGGCCTTACACGAGAACAGACCTGCATCACCAGGAGTGACATTCTTCAAGGTCATTGTATGGACTCTGTCAGTAACATCAAACTGAATGTTTTCTCCTTCTTTCAGCTCTACATTGCCTTTTGACCTATTGAAGAAATCAAAAACGTATGTTAAACAGTAAGGGTGCTAAATTAATGTTTTTCTGAAAATTTGGCTTGGTTTTCTATTCAAATTGCCTTTTTTCCTTCTCATTGGTAATCGTCAAAATTTTACTAATAGCTCCGTGTTACTGTCAAATGCAAAATACTAACTAAGAAATAAATATCATTATGTGCGCTGTCTCATATTCATTTAAGCTTAAGCACTCTGTAAGCTTAATCATCAGTTGAAAATTACTCACATTTTTATATATATATAGTTCTTTTTTATGCAGTTGTTTCTTAATATGCCTAGTGGAGTGGCAAATAATGTACACCCTGATCAGACTGCTCTTTTGGATCTATACTGTTTGCATATGCGGCATTTGACATTTTGTCAGAAACTTCGGTGTATGTAATTTTTGGATATTTACTGTAAACTCAGGTAATACTTTACCATGTGACATGAGGTTTGGGCTTTCCTGAAACCTCGGCCTCAAATTTCACTGTCTTTTTCTCGACTGTTTCAATATTTTCAAGTTTGCGGACAAATTTGGGAACTTCTTTCTTCTCTGGAAACAGAAGCAAAGAAATATATAAATAACAAATTACATCAGCACTGGTCTTATTATTTATCAAAAGATATAACAGAACAACCAAGGGAGATGGTGATTGTAGACAGGCAACTGTTATGGAGGTTTCACTGTCAATGTATTTCCATGGAAATATAATATACATCATCAAAACAGCTACTGTTCTTTTTCTGTTTTAATGAAAAAAGTAAGGCTAAATATGTAATAGATCCCTTTTCAGGAGGGAAGCAATTACAATTTTGATACTTAGACAAAACAATTCAGTAGTAGTTATCTCTCTTGAAAGTGTATCCATTCCTCTTAAGGGAGACAAAAACAATTCAGCAGTAATTACCTCCCTTGAAAGTGAATTCATTCCTCTTAAGGGAGACAAAAACAATTTGGTAATAAAGTTCTCCCTTGAAAGTGTATCCATTCCTCTAAGGGATTCAAAAACAATTTGGTGGGAAAGTTATCTCCCTTGAAAGTGTATCTATTCTCCTTCAATGGAGAGAATCTGGTGTGGACAAAATGATGTGTATCCATACAGTCTGATCAACTGCTTCACAGTCTTCTTACAGAATCACTGGATATCATGATTTAGTAGTTAATGTCCTCTGGGACTTCAACAGTTACATAAATATAATTCTAACTCAGTAGGCTTACACTGACTTAGCATAATTTGATTGGCCGATTAGCACTGACATGTCAATAAATCCACTGAGCAGGAATCTTGGACTTATTTTCTTTTGAGTAGACTTCTTAATTCAGCCGTTTTACCCACATTTTCAGTGTAAATATGACTCAGTTGGAATTATAAGAAATGAATAAGTGTAAATGCCTCGCAAATTACTTACAAACCCTTCAGGCTATATTATCCCATTGTATACTGAATAAACTCCCCCACACTATAAATTGGAAGAGTCCAATTTCAATTTTAGGTATGTCTGGCTATGAGATTTACATATTCCTTGAGAAAAAATGGCTTAACTATTCACAAACAGTGGAGACCCTGATCAGATGCCACATTTTGTGGCGTCTGATCTGGGTCTGCACTGTTTGCCAAATACCCTTTTACAGGTTTCCAGACTATAATAGGTTATGGATGATTTACACATTGAAAAAAAATACACAAAAATGAAATTCATTCCTATAACAATTTTGTTACCTTCAACAGTAAGAGTAGCAGAGGTAATTGTCTCCCCTGCTTTATTTAGGGCAACAGCTTTGACTTCACCAGCATTTTCAACCTCTGTGTTGTCAATACTGAGACTGTGGGTATAATCACCAGATAATCCTTTACGTTTTTCCATGTGGAATTTCACTCCAGGCTCCAGAAGTTGGTCATTGATATACCTGTGTATTAAAGGGATAAGCAACATCAGTGACAAATGTATCCAAAATGGCAAATCTTGACAAACCAATTCATTTTGATGCAAATCTGATCAAAATTGTATAAAGACTAATGAAGATGATGATGATGATGATGATGTTTAAAGCCTTCAAGCTTGCTGTTTTGTGTGATCAAGCCTGTGTCCAGTACCTTGGGAGGGCTGTGTTCCACAATTGTGGCCTTTGCCATTTCTATATTTATCTTTTACTTACATCTTTTTGTCTATTTGAATTTTATCCCTTAAAGGCAGTTTTCAAAAGTCTAATAGAGGAGTCATATATATACATTATACAATTACTGCCCTTATGTGAGAGTGATATGATGATTTGTTCACTCAAGGCAGGTATCTGAGGATAACATTAACTATTGAGGGTAAACAAATCATATGATACCCTCGTACAAGGGCAACAATTTTTTATCATACCAAATTTTTACAACTGCAACTACAACGTGAAATTTGCTTACCAAACTGACGTCACAGGGTAATAGTACTTACCCTGCATGGGATATGCTCTCGACCAATCAGATTTCTAATATAGCTCATGAATACTAACAAGATATGATAAACATGTATATACACCCTATTCGATGTAATTACCGCCCATAAGTGTAGTCAGTTTAATGAGCGATCATGGAAGGATGCATCATCCTTCTCACCCCCTATCCCCAGCAGCCATCAATATTTATTTTTGTATGGAAATGAGCATTAACATGTGAAGGTACCCAGGAAATGCCACAATCATGAAGCACAGCCTTCTAAAATCACGAAGCACATCGTACCCACAACATATGCTTTGAAAAAGAAAATCAGCAAACAGTATAACAGATGCATGATTATATTACTCTCCTCATAAATTCTTCTTCCGATCTTTCTTCAAAGTGGGCCCTTATTAGGTCGATATTTTACTACAACTAGACTTTAGTAATACAGGTAAATTTATACTTTTTCTTCTATGGGAACTAAAAACTGGCCTTTAAAGACAGGTGATTGCTTAATACAGGTGGCCTTTAAGACAGGTTTGATTGTATTATCTTTGTTCTGTAGAAGTGACAGTTTTGCCACATTTTGATAGGAACTTACCAGGTGACTTCTGGTTTAGGAATGCCAGAAACTTGACATTCAAATTTAACTGGACGACCTTCACGACAGTCTCGGTCAGTCAGTGGTCGTGTGAAATCTGGTGCTTCCATTTGACCTGAAAAACAATTTGATACTTTTTAAAGATTATGTAATGGTGTTGCAATAAGAATGCAGCACTATAACTTATTTTTTAAAATTAGAAAAAAAAAAAAAAAAAAGATGATCTAACTGTAATAACCCTAAGTATGGGGACAGAGAAGTCTGAGCAGCAAACAGTGTAGATCCAGCTTAGGTGCCATGGAAAACAGCATCTGATCAGGATCAACATCATTTGCCATTCATCCAGTTATTTTTAACTCTTTCCCGGCTAGTGGTGACTTTTGTCATCTACTGATAACTTTTGCAAACAGTTTGGACCCAGATCAGGCCCGACAAAATTACCCAGCATGCAGAGAGTTAAATATACGAGGGTGAGTCAATAAGTAACCAGCTTACTTATTTCCGATTGAGATCCACCTCTTCTTTTTTAGATGTAATTGCCCTCTAGTGTGATGCACTTAGACCAACGGTGTTCAACTGCCATCAGCCCAGAACTGAAAAAGTCAGGGTCCTTTCCATTGACCCACTCCTCAACTGCCGTTGAGTCTCATCTACGGTCACCAGACGCAAAAGAAAGTCATCTTTTGACCTAAAACGCTTCAACAAGGCGCTGCATACTGATGCTCTGGTTGCCATTTGCACATCGCTAAGGGCTTTGGGGACCCAACGGGCTGTTAGCTTGCGCATACCTAAACGATCATGTAAGATTGTTGAAATGCTACTGTGTGAAATGCCTAATGCCTGCGCTACTTCTTCCACCTGAATTTGCCTATCAGAGTATACTAGATCCCGAAGTTTCTTACACATTTCTTCGTCGGTAGCATCCAGTGGGCGTCCAGACCTGCTTCATCTTCTAAAGACGTTCTACCGAGTTTGAATTCCCCTACCCAGAATTTAACCTGAGCATAAGATGGTGCAGAAGACCCATAAACATCGGCTGACTCGCCGTGTATTTCCTTGCCTGTTTTACCTTTTCAATACAAGTACCGAATTACAGCACGGTACTCAACTTTAGATGAAAAGCATGCCTTTGCATCACTAGCCATGTTTGACATTCAATATCTTATTAAAGAATGACTCGATAACGTGTGCAATTTTATATCCATGTATAAAACATATATTGAAACAAGGCATGAAAATTGTGGCCGTCTTGGTCCATCGGAAATGGGATAAGCTGGTTATTTATTGACACGTCCTCGTACTGGTAGTATACTTCTCCTAAAATATTAATCATGCCTGTGGATAAGGCAATTTTAAGTATGTATCCTGACATTGAACACCATTCAAAATTGTAGCAGACAATATATGTAATGTCAAACCTTATTTTTGCAGGAAAAATTTAAAACATAATATATATTTTGAATGTCATCTGCTGCTGTTGTTGCAAAAGATAATACCTTCAACTGTAACATTGGCTATGGTTTCAGCAGTGCCGGCAGAATTCTCGGCGACACATTTATAGTCTCCGTCAAGGTCCATTGCCATCTTCTTGATGTGAAGAGTAGCCGTGTCTTCTTCATATGAGGGTATCACATTGGGAGTCTTCACAAGTTCCTTGCCATTTCTGCAACACAAAACTCAAAGATGAATCTAGAACCTTTATTTTACTTTATATATAAATTACCTGCTATATATATATATTAAAGAAATAATTGTTTTCTTTATTTGTTAACTTTTTCCAAATAAATGGCTGTAAGCAATTACTTCTATTAATAGGCCATGAATCGAATCTAGACCCTTAAAGCCAAATAAGTGTAAACTGTACTATGCAAACACTTGCCTAAAGCAACCAATTTTTAGCTTTTAATGAGGTGCTTATTTGAAAGGGACCTTAAAAGCCAAATGAGTGTACATTTAACTGTACAATGCAAACACCTGCATTATGCAATCAAATTTTGGCGGTCCCCAAGGTACTTATCAAGAAGTGACCTTAAAACCAAATAAGTGTACATTTAAATGAACTATGCAAACACCAGCGTTAAGCAACCAATTTTTGGTTTCCTGGGGTGCTCATTTATAAAGGGAGTTCTTAGACTGGTCATAGACATCTGGATCAGCCATTTTCAACAAGAGTGAAACATTCCAGGAATAAATGGATCAGAAATACAGCCATTTTCAACAAGGGGAAAACATTCCAGGAATAACTAGAACAGAGATACAGCTGCTTTCAATAAGGTCAAAACATTCCAGGAACAAATGCCTTATTCAAAAATGGGTAGTAAATAGTTTAGACACATTCAATTACTGAAAATATTTAAATGCCACATTGGCTTACATTAAAAAATGTGCAGTAAATAGTTTATACATTACTCAATTATTGAAAATACTTACTTGTACCAGGTGACCTCTGGCCTTGGCATTCCTGTCACCTTACAGGTCAAGGTCATTGGATTGTCCTCCATGGCAGTTACCTGTAACCAAAGATGCAGCATTCTGATCATTTCAATATTTTTATCATTTTGGGGAATGAAAATTCAACTCTGGCATGAAAATGATAACTTTCCTTTTCATTGGAGACTAAACACGTAGCACTCTGGGTAAAATTTTCAACAGACAACATACTGAAATACTTTTCTTATTTTTCCCAGTAAAACAGGCTTTGATATTCCATGCAAACTGTCTCCAATACAAAAAAATATCAATTATTACACGATGCATTATAAGGTGGTTTTGGATATAAAAATACCCCAAAAGAGTTGTATCCTGACAAAAATGTATAGATTATATAGAAAAAAAGACCATTTATGGTCATTTTTTTATATATATAATATATACACTTTTGTTTGCATACAACACCACTGCCTAGCTAACTTGCTATTAGCTAAGTTGATTGTTTTTCTGAATACAAGGAAAGATATCTTCATTTAAACTGTCAAGTATTTTCTAGTCATTAAAGAACTGTTACCTTGTCTTCGAAGACTTCTGTAAATTCTGGTGGTTGTGATAATTCTTGTGAACGTAAAACAAGAGGTGACTCTGTGATTCTGTCTTCCCGAGAAACTGAAAGAAAACAAAACAAGAGGTGTCTTTAGAAACGACAGCTGCCAATAGTACCAGACTCTGTTTGTTTGTTTTTTTAAAAGAGATCTGGGCCCAGTCATTCAAAGCATCGTTAGCTTAATGAGCCCGTAAAGGATCAAAATTTTAACTTTTCTAGTAAGTACAATATCTAATTCACAGGTATTTTTGCTGAAAAAATGTGAGTAGCTTTTGCAAATGCAAAAGCTACTCACATTTGTTCTCAGCAAAAATATTAGCATATATGCCATATTTAATGACCAAAGTTTTAACGATACATTAACTAACGACATCATTAGTTTTGAACAACTGGGCCCTGATATTTTTTATACCTAAGCAAATGGTAAGGCATAATTCAGTCCAGATTATGACTCATTACCATGAAAATATGAAATGATGGAATATTTAATTCAAAATTACAGAAAAGTATTTTAAACACATACAGTCAAAGCAAGAACAGTTTTGGCAAAAATTGTGAAATTCAAGGATTTTTATGAAACAATCTTTGTGCTAGCCATTTACATACAATTTTGAGATAACATGAAACATATGAAATATGATTTAAACAGTGTAATGATAAAGTTGTCACAGTTGAAAATTTTGCATTAACCGTTATCATTACGAAAACACGCCTATTCAAATATATTGAAAATTTCACCACCAAAAACTGAAATTTTTCAGATAAAAAACTCTGATATTTTTTACATTTCTGCTCAAAACATAGATGGTGGGTACTCGTTAGAACCGCCTCAGCGAGGCAGTTCTAACAAGTACCCACAATCTATGTTTTTGAGCAGAAATAAGAAAAATAGTGTATACCCCTGTAAACCCCAGTTTTACTATATAAAAGTGGGGTTTAAGGGGGTCAAAATTATATATGCATGTTTTCGTGATGTGAAACTCAAGGGTAGATCCAGGACAATCTGATATGGGTTTAAAATTTCTGACCTGGAGAATTATTACCAAACTTGACTTAAGTATTGGGACAGACAGGACTAAGCAAACAGTGTAGACCTAAATCAGATACTGCAGAATGCTTTGTCTGAACAAGGTTTACACTGTTTGTCATTCATTTGGCAGTTTCAAACAAATTCCCAGGTAGTAAAATGGGTATCTTTTTATTTTTGTTGAAATTTTTTTCAGTATGAGGTAAATAGTAAGATGTGCAAATATTTAGCATAAATACATGTAAGGCATCCAAAATTTCCCATGAAAAGGAAATTTTGAGTCAAAAGGGTTGACTCATATGAACCCCACCTAACCAGCGATACTGAAGAAAATTTGAGGCTGGTTGATTTTGTACTTATTTAACTCATTCAATGATTTTAAACATTTAGGTGTGTGTGTGTGTGTGTGTGTGTGTGTGTGTGTGTGTGTGTGTGTGTGTGTGTGTGTGTGTGTGTGTGTGTGTGTGTGTGTGTGTATTTTTTTTTAATAATATATGAAATGAACACACTTGTATAATCCTCTATTTTTGTTTTGCTGGACACATATATGAGACATTTAGGTTTTATCTTTATAAATCAGCATGATGAAACATAGTTATTTGCTCCTGGCTTATATGGTAATATAATATCTCTAAATATTCAATATTTTCTCATACTTATCCTTAACTTTGAACAAATAATAATAGATATGGGGATACCTAGCTAAGGCCACAATCAGGGAACACAGACAACCCAAGGCACTGAAGAAGGTTTACAAGAAATGAAACCATCATGAAAACATGCCTATATACAGGGGTATATATTATTTTTCTTATTTCTGCTCAAAAAACAAAAATTGTGGGTACTTGTTAGAACTGCCTCATCAAGACAGTTCTAATGAGTACCCACAATCTATATTTTGAGCAGATATATGAAAAATATCAGTTTTTTATCTGAAAATTTTCAATTTTTTGGAGGTGAAATTTTCTATATATTTGAATAGGCTTGTTTTCGTAATGAACATCACAAAACAACAGTCTAATGACAACAAAATGAACAGAACTATTAGGAATCATAACAAGTCTACTAGACTAATTTAGTTTTTGGAGGTGAAATTTTCTATATATTTGAATGGGCATGTTTTCATAATGAACATCACAAAACAACAGTCTCATGACAACAGAAAAACAACAGTCTCATGACAAGAATATGTACAAAACAATTAAAAATGATAACAAGTCTATTTGACCAATTGGCAGTGTGTCTAAGGAGACCTGGCTGTATGGCCAATGGTGAAGACCCAGATCAAACTGCTTCTTCAGGCACAGACATGCCAGTCCAAAATTTTAAGACAAAATATGATGTCACATACAGTCAGAGTTCATAGTACCAGAAAAGGCACTTTTTTCAACTGAAATACTTTCTTATTTCTCTATGTAAATATATGTATGGGCAATACATGTATGGGCACTTCTAGAAGTGCCCTAGAAGTGCCTTTCCAAGGTGCTTCTAATGAGTATCCGTAAGATGTGTTGTTGTTTTTTTTTTAAAATAAGAAAAATATTTTGAAGACACCCCCTCTTATCTCAAGCAATGTTCAAATAAACTGGCAAGCTCCAAAGAACCTGATCTGACTGCACCAAAATGCAGACTAATATGGCCTTTGCTGTTAATGGCCTGTTCTCTTTCTGATAATGCCACTCGGTACCGGATACATGCATATACTCGGTCACATAAAGCAGTTAATCCTTGTCCTGCTGAATAAAAGATGCCACGTCCACTTCTAATTTTCAGCCAATCAGGCTACTTGATCCAGATTGTTGCTATAAATTTGCATACTTGATAGCAAACAGTGCAGATCCAGATCAGTTGGCTTCTGAAGAAGCCAACTGATCTGGATCTACACTGCTTGCAAAGGCAGGGTATATCCAGGTTCAGCAGGACAAGGGTTAATAATCTCAGTTTCTGTGATACAAATATAGTTTCCTGAAAGTTTGTGTTACAAGAAGGTAATATGAATATAACAAGACAACAACAATGTGAGATGAAGCATGAAAATGAAGCATGAGCAGAAGCTTAAAGTGACAAGCTTACAGGGGAAATAATATACATTCAAGGGAGACAACTCTTTCAAAGTTGGTTTTGCTCCCTTTGAGTCACTTCTGAAAAGGGCACTATTCAAAAAAGGAAAGCAAAAAGAGGGAGCAAATTCTTTCCTTTTAGAGTGGACCCCTTTTCAAAAGGGGATTGATGTGCAGGAAGGCACTCAAGAATCACCAAAGTTATCTCCCTTGTAAAAAAGAAACTTGCCTTAAGAGATGTTAAGCTTGATGCAATCTAGTTATGTATCATTTAAAAAGAGAGACATACATACATATACAGTTCCAATATGAAGTCCAAACTGAATTAAAATTATAAATTCTATAACTTATCCCAATTTCTTAGAATAAATATAAAGAAGAATTTGTCTAGCTGCCAATATTTTGATACAGTAACTAAGCTTAACTAAAAAGCAAAAAAAAAATAAAAAAAATAAAATAAAAATAAAAAATAAAATAAATAAAAAAATAAAAAAAATAAAAAATAAAAAAATGAAATAACAATGTTTCAACAATACCACCATCAAGGTGAAAATTTTGGTAGAAATTTTCAATTTTATCTTTTTTTGGATGAAACAATTATGTTGTGGGTAAACAATAGAAGGGCATTTCTCATGCCATTCTGTTGCTTAACTGACATAACTGACTACTATTATCTCAAACAGTGCAAATACTGTTATCTCAAACTGAAGATTCTGATCCCTTGGACTTTGATATAACAAGAGTATACTGTACTTTGGTGCAAATGTAAGTTTATCTTCTTAATGTTAATGATACCTGAGCTATTTTGGCTGTAAAAAAATCCCAGAAATTGATTTTCTAGTGACTGTTGTTTTGCTTTTATCTTATCCACAGAATTAATTAGAAGAAGTGTTCTTATACTCAAAATTTCAAGAAAATATGTTCTCAATAAAAGTCTTAAGACTGTGCATAGTCATTGTGAAATATATGTACTTGTTAATCATGAAAATACATAAACATACAAATATATTAAAAGATTTATAAAACTTCTTACGTTTTATTCAGTATTTAGATTATAATATAATTACCTCTCTTAATCAAATTTGGCTATGCAGTCTACTTAGTAAACTACCAGTTCTCAGCAGCATTTCAAACTAGGAGAAGCTGTATTTCATTTGGATATATAGTACTTTCTGATACCAACATGTAAGGTTACTGTAAATGTCTTAAAAAATTTTGAACACTTTATTCCATACGTTTTGCTTTTAGTGCATGGTTATTAGAATACTTAGTGGAATGGAAAACAGTATAGACCCTGAAGGAGCAGTCTGATCTGGCTCCACACTGTCTGCATATGCCATTTTGTCAGAAATGCTGGTGTACAAAATTTTAGGACATTTACTGTATTGCAAAAGTAGATCAGGTATCAGCCTTAAAATGCAATCTTGAAAATACATATTGAGCCCTGTCACAGATGAGACAAAACTATCCTAACAAAAGATGAAGATGGGAATAATAAAATGATTTTTCATCTAAGCAACAACAAATAGACATAAAGGTCTGGGCATGGGTGGTGAGCACCAACAACACATTTTTGTGAATAAGAAAATATTTGTCTCAGATACCCATATTAACTACAGCTATGCACAACTGATATATCTACCAAAAAGAAGACCCCTGAGAAAGTACCTTGTATACATATAAAAATGCAAATAAAAAGTAATTTGTACCCAATACACATATTTATTACTATCTAAAATAATAAACCCGACCCTTCATTCCCCTCATATGTTCACTACACTAAGATATTCACATGCATACCTAAGCTGTAAGATTTGTCTTTCATACAAGTATGCATACAGGAATCAAGCTATGGTATAAGAACTGGAAGATGCTGGGCATTTTTTTCTACTGAGACTTTATATTCTATGCAGTTTCACTAATTCTCCCTGTTTAAAAAAGGAAGAAGATTGGAAATTTCTTCCAGATGGTTCCTCAGCTTGGTCCCTAGTTTAATTTAAAACATGCATGAGATTTGTTTTTGTGAGATATTTTTCTTTCATTTTTGTGGTTAACCTGGTTTTGCAATTACAGTTCATGTATTTTTTCATCAAGATTGAATACCATATTTACCCTAAGTATTCAGACAGCCAGGTCTGAACAAGAAGAATGCAGCATCTGATCAGGGACTACATCTTTTGCAATCCATTCAGCAGCTTTTAAACAGATTAACAGATTGCAAAATAGACTTGTTCAAATTTAAGAACAAGTATGGTAGGGACATCACATGTCTGAGTACTTAATGTAAATAGGCTATGTATCATTTTCTTGTACAATTATCCAAACATGACAGACATATATGTGAAGGTGCTGTGTGCTTTCTTGATATAAAACTTGCAAAAAATTTTAACCTTAATGTGCCAATCACAACTGGAGCAGAGGAAATTTTGCTTTTTTCTTTTTCTTTTCAGCAATGAAATTTTGAATCTTTTTATTATTTTTTTTCCTAAGAAAATAAGGCTAGACATTTTATGAGAATTGTCTGCTAGGCAGACAATTCACATGAAATGTCAAATTTTATTTTCTCTGGAATATAAACATAATAATACATGTAGTAATAATAATGATAATAATAATAGTAATAATAAAAATAAATAAAAAAAAGTCAAAATGTCATCTGCTGCAATTTTGATTGGCACTTTAAGGGTTAACTTCAACAAATTTGTTCAGCCAAATCCATAAGAACATGCACCTTTTTTCAGTGCTATGACAATATGTATTAATCCACTGTACATAATGAAAAGGAAATTGAATGATTTTAAGCAAATGAAGTTCTCCATTCACCCAGAAGCAAAATAAAGGTATTTTGGATACAGATGTGATTTTTATCTATTTCTATCATTTCTACCGGTGAGAATTTCTCCGCATATTTTTTTCTGTATTTTATTGAGTAATGCATACTCTAAAATATAAAATTTCTGGAGTATTAGAACACCCACCACATTACAATACCAAAGAAAATAAATAACGTTAGTTCTGATTGGTCAAAAACTTACCCTCCATGCCTTCTGATTGGTCAACAAGTTCTAACTCTCCTAATGGGAGGAAATTTTAGTGCAAGATGGATTAGTCCATTACCAAAGTGAGACTAAACTTTGTGACATTAGCACAAACACATTGTGATCAAACGTTATGAGCAAAACAGAAACAAACTACAGATTTCAAAGTTAATGATAGAAGAACTGTAAAAGATCTCGCAATTAGAGCCAAGATGAATGGTGTATTATAGAGTGCAGGATATGATGGAGAAGAACAGGGAAGGAATGAGAACAGATGAAAAGAATAAATCATTTCTAATAAGAACAGGTGGATTTTAAAAGACAAAAATACAAATGTAAATTTCAAAAAATCTCAAAACTATAAATTATCGGCAACAAAATGAGAAATTAAGGTTGCAAGGTACACACAGCCCTGTGCCAAAAGTTCGTCAACTTTTGCTAAAATCCCATTGATTTATATGTATTTTGAGATTCAGTAGAAAAAAAAATGCCTTTTTTTTTTGCTGTGCCAATTATAACAAAACATATACTAATAGAAAGGAAATCGAATAATGTCATCTACAAAAAGTATTCAATACTGCAGAGTCAATAGTTTGTTGTTTTTTTTTTTTTTTTTTTTTTTTTGTAAAATAATACAAATGTACATCTATGTCATCATTTCTTTAGAAATTAACTTTCTATTGACATCAATGGTGAGGCCATTAAAAGGTGACTTAAAACACCCAGTTACTTTTATAAAAGCTGACTAATTCCTGGCACTTGAGTTTATCAAAATAGTTATGAGATCTTGGCTGTCTAACAGCTGACTAAAATATCTTGGAAACAAATACATGTATGAGCTGGGACACAGAATTTTCTATAAGACTGCATGTGTGCCCAGCAAAGACTCAGATCAGCCTGTGCATCTGCACAGGCTGATCTGAGTCTTTGCTGACCATAGATGCTTTGGATCCTTGGCTACCCACAGTGTGCTCTGCAAAGACTGCTCAGACTGCACTGATGTGCACGCTGATCTGAGGTTTTGCTGGGTGCATATGCATTATTGTAGGAAATGCCGTATCATAGCTACAGATAAGAGTGTGTATCCACATAACGGTTTTCTTATTTCTCAACGAAAACATACGTTATGGGTATTAGAAATGCCTCTGGGAGGCGCTTCTAATGAGTACCTACAACATGTTTTTGTCAAAAAATAAGATAACTATCGAAACGTGCCTTATCTGTAGCTATCCTAGCAACATTTATATTATCAATTCACACCAACACTATTAACCCTTACAACACTGATTGTTTTTTTTTTTGTTTTTTTTTTTTTGTATACTGCACCTAGCTACTGAATATTATTATTATTTTTATTATTATTATTATTATTATTATTTTTATATAAAAAGCCATGGCTGTCAAATTTACTGCAGACTATGCATAAACTAGCCAATAATAAAAAAATACAGAACTTTTAATAATTAGGCTGCCAAGCAAAATTTGTAGCAGACAACATTTATTTTTATTTTTTTAATTTTTCAAAGAAAACAAGTCTTAATATTTCATGTGAATCATCTGCCAAGCAGACGATTCACATGAAATATCAAGGCTTGTTTTCTTTGAAAAATTGAAAAAAAATATTTCAAAATATCATCTGCTGCAGTTGTGATTGGCGCTTTAAGGGTTAACAAATGTAATGTTTATTTTATTTCCTACAATCTGACTTACATAAAAAAGCACAGGTCTGGCTAAACACATGTGATGAAACATGTACAGCAGTCACTGGTAGCTGGTAACAAACTTTGTAAAATATGCTTTGCTGTTGACAGCATTGTAAGGGTTAAAAAAATAAAAGCTATTCTTAACAGAAGAATTATTTCTACTCAAACTACAGACCATACTCGTACAAATTCCAGCAAGCTACAACCTTACACAAGCTGTGAGCATATGACAATATTCCTTTCAAGGGGAACAGATACACTCTCATGGAAGGCAACTGTCAAATTGCTCTGCACCCCTCCCCACCCACAACCCCACCGTACCCCCCCCCCCCCCCCCTGCCTCACTAACACACACCACTTCTGAAAAGGAGTCTACCTACTCTAATAAGAAATAATTTGCTCCCAAGGGGAGTCTGCTCCAAAGGAAAGAATTTGTTCCTAGGGGAACAGGCACTTGAATGTTTATTTGACTATCTGTTTTTGTGTCTAAGAAACTTCTGGAGGAAAGTCAAACTGCAGACCCTGACCAGATGATGCATTCTGTGGCATCTGATGTGCATCTTCACTGTTTGCTCAGGCATGTACTAATACTTAGGGTCAATATAGTCGGACAGAGTAAATGTCCTAAAATTTCGTACACCAGGTTTCTGACAAAATGCCATATGCAAACAGTGCAGATATATGTAAACGGTGCAGCCCCAGATCAGACTGCTCCTGAATGAGCAGTCTGATCAGGGTCTACACTGTTTGATATTCCACTAAGAATTTTAAGAGATAACTGGATAAAAAGCTTTTAGGCAAAAGTATGGAATAAAGTTTCCAAAATTTTAGGACATTTACTGTATTCTATTTAATGTTGGAATTCCCACGGTAGGCTTACTTCATACACACACACACACAAAACAAAACTCAACATAAAAAAACAAAAACAAAAAAAGACATAGACAAAATGGGCAACTTCTAAGAAATTTAGGGTGAGTATGAAATCAAACTAACTGTAACCAGAAAATACATTTTGATACAGCAAAAATATTTACCTTTGACCTCTAGTGGGATTTCACAGACTGTTTCTCCAACCTCATTGGTGGCAATACAGGTATAGACACCGGCATCTTCTGATCCAGTATCTTTGATCTCAAAGCAGTATGTGTCTTCATAGCTCTCAATATGATAGAGCTCTGTGTCATCCAGAGGCTTGCCATCTTTCTTCCAGGTTACTAGAAGATACATAAGAGCCTTATAACATTGGAACATAGCACTCTTGGTAAAATTTTCAGCAGACAATTAAGCTAAATATTTTTTCTTATCTTTTCCCAGAAAACAGGATTAAATATTTCATGCAACTTGTCTCATTGGAGAATGTCATCAATCTGTCCTCAGCTGAATAAGCCCAGAGATTGTTCAAGGTTAACATCATACATGTACAATTATTGACTTTCATGAGGTCAACATGTGGATTTATCAACCGAAGAAAGTGATATTCACTGAAGTCAAAGGCCCAGGTGAATATCACATGAATTCTCTTATCAAACAAATTGAAGTCAATTACTATTTTGTTATATGGAAACAAAACAGACTTTTTCTTAATTTTTCATTACAACTGAAATACATAGAGTTTACTCATTCTCCTATTTTAAATATGGGATTTATAAACCATATTTAAAATAGGAGAAATGAATAAACTGTATATTACATGCATTTCGCCGCAATAGAGTACACCATTTAAGAGGCTTTTGTGGCAAGTCTAGTCTGCCAGTTTGTTTACGCTGTCATTTTTATTTTGGGTCGGCGTAGTAATACACTGACACTGACAGTTCAAAGCAGTGAACACTCGGGCGCAATTTTGAAAAAACTAAACAAATCGAGAGATTGAAAAGTGATAAAATATTCCCATTTAAATGGATATTTATGTGTTTCTGTGCTCAGATAGGATTAATTTCTATGCTTGTGACCTGATTCAACGAAAAAAGCATATGGATTTAAACATTTTCAGCCGGTAAGTAAGGATTTGAGATCATCCCACAGTTCAAAATCTAGGCCGTTCATATGTTACAAAAAAAAAAGTAGTTCTGGTTAAAGAGATTTATTTCCCCGGCTAAGAGGAAATATTTCTTCTTAGAAAACAAGGAAAATACCAGTTTTATGTCTGGTAGAAATCATGGTATTTCTTGGTTATGCATGTATTTTACAGAAAATATCATTTCCTGAAGTGGGTAAAAAAAACTTGGGCTTCTGTACTCTAAATTATACTTGTGAATAGCATAGACACTGTGGTACTGCAGAGATGTGCATATCAGTCCGGGTCTACATTAGTAATATGGTGTCTATAGCCAAATAAATAATAGGTTAAACAATTAAACTTGGTATAACTATTACATTAACCCTTGTCCTGCTGAACCCTGATATACCCTATCTTTACAAACAGTGTAGATCCAGATCAGTTGGCTTCTTACGAAGCCAACTGATCTGGATCTGCACTGTTTGTCATTCAATATATGAATTTATATCAACAATCTGGATCAAGTAATCTGACTGGCTGAAAATTGGAAGTGGGCGTGGTATCATAATTTATTCAGCATGACAAGGTTAACTGGCTGTTTTTGTTGGGAAGAGGGCGCTGGTTGCTTCGCTTTTTATTGGAATATAACGTGTGTGCTGTCTGATGTAGTTTATATACTCTTCCTCTTAGAGTCATTAGTAGGTTATGTTCTGCGAATATGGTTCTTCCTAGATGTTTTCTTTACCATTTTTTGTAACTTTGAACCATAAATATCATTTCTCTAAAAATAGCAATGACAGACAAATCATACGTTTACCCATTAAAGTTTGAATAAACTCTCCAACACAATATATTGGAAGAGTCCATTTTCAATTTTAGGTATGCCAGGCTATATTATAAATGTATTCATAATGAAAAATGGCTGAACCATTTGCAAACAGTAGAGACCCGGATCAGATGCCGCATTCTGCTGTGTCTGGTCTGGTTCTGCACTGTTTGCCAGTTACCCGTTCAGTCTTCAATGGGTTAAAAATGCTCGTTTTACATCAATTTTAAAAGGCATAAAATTTTGCTCACCAGTTGGCCTTGGCATTCCGATGACCTTGACCAAAAACTGTGACCTTTCATTTTCTCGAGCAAACACCTCTGCTGGTGTCTTGATAAATTCTGGGGCATACTTCTCTTCTTTTTCTGAAAGAAATGAAACAATTTAAGGGGAATGGACACTTACTGTGGATGCAACTCTGTCAAACTGTTTTTGTCTTCCTTCTGAATAGGAGTCTACTGTTAATGGAAACAATTGGCTCTGGGAGCAAATTCTTTTTTGAGAAGAGACCTTTTCAGAACAAGCTTTGTGCGCAGAAAAGTAAACAGGAAGTCACAAACATTATTAAGTCACATCGAAACAGTAGAAGTGTGATAATGAAAGGCTCTGTGCAATGAAGCACTGTACAATCACGACCTGAATTTCACCTCCAGCAGGATCTGAACCCAGGACCTCATGATCCAAAATTGGGAGTGCTAATCACTCCGCAACCCAGGCCCTTGGAAGCTAACATAACTGATTGCCACAAATGCTTACCTTCAACAAAGAGTTCAGCCTTGCATACTGCCTTGCCCATCTCATTGGTTGCCTCAGCAACATATTTCCCATCATGCTCTGGTAGTACATCGACGATCAAAAGTGATGAGTCACCTTCTTCTCCATATTCAATAGTAAATCTGAAAGTGACAATTACAGTAAATGTCCTAATTTTGTACACCAAAGTGTCTGATAAAATGGAATATGCAAACAGTGCAGTCTGATCATGGTCTACACTGTTTGCCATTACACTAATTATTAATGAGTAAAATTTGTAAAATTTTATATTTTATCATAAATCTGTGAATAAATATCTCATGCTATCATGACTATTAATAAGTGTTTCCATGGAGACTAGAAAAAAATTTTTACTTTTTTGGTTGCTGGGATGTGGCAACGGAAGATGGACCTCTTCTGGCCTATGGTTTCGTTAAAGTTTTAACACATACAAACACACAAGTAAGTAAGTAAATACACAACAGAAACTTGGCTAAGGATCGCCCTCCCTACCCTCTTTGCATCATGCATACTGTAACCTTTATTAAAATAGTTTTAATCTTTTTTCTTTCAGTATTAGTAGCCCACTAACCTGTTATCATCTTTGGTGATTTGTTTGTCATCCTTGTACCAGAGTATTTCTGGCTGTGGGTTACCCTTGGCCTTACAATAGAATGTCGCCTTCTCACCAACAGTTGCTTCAATGGTCTGGATCTCGACGGTGAATTTAGGAGCTTCCAATTTTGGAGCTTCTTCTTTTGGTTTTTCTGGAATAAACAATTTTCTTGTGAAAACTTTTATTTTTTCCATTTTTTTTTTAAAACGTCTTTTTTATATAGGCCATTTAAGACTATTTTGTCAGATATTGTGGGTCATTTTTTTTTTCACTAAAAGTACTATACAATTATAATTAAATAAAGACAAAAGAACTGTTTTCTCATCAAGATCAGGCCTCAAAATGACCAAAATAAAATAAATAAAAATAGATAATAAAAAATCCTGACTAGGTTAGCATTTGTTTATGAAATTTTGCTTATTGGGAAAGCAATTTCATTTTTACATACCCAAAACTTGTAACTGAGCAGTACATGTGGCTTTGCCATAAATATTCTCTGCTTCTACGAGATAATCTCCAGCATCTTCTGGTACCATGTCAGTAACCTCTAGGTGGTGGAGGCAGTCCTTTTCATATATGAGGTAGCGGCCTTCTTGTACAAGCTCTCTGTTATTGTACAACCATTTTATTTCTGGTTTGGGTTCACCGATCACTTCACAGCTGAAGTCTACCTGGTCACCTTCTTCAAGCTAAAAAAAAGGAATTAATACCTTGATATTGTTTGTATGCTTAACCCTTAAAGCACCGTCTGCAGCAGATGATATTTTGTACTATTTTTTTTTATATTTTTATTAATTTTTAAAGAAAAATAAGTCTTGACAATTCATGTGAATTGTCTGCCAAGCAGACAATTCACATGAAATGTCAAGACTCATTTTCTTGGGAAAAAAAAAAAAAATGAAAAAAAAAAAATGGGAATGTCATCTGCTACAAATTTTGCTTGAACTTTAAGGGATAAAACAGGGAGTTCAACCAAATTATTAGCCCCTTGAATTGCCACTGCTTTATTACTTAGAAACTACATACATTAAAAGTTTTGATCACAACTGCAGCCCTGTCAACAATATTTCAGTCATGTTGAGTCATCTCCCAGAGAAAGGGAGAGATGAGAAAAAGATAAGAAAAAGGACCCAAACCCTGATCCTGCTTCAAGTGATGCTAGAACGTTTTTTACCAAAAGCCTATAATGGCAAGGCTAAACTTTAGTAAGTTTCAAAGGGAGAGCAAACCACTCTACCAGCTGGTGCCCATGCACCACCCTACCACCAACCCTGTAGGTATTCACAATCCTACCACCTACCCTGTACAGCTGGTAAGCAACTTACTGTTTGTGTTTTGATCTTGAGAACAAACTCAGGTTTCTTTCCTTCAGGTTTGATGATGGCAATTTCTTCATCTTTCTTAATCTCTTCAGTTTCTGTAATAATAAAATGTATAAACACTGTTACATGACAATTTTGAAAATACAATATATAGTTTATGCAAAACTTTTCATTTTATACAACTCCTTCATTACAGGCAGGCTGTTGAAGTATTTTATTCCAATAACTGACCAATTACAAGATAACATGTATGGTGCTGTCTGGATTGGTGGTTAGGTAGCTTAGATAACTTGTATATTGACTCTGTTTATTGGGCTGGGAAAGAAGCACGCAGTGGTCAATACACAATGAAGTCTGAAGGTGTCAGTTTCTTTGGATAATGAGAAATTCAGTGGAATATGCTTGAGAGCTCAACCCACCAGGAGTCTAAACTAAGTACATGCATGTGACAAGTGGTTTGAATTTGAGTGAAATTTCTTATTTCACAGCTAAAAAACACCATCTGTGGGTACTCATAAGTACTGCCTCTTTCTACAACAACTTTAAAAAATTGTCTCCTAAGGAGACAATATGCATGGAATGTGAGAGCCTGTTTTCTGGGAAAATAAGAAAAATATTTCAAAATGTTTGCTGAAATTTTTTTCCCACCATGCTAGGCATTAAATGAGCAATGTGTGTTACATGTATGCACATGGAAACTTACCATTTCTGTTAATATATTCCAGCACAATATCTTCAAGTTTTATGTTGCAATAAATTGTAATATATGTTTTACTTTGACTGTCAACATGAGAAAGCATCATAGCGAAGTTCGTTTTCCTATCAGTATATCTCACAGCACAAATACTACATTATGTCCATTTTTATTTTTACTTGTTATAAACTTTTATCATAATATTTTCTTCAGTATACCATAATCAAGTTCATCACACTGATTTTCACTGCCCTTTGACCTCTGTTCAATTTGGATTCATACATATTCTATGTTATGCCAATCATACTGCCTAAGGTCAGAAGTCAAGGTCACAAGCTAAAAGTCTATTAGTCAAGGTCACCAGCTAAAAATCCATTATCAGCAATGCCATCATGTAAGTAAATTGCAATAGAATAATCTGTGTGGCTGGGATGCTTTTCTTCTCAACAAAACCTGTCCTCACGTTTTCTGTTTATCCATTATGCCTGTTTCTAGAAACTTATAAATATTTGTTTTCCTCTTTTCTTGTAAACTGTATTACTGTTTACTACATAAATGTATCTTCTATAATCATTATCCACATATTTTGTCATTCAATCATCAAAACAGGTAATGCATAGAAAAGAAGCATATCCGGATGAACATTTTTCTTTTTTTTCTCCATGACAACATATATTGTGGATACTCATTAGAAGTGCCTCACTGAGGCACTTCTCATGAGTATCACAATATATGTTTTCATGAAGAAATAAGAAAAATGTCAAAACACTTTTTGGTTGAAAAAAAAAATAACATCTTATCTGGAGCTATGCAGTAATATGCATCACATGCTCTATGAAATTAACATTTTGTAGATCAACAATTTTCTGTTTGTTAAATATATCATGTTTTTTTTGTTTTTTGGTTTTTTTTTTTTGTTGTCATGTATCATATTTAGAACACTGCATACTGGTATACACCTTGTCACATGTCATTGTTTACTACAGACTTTTTCTATTTCAGTTAATCTGTTAAGATTACTGGGCCATTGTGAATTCTTAAATCTTATTTTTTCATAATCTGGAATACCTGTGGAGTCATATTATGTTAGTGTATTAAAAGAAAAATAATGCATAATATCTAGTATTGAAGAAAAAATTCTTCTGGTAAGTCGTTATTTTAGATATAGATGTAATGATCTTTTATCATTTTTTTTAAATAACACATTTGTAATATTTTCTTCTTTTTTTTTTCCGAGATAATAGAGTTTGATATTTTATATGAATCATCCTCACTGGAGATGAAATGTCAATTCTTATTCTAATGAAATGTCAATGCCTATTTTCTAAAAAAAAAAAAAAAAAGTATTGTAAAGGAATGGATACACTTTCAGGGGAGGTAATTCTATTAAACTGCTTTTTCCTCCCTTCTGAAAATAGATCTACTCTTCAAGGAAAATAATTGCTCCCCGTGGGAGCAAATTCTTTCCTTTTAGAGTAGACCCCTTTTTTAGAAGGGAATCGATGTACTGTAAAGCAAACAGAAAATCACAAAAGTTGTCTCCCTTGTAAAAAATTGTGGAAAATCTATCCACTTATAAAATGTCACCTGTTTATATTTAAATATGACAATTTATGGGTTGTCAATTCTCACAGAAATTTAAATTCCTAGATATCCACACTTATGGCATTTTCAAATCTCTCTAAAATCTTACTAAATTCCAGAAACAAAAATTTCCAAAATACAAAAATACTTTCAAACAGACTGTTCTGTGTAATGTATTTAAAATTTTAAGCATTACCACTCTCTGTGCAAATTTAGCAGATGACAAATGAACATATTATTCTCTTTTTTTTTTCCAGAAAATAGGCTTTGGCATTTTATGCAAATTGTCCCCTTAGAAAATAGGCTTTGGCATTTCATGCAAATTGTCTCTTGGGAGACAATTTGCATGAAATGCCAAAGGTTATTTCTGGGAAGAGTAAGAAAAATATTCCAAACTGACGTCTGCTGAAATTTCCCCCAGCATGCTCAGTGTTAGAAATCTAACCTCGTGTTGTAGTAAACTTTAAATGTGAAAGTTTTAAAACAATCAGAACTTTTGGATCAAAAGAACATAAAAATACCATAATCGTTCTTTATCTCTTGTGTTAGATTTTCTGCTGATTATGTTTTCTGTGGGCGTTGTTCTGTGCAAGCCTTTGTAGGCCTTTAACCAACCCTGACTAAGTCCACATTGTTTTAAAAAGATTTAAATCAGGGCAAGAGAAAACAGACATTTGTCGGCCATAAAACAACCCTAACTAAGTCCACATTGTTTTAAAAAGATTTAGATCAGGGCAAGAGAGAAAACAGATATAATGCTATATACATTACGAAAAAGACACTCAAACCAGCCTGCTCATTATGTTAACATCCCTATGCAAAAAGTGTTTTTCATGCCATGCCATTTTCATTATTTAGATTATATGCATACTAAGGCCAGGCAGAAAAAAATACTTTGTTTGCAGTTGCCAACCCATGAATTTTTCTTAGTGTAGAAAGGTCAGCCTATTTTTTTTTTTTTTTTTTCTGCAGGTAGGTTTGCCTATTTTTTTTTTTTTTTTTTTTTTTCTGCAAACAGTAAAAGTAGCCCAAATACTACAATATTCTACATAAAATTTTACACACTGTTACAGTAAATACCCATACTACTGAGATCACAACATCATACAATTTGAACAAATCTATTTTTCCCACAAATGGTTACCTAAAATGCGCCAGTGGAAAGGCAAACAGTGTAGACCCAGATCAGACTGCTCCTTGGAGCCATCTGATCTGGGTCTGCACTTTTTGCTCAGGCTGCTTGTCCTACTATTTAAGGTGATCATAATAAACTTGCCATTTAGAAAAAGAAAATGTCCCAAGTGGTCAAAATATTTTGGGTAGGGAGGATTTTGGTGAGTAGGTAGGCAACTACAAACAAACAAAATTTTATTTTTGGCCTCATATAGATTTGTGCAGTGGAAATAGCCCTGTATGACAACAAGTGGATGTTCGCAGATCACCAGACCTTTGCAACAAGTGTGATTTAGAAATCTGGGAACAACTGCAAGCTGTGATACAGATTACATTACCGTTTCGTAATAATGTGTAAATTATACACAATGAAGGAACCTTGAAAATTAGCCTTAAAATGCCATTCACAACTGCAGCAGATGATGTAAATTTTTTGTGTGCATTTTTCAGAGAAAATAAGGCTTGACATTTCATGTGAATTGTCTTGTGAATTTCACATGAAATTCAAAGTCTTATTTTCTCTGATAAATAATTTAAAAAAAAAAATCTGAATGTTGTCTGCTTCAGCTTTGCTTAGGGCTTTAATGTTTAGTACCAGGTCTGGGTAAAAAATTCAGCAGACGACATTTTGAAATATATTTATTTTTTTTTTTTTTTTTTTTTTCAGAAAGTAGACTTTGGCATTTCCTGCAAACTGTCTCCTTACAAGACAATTTGCATGAAATGTCAAAGCCTATTTTCTGGAAAAAAAAAAAAAAAAAAAAATATCAATTTTACTGAATTTACTCGTCTGCTAAATATGCCCAGAGAGTGACAAAGTTTAAGAGAAAACAGATGCACACTCACCTTTTACTTGGACAACAACATCTGCTTGATCTTTGCCGGTGGGATTTTCTACTGTAATGGTATAGGTATTGTCATCAGCTTTTGTGGCTTCGGGTATCGTCAGAGACACACTCGTATCGGCTGTTTCTACTTGGTAATGGTCACCAGGAGGTAGCGTGGCACTGTTACAGGTCCAAGTTGCCTTCGGTGTAGGTTTTCCTTGGAACTCACACGTTAATTGTATTGTCTCCCCTTCTGTGACAGTGACAGATTCAGGACTCTTCAGGATTTTGGCTGGAACTACAAGGAAACACAACTCAATTAAAACTTATCAGCAACAATAAAATTAATAAGGGCCAAAGTTATTAATCCTTTTTTTAAATCAAATGGATAAAATTTAAGGGGAATGGATACACTGGAGGGGAGGCAACTCTGTCAAATTTGTTTTGCTAATATACTCCCTTCTGAAAAATGGCCTTCTTTAAAAGGAAAGAATTTGCTCCCACAGGGAGCAAATTCTTTCCTTTAAGAGAAGACCTGCTTTCAGAAGGGGCTTGGTAAACAGAAAGGGAAACAGAAAGTCATAAAAGTTGTCTCCCTTGTAAAAAAATGACGGCAAATCTACCAAGTGTACCCATTCCCCTGAATCAGCTGGTCATCTACATTTTCCATTTTATTTGTTTTATACTAATTATCTATTACTTTAATAATTTTGAAGCTTTTATTCATTTTATTTTTTTTATTTATCTGTTCTTTTATATATATTATCACTATATAATACGAGTAAATCTGAAAAACCAAACCATACATGCAGTTAGATATCAAGCTAATACACTGTATATCAGATTAACTGAAGGATAAACCTTACCTAAAAATGTTAATCCTTAAAATGCCAGGTAAACCTGCATCTGAAAATGTCGTCTGTTCATGTCGTCTGCTGAATATTCTTACAAACTTTTCAAACCTATTTTTTGCATACAGGCAAACAGTGTGGCCCTGATCAGACTGTTCCTAGAGAAGCAGTCTGATCTGGGTCCACACTGTTTGCAAAAATGACTTTTAAAATCACAAGCAGATGACAAAGCAGATGACAATTGTTGTGATGGCAGTTTAAGGGTTAAATTCCAGTATTAAATAATGAAAATCATAAGAATCATGTTTAATACATTATATAATAAGGAGAGGTGCAGGACATTTGCTTTGCATACTGTATTTACCATACATACAAATGAGCCTGTAGACCATGATCAGACTGTACTGGAGCTGACACTGTTTGTCACTGTTTTTTTTTTTTTAACTGGGCAGGCTTCATCCTCTAAGCGATTAACCAGTAGGGATCAGTGGCCTGCAAGGCCTCACATGCGTGTTCAAAGAAAGCAGTCTTTAGACCTTCATCAACCTGACCACTTTTTAGACATATCACCCAGTTATTTAGGTGAATATGGTTAAAAAGAATCTGAATACTCAGTAGTCAGCCTTATGCATTATCTTATTTTACGAAAATGTGGGTCACAAGAAAAATTACATATTATTAGGTTTTAAGATAAAAGGAAGAATTCACCATTAAAGAGAGTATATATGAAAATGTGTTGGCTGATGTGACAAGTGAAGATACAGATCAGCTTGTAGCTTGTACATGCCTACAGACTGGGTCTTCAATGTTTAAATATTGGGAGACTAAAAAGCAAAAAGGTTAACAAAACTGAAGGGGAGGTAACTAAGTCTGAAAAAAGTAGCAGCTTAAAATCTAATTACCTCCTTTTATAAGACAGCATTAAAACATAGCTGGCTGAATGA
>OZ024837.1:30209764-30328110 GCA_964016985.1 Anodontia alba | reverse complement strand
GATTTGAAAACGAAACTAAGATCGTAAGTGAACCCATGCAGCGTTGAATGTGAAGACTAGAAAGAACCAGAAATAATAATAAACTGGCTCGGAAGCGTCCGGGTGGTGAGTGGCAGCGCTCGCGATTTCGAATCACGAGGTGTCGGGTTCGAATCTCGCTTGAGCAGGAATTCAGCCGATGACTTAGACTGGCTCCAGTCTCCAGTGACTAAATAGTTTTATCAAAATCCTGTTTGATAATCCACTAAAATAAAACCAAAAAAATATCATGACTATAAAGGCTGGTCACTATGATATTATTATGGTCTTATTTTAGTGGATTCATTCTTTTCTCTTTTCGCTGATAATCTCGGGGAGGATGGGGGAGGGTGGAGGGGGGAATAGATGGGGGGAGGGGAAGGGGGGAGGGGGTGGCGTGCCGAATAGCCCCTTTTTTCAGCGTTGCCAGGTATATGATTAACCCCCTTTTTTCAATAAAAAGTACATGAATGGCCCGATTTTTCTGGATTCCTATGTGAAAGGCTTCATCTTTTCTGACATCCTGGTATATGCACATATTTTTCGCTCAGAGAATTTTCGAGGCTGCTTATCCTCTTGGTATTACATGAATTGACTGTGATATTTGTGTAATAACCAGCAAAAAATGGGTTCAAAAAATCAAATGGCAGTATATGAATAGGTCAACATTTTGGATGATCAAGTATATGAATGGGTCCGTTTTTTCGAAGGCCAAGTATATGAATGGGGTAGGTTTTGAAATTCTGGCTCGCACACCCGTACCAAAATTACCCCTGTTACCCACCCCCGCCCCCCGAGCTGATAATACTCCTAGACATGTCACAATGTGTTGAATAGATCCGATCCTCTGAGGGCCGATCAGACTGTGCGCCGGGGACGCGTGGGGGTGGGGGGGGGGGGTGGTTAGGGGGCACTCACTGCATAAGCATGGATATACATTGTATAGGGATGTGCCGACAAAAGGGGTCTTATTTTCAGAGTCTGTACGGAAAGAGGGTGTGTTTCATCGTAAACAATCTGGGAAGGGATTCAAATATACTTGTTTGGAAAGGGATTCATGTCTGTCTGGAAAGGGGGTGGTAAACTACCTTAGCCTGGAATGGGGATATCATAAATGAATTTTTGATAATGATATGAAGCGCCAGCGGTAAATGAAGTCTGGTCTGCATAAATGTGCTTCATTCAGTCCCTCAGTTCTATTTTATAGCACCAGTAGGCACCCCTAATTATTATCAAAGAATACAATTGTATTACAATTGAGTTGTATTACAATTGTATAAGGTGAAAATAAAACTGTACATTCCTTAGTTAACCTTGATATTATGCGATTCTTGTTGTACTGCATATTGATAATACGCAAGTGTCACCGGGTATAGGTTTATAGCACACTTGTACTGCCTTGCGGTACAAGCCGGCTTTTATAGCGACGTGGTTAGAGTGTAGGACTTTGAGTAAAGCGGGCCCAACGTGGTGCCAAATGTAACAGGTGAAAAAATTCTAATCACCAATGCCGCGACCGGGGATCGAACCCGGTCCGCTTGACTCAAAGTCCTACACTCTAACCACGTCGCTATAAAAGCCGGCTTGTATCGCAAGGCAGTACAAGTGTGCTATAAACCTATACCCGGTGACACAAGTAAATCCTTGTTAAGTTAACTGACTGAGCAAATGAGAATATGTTGTTTTGTTTACAATGGGGCACATGTTCCTTCTGAGTGTTCGTCTTACTATTGTCAGGAAAGGGGTCTCAATCATGTCTGGAAAAGGGTATGAGTCACGGGCTCCTGGCAGCATACCCCTATCCTTTTTGTTAGTAACCCCCTCCCCCCACCCCACCCCCGGGGTGGGGGGAGTGGTGTGTGTGTGGGGGTGGGGGGGTGGGGGGGGGGGCTGTGCGCAATGCAGTCCATGCTACCATTGTTCATGTAATGCTCGAAGACACATTTTCCCATGATGCGATTCATTTTTTTTTTTTTTACTTTCGTTTAGGCCTATAACATTTCATTAATATTTAGCTTTCGCGAAACATTGTAGTTTCATGCCGTACTAAGTTGACTTGTTGACCAATACAGGTACCTATGCAAACAGTGTAGACCCAGATGAGACGGCTCGTAATAAGCCGTCTCATCTGGATCTACATTATTTACCAGTCTGTTAACAATTCTGATTTTGAATTAAAAAATATTGACAATAATGGACATGGCTAGATATAAAGATAGAAGAGCCCACTTTAAAAACGCATGGGAGAAAGGGTTAACAAGTCCTATGCGTACTCATCCGAAATTTGGAGCAAGTCCAGTACCTTAAGTACTGCAAACAGTATAGACCTTGATCAAACCGTATTTTTAGGTTGGTCTACATTGTTGGCTACTGGTTTACCCAAGCATGTCTGTCTGAATAGTAATCCTTTCAGTCCTGCAGACTGATACAGATGCCTTTGCAAACAATTCAGATTCAGATGAGACGGCGATTTACGGGCCGCCTCATTAGGGTCTACAATGTTTGTCATTTTGTTTACGATCGCGACCTCATTTGCAAGATTGAACTTGTCCAAAGTCAAAGACAGAACCCACCTTAGACTCGGGGATGAAAGGTTTAAAACTGGATATGTTGATGGTTAAAATATGGTACAAGTATTGGCTATCACAAAAAGCTTGGTGTACGCTTAGCACACAACATATGCTAAGCGCAGACCAAGCTTGTTTGTCAAAGCTAATACTTGGTTTATAATAAACGTTAAGCAGTCCATAGAAAATAGTATACATGTAGGACAGGTCCTTGACCTTTCACTGCTCGTTCTGGGGCAGGGCAGTACACATCTCATGACGGCAGCAATTCTGTGTCCCTGGTACGAGCATATTGAAAGTTGCGTAGCCGTGCATTAACAGTGCGTGAATTGCCTTGTTAATACACGGCTTTTCGCCGATTAATGCACGGCTATTAATAACGTGCGGCACTGCTTTTTATGCAATAATCTGTATACAAAAACAAAAAAAAAACAAAAAACAAAAAAACCCAAAAAACCCCCCCCAAAAAAAACAAAAACAAAAAAACAAAAAAAAAACAAAAAAAAAAAAAAAAAAAAAAAACAACAACAACAAAAAAAAAACCAACAAAAAAACATACATTGTTCATATTTATTAGAACCGTCTTGGCCAAAAATTCCTTAACGTATGTTTTGGGTACTCACCAGAGTGACATTACGAAAACATGCCTATTCAAATATATAGAAAATTTTACCTCCAAAAACATAAAATTTTCGGATAAAAAAATTCTGATATTTTTTCATAGTTCTGCTCAAAACATAGATTGTGGGTACTCGTTAGAACCGCCTCGGGGAGGCGGTTCTAACGAGTACCCACACTCTATGTTTTTGAGCAATGACAATACTAAAACTGTCTACAATATAGTATTTACCCTAAATATTTGCACAGACGGTCTAAGCAAATAGTGTAGACCCTGAGAAAATTGCTGCTTAGGAGGACAGTTTGATCAGGGTCGGCACTATTTGCCATTCATTCAATGTCACTACTTTTTCTCCTGAATGAGTGGATTGTCATATTTCTGCAGTTTTTGCTCTGATGAGCATTTTTGGGTATAACCTAAATACAGTTCTGTCATCCACTCCATTCAGATACAACAATAGTAACAACCTGCTTCAAATCTTGTCAGTATATGGAACAATACGAGAAGTTCAACGAAGTATACATCTAGAGGGTCGTTACATGAACTGTTTATTACACGTGTGTTTCAGTCTGCTACTTGTAAATAAAATTTAAGAATAAACTGTTAGAAATAACCAAAACTCCTCCAATAATGCAGAATGGAACTGGGTCCATGCTAAGTAAAACAGAATAAAATATACCGTAATAACCCTACCCAGTCAACATTCTGCGTAAATCTATATCGAGCCGTCATCGGCCCGTCAGGGTAGCTGACGGGCCGATGACGGCCCGATATAGATTTACGTAGAATGCTAGCTGGGTAGGTATTGGGACAGATAGGCCTTTGCAAACAATGTAGACCCAGATCAGACGCCACAGAACGCTTCTAATCAGTTTCTACACTGTTTGCCATCCATACAGCAATATTTTAGACACATCAACAGGTAGTGGAATGGACTATTTCAATTTTTAGGACAACGATGGTAAGTAGATAAAGTGTTCCAATACTTAGGATATACACGGTAATACTTCATAATCGTTGTTTTATACTTTATTATATATCCCTGTGCAGAATGCCAGTATACACGGAATATTTTGAACGACCCGCACAGTTTACCTTTACCCATGCGTTGAACAGACGAAAACTTGTCGCTACAGTCAGTCAAGGTTGGACTTATGGAAACTAATATTTTCAGGCAAACTGGAATATGCTGAAATTTGCGTCAGATTACCACTTTACTCAGGGGAGGAGGCAGAAACCTTTTGGAGGTCGGCGGTCATTTTCTCGAAAAACTTTCATCAAGGACGTGGTTTTCATTAATTCAATATTTAAAAGGATATCGCAAAAAAAAAAAATCAAAAAAAAAAAAAAAAAAAAAAAAAAAAAAATCGATTAATAAAAAGAAAAAAAAATCTAAAACGGGGACTTAGGTGGGCAAATGAACTTGTAAACTTTAAGGGTAAGTATGGTAAAGAGTTAAGTTGGGCTGGATACATTTGGTAGATTTTTTTATTACAAGGGAAATAATTTTTGTGACTGCAACATGATAGATTTTCAGCTATATTTAAGTACAAGGGAGATAATTTTTGTAACTGCAACTTGGTAGATTTTTCCGCTATATTTTAGTACAAGGGAGATCATTTTTGTGACTGCAACTTGGTTGATTTATCCGCTATTTTTTATTACAAAGGAGATAATTTTTGTGATTGCAACTTGGTAGATTTTCCGCTATTTTTTATTACAAGGGAGATAATTTTTGTGAATGCAACTTGGTAGAGTTTCCGCTATTTTTATTACAAGGGAGATAATTTTTGTGACTGTAACTTGGTAGATTTTCCGCTATTTTTTATTACTAGGGAGATAATTTTTGTGACTGCAGCTTGGTAGATTTTCCGCTATTTTTTATTACAAGGGAGATATTTTTTGTGACTGCAGTTTGGTAGATTTTCCGCTATTTTTTATTACAAGGGAGAGAATTTTTGTGACTGCAGCTTGGTAGATTTTCCGCTATTTTTTTATTACAAGGGGGATAATTTTTGTGACTGCAACTTGGTAGATTTTTCGTTATTTTTATTACAAGGGAGACAATTTTTGTGAGTGCAGCTTGGTAGATTTTCCGCTATTTATTATTACAAGGGAGATAATTTTTGTGACTGTCTGTTTGTTTTCCTGCACACGTAGCTCCTTCTGAACAGTGATCTAATTAAAAGAGAAGAACATGCTTTCAAGAGGAGCAAATTCTTTTAGACTAGACTCCATTTCAGAAGGGATGCAAACATACTTTTGAGAGAATTGCCTCCCAGAATATACATTTTCCTTTAAGGTATCAGAGTATATAAGGTAAATAGGTAGGGATTTATTTCGATGAAAGGTCGAGAAATTTTGTTCCGGAATAATCTTTTCTTTTTTTTTCTTTTTTTTTTTTTTTTTTTTTGCGTGTCTGGGAATGCATTTTAGCATAGCTAATGGAAATGGCAAATGTGCATACGCGATCTAGATATCTTTCCGTCTGATTTTGAATACTGTAGAATAATAATGAGCCAGGACACAGTACAGTAAATATCGCTATTAACCCATTGTAGTCTGGAGACCCCTGTAAGGGTAATTGGCAAACAGTGCAGACCCAGATCAGACGCCAAGGATACAAACCATCTTTAGTTGGCATAACAGACTGCTCTGGGGCTGTGTGGTTAGACCAAACAGTTTTGTTTGAATTATTGAGACTTTGAATAATTGAGGGTTAAAATGCATACATATATTTCATTTGGGACTTCAAAATGATTTTGAATTATTGAGAATTTTGAATTATTGGAGTTTGAATTATCGAGGTTCCACTGTATGTGCATTGATATTGTAGAGATCTGATTTTGGATTGCTAATGGGCAAATTTCGTCATTTCTTTTACAGTTATCTGCCCGCCGCCACACGTCCGTATTTTCATTTCCGGACGATTACTTGAGTAAATATCAATGGATTTTCACCAAACGTGGTATGTGCATTGATATTGTAAAGATCTGGTTTGGGAATGCAACTGGGGAATTTGCGTCAACTTTTGACAGAGTTATCTGCCCACCACAGGATATTAAATTGCGGGGTATTATCATCTTCACGTTGTTTATTTTTATGTTCGAAAGAAATTGATTTTTATGCTATTTTTTTTCGGAGACAGGACAACAACACCACAGGGTGAAGGCATGGCATTCAAGGTAGCGAGCGGTTTGTCAAGTAAAATTAAGTTAAATGATGGTCACATGATGCCCCTATTTGGACTGGGTGTATTCGCTGTCTCGGACACGGAGAAGGCTGTGTTAAGTGCCATAAAAGAAGGATATAGACTGATTGATACAGCCGAATATTACAAGTAAGTTCTCGTTATTTGCAGTACTTCGAGTCGACGAATCTGATGTTATATAATACAGTCAACCCTCTTTATACCGACACACGATGCAACGACAAAAATAGTTAATAATAATAATTTCGCTCAATAGGTGACAGTTAATCAGAAATTTTGCAAGACTATTGAACTTAATCATCTTACCAAGCAATATATGTTTTGGATATTTGTTATAATCGCCTCAATCATCATGAAAACACGCCTATATAATTTTGACCCCCTTAAACCCCGCTTTTATATAGAAAACCCGGGGTTTACAGGGGTATACATTATTTTTGTTATTTCTACTAAAAAACATAGATTGTGGGTACTCGTTAGAACCGCCTCGACGAGGCGGTTCTAACGAGTACCCACAATCTATGTTTTGAGCAGAAATATGAAAAATATCAGAATTTTTATCTGAAAAAATTGTCATTTTTTGGTGGTAAAATTTTCAGTGTATTTGAATAGGCCTGTTTTCGTAATGGTGGTGAGTCTAGCAAATCTTCAAACATGTTCTTTAAGGAAATCCGAATAAAACAAGACATTTTTACATATCGTTTTTTACTACGTTTTCTGATGTTGAGGCTCGTTCAATTTGTAGAAAGTACCGTATTCGACCTAATAACCGCACTTAACCCTATAAGCGCACAGTCAAGTAGTTCCGTAGTCTTCAGATAACAGCTAGAGTAATTTCTGTGACCTTCTTTATAGAGGAATACGTTTTGGATACCCATTCGAATTGCATCGACTTGTCGATGCAATTCAAATGGGTACCCAAAAATATGCTTTTATAAAGAAAATCAGAAAAACCAAAATAAAAAAAACCGCACAAACATCGCATAAGCATCATTTTGGTAAGTCTTCCTCTGATCTATTTTAAGTGAACCCTTAGTATATAAGTGGATACGTATTTTATCACAAGTTTTCTCAGTAATTATGAAAAACCTAAGCGCACGGTGCGGTAATTAGGTCGAATACGGTATTACACCTCAACCTCTTTATAACACTATTGTTGGGGTCCATAGCATAAACCGTGTTAGTTAAACAACCGTGTTATATCCAAACAAAAATGTATAGATTATATTGAAAAATGACCATTTATTTTATGGTCATTTTTCAATATAATCTATACATTTTTGGGATCCATCTTTCAACCGTGTTATATCCAAACTCGTGTTATAATGAACCGTGTTATAAAGAGGTTGAAATGTATTATGTATCTTTGATACTTGTGGTTGCATAGGATGACCTGAATCTGTGCATTTCGAAAAGGATCAAAGGTATTGCTGTCCCGATTATCGATTATAATCGATCGTCAATCATGTTTGCCTTTTGTGAGAATTGATCGGAGTAATCGGAAAATTCTATCCTTATGAACATACTTTTTCACACTTTTCATTTTAACAGGCTTTGTAAAAAATAAATACTAAGCTATTTATTAGGGTCTTTTTAGATTTGTGGTGTATAAAGGGGAAGAAATTTCATAACAATAGCCTGAAATAAGCATAGCTCAGATAAGGCACCTTTCAGCTAGATAGCTTTGATATTTTTTCATATTTCTCAACGAAAACATACGTTGTGGGTACTCATTAGAAGCGCATTGGCGAGACGCTTCTGATGAATATCCACAATGTATATTTTCATGCAAAAATAAGAAAAATATTATGTTGAAATCTCTTTATGTCTGGAGCCCAGAGTAAGTACGTGTACTTGGAAGAGGGCTGAAATCAGTATGAATATATTTACTGCAAGTACTATTACTCGATGATTAGTCAGTTTTTACAAAACGTATGTAAAAATATTACCACGAAGACAACTACTGCTTAAGCAAATTTAGGCGTTTGTATACGAAGACTCGATTGTAAACAATCGATCCAAAAATGGCGGAATATCTTCCAAGTGTATCCGTTCACTTAAATTTCGAATTTTCTTTGGCAGCAACGAACAGGAAGTCGGAGCGGCTGTAAAAAAGTGTGGAATTCCAAGAGAAGAACTATTTATCGTTTCCAAACTATGGGACAATGGTGTACAAGTATGCAAATCTCACTTTAGTGCAACTTTCAAAAAGTAAGCGTTACATAGCTATGCAGATTAACTTTGTAGAATAAAATGCATTTTGCGTAAAAATATCGGCTCGGTATGACCTAAACAATGTTAAAACTCCAACTTAAACACTTTACGTAAAATATCGTAGCTCCAGCTAAGAGCTTTGTCACGCTCAAAAATACTGGGCCCAGTTGTTCAAAGCGTCGTTAGCTTAACGAGCTCATTAAGGGTCATTTCGTTAACTGTTTTAGCGGATTCAATATACAATATTCTGATATTTTTGGCTGAAAAAATGTGAGTAGCATTTGCACTGCAAAAGCTACTCACATTTTTTCAGCAAAAAATTTCGGCATATTTGCGTATCACTCGATCTAAATTTTAACGAATCGTTAACTAACGACATCGTTAGCTTTGAACAACTGGGCCCAGACATTTTCTTTATTTCTCCACGTATGTTTTGGGTACTCATTAGAAGCACCTTGTATGAGTACCAATAACATACGTTTCCTTGTAGAAATATGAAAAAAATTTGTGTGAATGCCGGAGCTGCGAAAATGTTGAGATTTGTTTTATTTCTCAATTAATAAACAGATAATGTTTAGTGATTACTCATTAGAATCGCATTGGTGGCTTTTGCACGTGCTTACACATTAGAATAGTACTGGCAATTTTTCGACCAAAAGGTATGTTGTAGCTAATCATTAGAATAGCATGGGTGAAATCTCCGCATGAACGTATGTTATGGGTACACATTAAGGTGACAAGCTGCGATAATCTTGGGATCAAACATGGTTTTTCATACATTAACATTCGCAAGGTCCCGTGGGAGGTGTTGAAAACCGCGGCCGAAGGCCTCGGTTTTCAACACCTCCCAAGGGACCTGGCGAATGTTAATGCATTGAAAAACCATGTTTGATCGCTATTATTGCATAAAAACTGAAAACATTTGCTACATTTCGCGTTATTTCTTGCACTATTTTGTTTCGCCTTTTCACCGATTTCGCGCGAACGCTATTTCCACGGACTATGCTCGTTCTGGGGCAGGGCAGTACACATCTCGTGACGGCAGCAATTCTGTGTCCCTGGTACGAGCATATTGAAAGTTGCGTAGCCGTGCATTAACAGCGCGTGAATTGCCTTGTTAATACACGGCTTTTCTCCGGTTAATGCACGGCTGTTAATAACGTGCGGCACTGCTTTTTATGCAATAATCTGTATACAAAAAAAAACAACAAAAAAAACCAAAAAAAAACAAAAAAAAAAAAAAAAAACATACATTGTTAGAACTCTAAACGTATTTTTGTTTTCTTATTAAAGTGACCTAGCAGCGATGTTATATAAACAAAAATGTACCTTGTTGGTACCTATTAGATCCACCTTGGCCAACTATGCCTAAACGTATTTTTGGGTGATTAGAGTGATTAGCAGAGATGATACTTTGTTGATACTTATTAGAACCGCATTGGCCAACTATGCCTAAACGTATGTTTTGGGTAGTCACTAGAATGACTAGAAGCGATGGTATCAACACAAATTATTGCATAAAAAGCAGTGTCGCACGTTATTAACAGCCGTGCATTAAACGGCGAAACGCCGTGTATTAGCAAGGCAATTCACGCGCTGTTAATGCACGGCTACGCAACTTTCAATATGACCGTACCGGGGCCACAGATTTGCTACCGTTACGAGATGTGTACTGCCCGGCCCTAGAACATGCATAGTCCGTGGAAATTACGTTCGTGAGACATCGGTGAAAAGGCGAAACAAAATAGTGCAAGAAATAGCACGAAATGTAGCAAATGTTTTCAGTTTTTATGCAATAAAAGCGATCGAACATGTTTTTTCAAAGCATTAACATTCGCCAGGTCCCTTGGGAGGTGTTGAAAACCGCGGCCTTCGGCCTCGGTTTTCAACACCTCCATCGGGACCTGGCGAATGTTAATGCATGAAAAACCATATTTGATCCCTATAATAAGACCTTGGTGGCACTTAAAAGGACCGTCTTGGCCAAAGATGTCTTCTTTTGTTTTGGGTAATTAGAGTAACTATCAGGGATGATATCTCCACAAAATAGTACCTTTGTGGTACTTATTAGAACCGCTACGTCCAAATATGCCTAAACATTTGTTTTGGTACACATCAGATTGATTAGCAGCGATGTTATATCTACAAAAACGAATCTTGTTGGTAATTATATGAACCGCCTTGGCCAAATATGTCTAAACATATGTTTTGGTACTCATAGTAGTTACGAGCAGCGATATTTCATCAAATAAAGTACGTTCTTGGTGATAAAAATGCCTAAACGTATTTTTTTGGTTACTCATCAGAGTGACTAGTAGAGATGTTATGTATACAAATAGGACTAAGGTACCTTGTTGGTTCTTATTAGAACAGCCTTGGCCAACTATGCCTAAATGTATTTTTGGATACTCATTAGAGTGATTGCCTGCGCTAATATTACACAAAACGCACATTGTTGGGACTTATTAGAACCGCATTGGCCAGATATGCCTAAACGTATGTTTTGGGTAGTCACTAGAGTGACTAGCAGCTATGGTATTTCTACAAAATACAACCTTGATGGCACTTATAGGAACCGTCCTGGCCAAAGATGTCTTAACTAATATTTTGGGTACTCATTAGAGTGACTATCAGGGATGATCTCTCCATAAAATAGTACCTTCGTGGTACTAATTAGAGCCACCATGACCAAATATGCCTAAACGTACGCTTTTGTACTCATTAGAGTGACTAGCAGCGATGAAATCTCTACAAAAAGTACCTTGTTGCTACTTATTAGAACCGCCTTTGCTAAATATGTCTAAACGTATGTTTTGGTACTCAAAGTAATGACTAGCAGCGATATCTCTACAAAAAAGTACTTCGCTTGTGCCAAAATGCCTTAAAGTATGTTTTGGGTACTCATTAGAGTGGCTAGCAGAGATGATATCTCTGCAAAAACCTACCTTGGTGGTATTTATTACAACGGTCATGGCCAAGCAATGTCCGAACGTATGTTTTGCGTGCTCATTAGAATGACTAGCAGGGATGATATCTCAGCAAAAACGTATCTAAGGTATCATTAGAACCATCTTGGCCAGCTATGTCTAAACATATGTTTTGGGTACTCATTATATTGACTAGCAGCGATGCATCTCTCTACAAAAAACGCACCGTGATGATACCTTTGGGGTGTGGATACACTTTTGATGCAAGTATTTCTTTCAAAATCGTTTTCACTTCCTTCTGAAAAGGGTCATTATAATGACTGTCATGGATGATAAACATCGCAAAAACGTACCTTGGTGGACTTATTAGAACCGTATTGGCCAACTATGCTTGGTGGTACTTATTAGAACTGTTTTGGCCAACTATGCTTGGTGGTACTTATTAGAACAGTCGGCCAACTATGCTTGGTGGTACTTATTAGAACCGTCGGCCAACTATGCTTGGTGGTACCTATTAGAACCGTCTTGGCCAACTATGCTTGATGGTACTTATTAGAACCATCTTGGCCAACTATGCTTGGTAGTACTTATTAGAACCGTCGGCCAACTATGCTTGGTGGTACTTATTAGAACCGTATTGGCCAACTATGCTGGGTGGTACTTATTAGAACCGTCGGCCAACTATGCTTGGTGGTACTTATTAGAACCGTCGGCCAACTATGCTTGGTGGTACTTATTAGAACCGTCAGCCAACTATGTTTGGTGGTACTTATTAGAACCGGCTTGGCCAACAATGCTTGGTGGTACTTATTAGAACTTTCTTGGCCAACTATGCTTGGTGGTACTTATTAGAACCGTCGGCCAACTATGCTTTGTGGTACTTATTAGAACCGTCGGCCAACTATGCTTGGTGGTACTTATTAGAACCGTCTTGGCCAACTGTGCTTATGCGTACGTTTTAGACACTCAGCAGAGTGACTAGCAGCGATGATATCTCTGCAAAAACGTACCTACGGTACTTATAAGTACCACCTTGGCCAGCTATGTCTAAACCTATGTTTTGGAGACTTATTATAGTGACTAGCACCGATGGCATACATCGCAAAACACGTACCTTGGTGGTACTTATCGGAAACGCCTTGGCCAACTATGCCTAAACGTATATTTTGGATACTTATTATAGTGACTAGCACCGATGGCATACATTGCAAAACACATACCTTGGTGGTACTTATTGGAAACGCCTTGGCCAGCTATGCCTAAACGTATGTTTTGGGTACTCATTAGAGTGACTAGAAGCGATGATTTGTCTTCAAAAAACGTACCTTGGTGATACTTATTAGAACGTTGGGGTTTGGATACACTTTTAATGCAAGTAACTCTTTCAAAATCGTTTTCACTTCCTTCTAAAAAGGGATCTGTTCTAAAAGGAAAAAACTCTGCTCCCAAAAGGAGACTTTTTTTTTATCCTTTTAGAGTAGACAACTTTTCAGAAGGGACTTGATGTGCAGGAAAACAAACAGGAAGCCATTAAAGTTGTCTCCCTTGTCTATTAAGTGTTTCGAGTCCCCTTAATTAGTCTGTTCTTAAATGAGCGCTTTGATTCACAATAAATTTGCATTTGTGAGCTACCTCATGACAAAACCAACAAAATGGCACGTGAGCCCAACAAAATGGCATGTGAGCCCAACAAAATGGCATGTGCGCCCAACAAAGACTCAGATCAGTCTGGGCATGCGCCCAGCCTGATCAGAGTCTTTGGTGTCCGCATGAAGAAAGCTTGTTGCTTAGCTACTCTTTTAGTGCACAACGAAGACTCTGATCAGACTGGCGGATGCCCAGGGTGGTCTGAGTCTTCGCTGGGCGCACATGTCAGTTTGTTGATTTTATCACGAGGTGTCTCTTGTAATTTCAGGTTAGGTTTGGATTATGTAGATTTATATTTAATCCACTCACCTTACGGTGGAGATAATGTTGCCACATACAAACAGATGATGGAGTTCCAGAAACAAGGATTAATAAGGTAATGCGTTAAAGCGCTATTTAAGCCGCCTCATGACAAAACCAGCAAAATGACATGTGCGCCCAGCAAAGACTCAGATCAGCCTGGGCATCTGCTCGGTCTGTTCAGAGTTGTAGCTGTGCGCTCAGTGGGTAGATGGTTTCATAAACCCGGTAGCCGCGTATAGTATGAATTTTTCGGTGACTCAGTTGGATACGCGTTCGACTGGTGATCAGAGATCCCCGTCGGGTCCGGCAACATTCTTTCATGAAGATTGATCATGAAATATTTTCTACGGTCATTCTCTCACTTCCACTGATTCGATTAGGGCAGTTGCCAGTTTCTGACGAAATACTGGTTAACTGCTTAGAGGACTAAGCCTACCCAGGAAAATGTGTTGTAAGATAAACTGACTGGCTCGACATGACCATAATGGGTTGACTGGGCCGTAAACACAAACAAACAACCAGTTTGTCAGTTTCTGCATTAATACTGGTTAACTGCTTAGAGGACTAAACCTGCCCAGGAAAAGTTAGGTAAACTGACTGGCTTGGTATGACCCTTAATGGGCTGACTGGGCCGTAAAACCTCAGCTCATTCAAACCAATATGAATTTTATTATGTTAGTGACACAAAGCTTTTGGAGATTGGACAAGAGGTCATTATTACTATCATGATAAAGTAGATTTTGGTCAATGAAAAAAAAGGAGATTTGGTTTGTGATTAAGTTTGGCTACCCTACATGTGAAGCAAGTGATGATATTTTGGACGCGCAGATTTCAATTCGTATTAGGTGTATAATTCATAATTGCATCTGATAAATTTATTTCAGGTCAATAGGCGTCTCAAATTTTGGTGTTCACCACTTGAAGGGATTGATGGCAGCGGGTTGTCCAAAGCCCACTGTCAATCAGATAGAATTGCATCCATGGCAACAAAAACGTGATATCGTAAAGTTTTGTCAGGAGCAAGGAATAACCGTCATGGGTTACAGCCCTTTAGCAAAAGGAACACATTTGCGGGATCAAGACTTGTTAGATATGGAGAAAAGGTAGATTTTGTTTGTTACATGTAATTTGTCTTTCTTTTGATGCCTTTTCTGGCAGCAGGGAATGGTTGTCATTTGACATTGCCCTTTAGCACAAGGGAAAATACAGTCGAACCTCAATATCTCGAATACGGATAGCTCGTTTACCATGGATAATTCGAACTCGTTTTTGAATCACTATGAAGTTCTTCTGATAGCTCCAGAAAACAAATATTTATGGATTGTTTTTAATTTTTTATCATGACATTGTATGTTGTATGTACGCATTAGAATTCCTTATCAAGGCAATTCTAATGAGTACACTCAACATAGAATTATTAGGAAGCAAATCGAAAAAAAAACAAAAAAACAAAAAAACAACAACTACTTATGTCTCGAACAATTTTCAATGGTCTCAGAGACGTTCGAGCCATTCGAGTTCGACTGTATTTATGGTAGACAATGATAGGTAGTCCTGCTGAATAAATTAAGATGCTACTCCCACTTCTAATTTTCAGCCAATCAGATCACTTGATCCTGATTGTTGCTTTAAATATACATACTTAATGGCAAACAATGTAGATCCAGATCAGTTGGCTTCTTAAGAAGCCAACTGATCTGGATCTACACTGTTTGCAAAGACAGGGTATATCCGGGTTCAGCAGGACAAGGGTTAAGGAGAACACACAGCAAATAACGACAAACGTACCTAAATAATAATAATAATAATAATAATAATAAAAAAACTTTTAAGCTGAACAGTTTGGTGAAGAAAAAATATGAAAATCGGTCAAAAATTACAACAGTTATTGGGCTTTAAAGATCTAGAAAATTGAAGCCGCCGTTTTTATAAGTGGCGTCATATTTACCTAATTGAATTGATTGTGTTGGGGTTTAACGACACGTCAGCCCTTGTGGGTCATTTTGGATCGTCTCCCGGAGACATTAGTGGTGGTCATGGTACCCAAGCCATAAATCAATCTCATAAATCCGTAAACGAATGACGAATCAAAATGTTCAGACCAACAGACATGGACCCCAGAATAAAGGGAGAAATGAGATAGAAGAGATGGTACAGGAGATGAAAAAGAGGAATAGGAAAGAAAGAAGGAAAAGAAAGTGAAGGAACAGAAGAAAAGCGAACAATAGCTTCTCTCCTTTATAGACGCTTTAAAATGGCAAATCATTCGGACTTGCAGAAATAAGTTTAAACTTCATCAAGTCAAATGTTTTAGAATACATACATCGTAACGTGACAGATGTAATGATATTTTACGACTTCTAGTTACTTGTATAACCTAACCATGATTAAAAATGATAAAATGCGAGATTATTTATCATACGACTTCTAGTTACTTGTTTTACCTAACCATGATTCAAAATGACAAAATGCGCCTCACTAAGGCGGTTCTAACGAATACCCACAATCTATGTTTTGAGCAGGAATATGAAAAATATCAGAATTTTTTATCAGAAAATTATCCTTTTTTAGTTTTATAATTTTCAATACATTTGAATAGGCGTGTTTTCGTAATGATATATGGTTTGTGTACAGAGGCCATTCATTTATGTACGTGTACCTGATTTCAGCAGACAATGTTTCCAGAACACGTTTTTGTAATATAAAATAGGCTTCCTTTACACAGTATATAAAAGATACGCAGTAGTTTTTCAGACTTGCAATAACGATTTCAATGTAGAAATAGGCTATTTATAGTCGACTGGTAATAGCGCTTTTACGTTAAAAGCGTTATTGCCTGTCGACTGGTAATAGCCATTTTCACGTATAAGGCTATTACCAGTCGACTGGAAATAACCATTCCGATATTTTTTTTTCACGTTGGGGTTCAATATTTTCAGATACGGGAAAAGTGCGGCTAAAATTATGATACGATGGAGTGTTCAGAAAGGGTTTATTACAATTCCTAAATCATCCAAACCAGAGAGAATAAAAGAGAATATGGACGTGTTCGACTGGACCCTTAGTGATGATGACATGAAAATATTGGTAAGAATAAATCATCCCGTAAAGTTGCTCGTCGCAGTACTGGCTGTTTCAGTAGTGTCAACATTGACGGGTGTCAAAGCTACCAGTCGATAGCAGTATTGACTATACCAGTATTGCCCACATGGCTGAGCGACAGAACTCCCGGTCGTTAGTAGAACTGGTTGTACAAGTAGTGTATACTCATAGCTCTAAAGGGTAATTCCTTTTAGAATCTGCCTATAGTAGTGTCAAAGCTACCAGTCGATAGCAGTACTTGAGGTACAGTATCGTCCATATTGATGGGTGTGGAAACTTCTAGTCTATCGCAATACTGGTTGTTACAGTATCGTCCACATTACTGGGTGTAAAAACTCCTTGTCTATAACAGTACTGGTTGTACCATTATTGTCCACATTACTGGGCGTAGAAACTCATTGTAATTGGCGGTACTGGTTGTACCAGTATTGTCCACATTACTGGGTGTGGAAACTCCTTGCCGATAGCTGTAATAGCTGTACCGGTATTGATAACATTGCTGGACGTGGAAACTCCAAGTCGATAGCAGTGCTGGATGTACCAGTATTGTCTACATTACCATGTGTGGAAACTCCTTGTCAGTAGAAGAACTGGTTGTAGCGGTATTGTCCACATTACTGGGTGGGGAAACTCCTTGTCGATAGCAGCACTGATTGTTGAAGTATTGTTTTTATCCCCCGACCAATAGGTTCGTGGGATATAGCGATCAGCATGGCGTCCGTCCGTCCGTCTGTGGACGCATCCTTGTGCATAACTTTGATATCCTTAGACATATTTTGATAATATTTGGTAGGATTTTAGAGGAGAACCAGTAGGCGTGTCGCGTGCAAGAGAGACAACTCTCACTGTCTTCGTTAGGTAGTTATCTCCCCTGAAGCCGAAATCTTGTATTTGGTAGGGATGAAGAGGAGGACCAGTAGGCATGTCGCGTGCAAAAGGGACAACTCTTACTTTATTCATTATGTAGTTATCTCCCCTGAAGCAGAAATTGTACTCATCTTTGTGTGCTCCATAACTTTGATACCCTTAGACATATTTTGATAATATTTAATAGGAATGAAGAGGAGGGCCAGTAGGTGCGTCGCGTACAAGAGAGACAACTCTCACTGTCTTCCTTATATAGTTATTCACCCTGAATCCGAAATCTTGTGCAGGCCATAACTCCCATACTGTTCGAGATAATTTGATATTTGCTAGAGATGAAGAGGAGGTCCAGTAGGCGTGTCGCGTTCAAGGGAGACAACTGTCACTCTATTTGTTTTGTAGTTATCTCCCATGAAACCGAAATCTTGTGCAGGCCATAACTTTGACACCCTTATACATATTTTGATAATGTTTTATAGAAATGAAGAGGAGGACCAGTAGGTGTGTTGCGTGCAAGAGAGACAACTTATGTCTTCATTATATAGTTATCTCCCCTGAAGCCGAAATCTTGTTCAGGCCATAACTCCCATACTGTTTGAGATAATTTGAAAATATTTGGTAGGGATGAAGAGGAGGACCAGTAGGCATGTCACGTGCAAGAGAGACAACTCTCACTTTCTTCGTTATGTAGTTGTCTCCCCTGAAGCCGAAATCGTATGCAGGCCATAACTCCCATACTGTTTGAGATAATATGATAATATTTGGTAGAGATGAAGAGGAGGAGCAATAGGCATGTCACATGCAAGAGAGACAACTCTTTCTTCTTCGTTATTTAGTAATCTCCCCTGAAGCCAGAATTTTGTGCACTCCATAACTTTGATACCCTAAGACATATTTTGATAATGTTTTGAAGAAATGAAGAGGAGGACCAGTAGGCATGTCGCATGTAAGAGATAACTCTCACTTTCTTCTTCGTTATGTAGTAATCTCCCCAGAAGCCAAAATCTTGTGCACTCCATAACTTTGATACCCTAAGACATATTTTGATAATGTTTTGTAGAAATGAAGGGGAGGACCAGTAGGCGTGTCAAATGTAAGAGAGACAACTCTCACTTTCTTCATTATGTAGTTACCTCCCCTGAAGCTAAAATCATGTGCGCTCCATAACTTGGATACTCTTAGGCATATTTTGATAATGTTTTGTAGAAATGAAGAAGTGGACCAGTAGGCATGTCCCATGCAAGAGAGACAACTCTCCCTTTCTTAGTGATGTAGTTATCTCCCCTGAAGCCTCAATCTTGTGCAGGCCATAACTCCCATACTGTTTGAGATACTATGATAATATTTGGTAGAAATGATGAGGAGGACCAGTAGGTATGTCAAATACTAGAGAGACAACTTCACTTTCTTCTTCATTATGTAGTTATCTCCCTGAAACTAAAATCTTGTGCGTTCCATAACTTTGATATCCTTAGACATATTTTGATAATATTTGGTAGAGGCATTGGTATTGAACAGTAGGCATGTCCCATACAAGAGACACAACTCTCCCTTTCTTCGTTTTTTAGTTATCTCCCCTGAAGTCGAAATCTTGTGCAGGCCATAACTCCCATACTGTTTGAGATAATATGATAATATTTGGTAGAGATGAAGAGGAGGACCAGTATGTCGCATGCAAGAGAGAAAACTCTCACTTTCTTCTTCATCATGTAGTTATCTCCTTGAAGGCAAAATCTTGTGCGTTCCATAACTTTGATACCCTAAGACATATTTTGATAATGTTTTGTAGAAATGAAGAGGAGGACCAGTAGGCATGTCGCATGTAAGAGACAACTCTCACTTTCTTCTTCGTTATGTAGTAATCTCCCCAGAAGCCAAAATCTTGTGCACTCCATAACTTTGATACCCTAAGACATATTTTGATAATGTTTTGTAGAAATGAAGGGGAGGACCAGTAGGCGTGTCACATGTAAGAGAGACAACTCTCACTTTCTTCATTATGTAGTTACCTCCCCTGAAGCTAAAATCATGTGCACTCCATAACTTGGATACTCTTAGACATATTTTGATAATGTTTGGTAGAAATGAAGAAGTAGGCATGTCCCATGCAAGAGAGACAACTCTCCCTTTCTTAGTGATGTAGTTATCTCCCCTGAAGCCTCAATCTTGTGCAGGCCATAACTACCATACTGTTTGAGATACTATGATAATATTTGGTAGAAATGAAGAGGAGGACCAGTAGGTATGTCACATACAAGAGAGACAACTCTCACTTTCTTCTTCATTATGTAGTTATCTCCCTGAAGCTAAAATCTTGTGCGTTCCATAACTTTGATATCCTTAGACATATTTTGATAATATTTGGTAGAGGCATTGGTATTGAACAGTAGGCATGTCCCATGCAAGAGAAACAACTCTCCTTTTCTTCGTTTTGTAGTTATCTCCCCTGAAGCTGAAATCTTGTGCAGGCCATAACTCCCATACTGTTTGAGATAATATGATAATATTTGGTAGAGATGAAGAGGAGGACCAGTAGGTGTGTCACATGCAAGAGAAAACTCACACTTTCTTCTTCATCATGTAGTTATCTCCGTGAAGGCAAAATCTTGTGCGTTCCATAACTTTGATACCCTTAGACATATTTTGATAATATTTGGTAGAGGCATTGGTATTGAACAGTAGGTGTGTCACCTGCAAGTGAGACAATCTCTGCTGTGGTTGTTTTCTAGTTACCTCCCCTGAATGAATTTCTAAGCTAAATCCTTGAGTATGTGGTTTGAAATATTTTGATAATATTTGGTAGAGGCACAGATGAGGACCAGTACGCATGTTGTGTTCAAGAGTACTCTCACTTTCTCCATTATGTACTTATCTCCCCTGATGCCAAAATCTTGTGCAGAAATATAACTCATATACTGTTTGAGATAACTTGATAATTTTTAGTAGGGACACATATCAGGTCAAGAAGGTGTGTAGCATGCAAGAACGACAACTTTTACTCTATTGATTTTTTTACCCCAATAAATATACAGCCAGTTCATTTACCTTTAGAAGGCATTTATTTTTGTTATTATTTCTGAATATGTACATTCACAAATTCAAAGTATTTGCAAATATTGTGTATCCTGTACAAATTATCACATCAGAAGTAATTATTAGATAATTTTGACAAATAAATAAATAAATAAATAAAAGAACACGCAAAAATAAAATCATACAAAGTACACCTATTTTTGTTTTCACTTATTATTTTGGTCACATTTCATACTATCTTTCGTCTTTTTTTGTTCTTGTTCAATATATCCATGATATCGACTGAAATACACTAAATTTAGAAATGTCGGTTTGGTCGGGGGGTTTGCCATCTCCTCTGATGGCTATTTTTATTGCTGGGTGTGGAAACGCCTGGTCGATAGCAGTTCTGGTTGTACCGGTATTGTTTACATTCCTGAGTGTGGAAATACCTTGCAGATTGTAGTACTGGTTGTACTAGTATTGTCCATATAACTATATGTGGAAACGCCTTGTCAAAAGCAGTACTGGTTTTACCAGTTTCCACATTACCGTGTGTGGAAACTCCTTGTCGATAGAAGTATTGGTTGTACCGGTATTTTCCACATTACTGGATATGGAAACTCCTTGTCGATAGCAGCACTTGTTGTAGTAGTATTGTTTACATTGCTGGGAGTGGAAACGCCTGGTCGATAGCAATACTGGTTGTACCGGTATTGTTTACATTCCTGGGTGTGGAAACATCTTGCAGATTGTAGTACTGTTTGTACTGTATTGTCCACATTACTGTATGTGGAAACGCCTTGTCGATAGCAGTACTGTTTTTACCAGTTTTGTCCACATTACTGGGTGTGGAAAAGCCTTGTCGATAGCAGTACTGGTTGTACAAGTATTGTCCACAATGCTAGACATGGACACTCCTTGCCGATAGCTGTACTGGTTGTACCAATATTGTCCACATTACTGGATGTGGAAACGCCTTGTTGACAGCAGTTCAGGTTGTACTAGTATTGACTACATTGCTGAATGTAATGATATTCCTATCAATAGCAGTACTGGTTGTACCAGTATTGTCCACATTAATGGGTGTAGAAACGCCTTGTCGAAAGCAGTGCTGTTTGTACTAATATAGTCTACATTGCTTGGTGTAGAAATTCCTAGTCGACAGTGGTACTGATTGAACCAGTATCAGCCACATTATTGGGTGTATAAAATTCTAAGTCGATAGCAGTATTGGTTGCATCAGTATCATCCTCGTTGCTGGGTTTGGAAACTCCTAGTTGATGGTTGAACTGGTTGCATCAGCATCATCCACATTGCTTGGTGTGGAAATGCCTAGTCGATAACAGAAGTGGTTGTACCGGTATCATCTACATTGCTCAGTGTGGAAACTCCTAGTCGATCGCAATACTGGTTGTACCAGTATCTTCCACATGCTGGGTGTAGAAACCCTTTAACCACTGGTAGTACTAGGATAGCAGTATTGCCTTGATTATTGGGTGTTATAAGTTTCAGTCGATAGCAGTGCTGGATGTATCATTATTGTCCACATCACTAGGTGTGGAAACTCATAGTCGACAGCAGTATTGGCTGTGGAAGCAAAGCAATGTGCAGGGCTGCATACGTCCCTAGAGTCTCTTAAGCAGAATTTGATTTTCCAAGATATCAGTATGGGCTCAGTTATCCGAAGGAAAAAATAAATAAAATCCATCCTATTATAAATCTTCTTATCTTTTAAGCAAACTCATTTGAGCCAGTTTCAAATTTTCAGAAATGAAACTCGGGCTACATTAAATATGAACATTGGATAATCGTAAACCCATATTGAATGCCTTTTTCTGCATGAAAACAACTATTAGTTTTATATTGCTAAAATATATAGACATCAGTATTAACGAGATAGTTTTATGTAAATTTCAGGACGGAAAACCCCAGACAAGCTGCACTTGGAATCCCTGTGATAGTCCTTGGGAGGGCTAAACTCTGTCTGACTAGCGAAATAGTATTTTAGCTTTTAGATATTACTAGTCAACATATTTCACCCTTCTCATGCTGAACACGACATGCACTGTCTTAGCAAACAGTGTAGCTCCAGATCAGTTGGCTGAAGCCAACTGATCTGGATCTGCACTGTTTGTCTTTAAATATGTGAATTTCTATCAAAAACCCGGATCAAGTAATCTGATTGGCTGGAAATTAGGTGGGCGTGGCATCTTAATTTATTCACCAAGACAAGGGTTAAGGAGAAGGGGGACATGTTCAGGATAAGTTTCTGTCAAAATTGTTTCTTATTCTGAAAACTGGTCTACTCGTGGGAACAACGTCTTTCCGTTTAGAGTAGACCCCTTTTCAGAAGGGACTTGACATGCTGAAAAGCAAACAGGAAGTCATCAGAGTTGATCTTGACCTCCCTCGGCGGAATTGGCTGAAAATCTACCAAGTGTATCCAGTCCCCTTAACTGCGGTTGGGGCAGTACGAGGAGAGCGCTGTTTTCAAATATTCGTCGGATGTTGAACCCCGGTGAACTGTAGTTTGTACAGATTAGAACAGGCCAGAACCTAAACATACAAGCTCATTTTCTAAATGGAACGCACACAAAACAAAGTGCCACAAGTTTTGGCTGATATACATGACGACGTTACTATTGAACAGTCCTGGCGAGCTGAGCGAAACGCGTTGACACGGTTTTAAACATTGTTGTAATATATATATATATATATATATATATATATATATATATATATATATATATATATATATATATATATATATATATATATATATATATACACACACACACACACACACACAATATATATATATATATATATATATATATATATATATATATATATATATATATACACACACACACACACACACACACACACCAAATGTCTTCCTGAAAATCTGGTGTTAATGCAGTGGAAATAAAAGTAAAAAAGGATTGCCTTTGGAAACAAAGACATATTTTCACGAAAATTGAAGATTCGGTTTGATTGAGTGTCTTCATATGCAACGCTGTAGTTTGCGAGGCTGCTTACGCCCGCGGTAGAAGTTTACTGGATATACAGTGTTTTATTACATTTTCAGCAGTGATTTACTGAGATTTCTCGGTGAATTATATATTCACCGAGTGAAATATTTCATTTCGAACCTTTTGACGTCACAATTGCTAGGCGACGTTGCTGACGTTGTTGGTAACAACATTAACAACAGTTGACGTTTCGCGGAAAATTTGATAAAATCATGGAGATCAGGGCCCAGTTGTTCAAAGCTAACGACGTCGTTAGTTAACGATTCGTTAAAATTTAAATCGAGTGATACGCGAATATGCTGAAATTTTTTGCTGAAAAAATGTGAGTAGCTAAAAGCTACTCACATTTTTTCAGCAAAAAATATCAAAATATTGTATATTGAATCCGCTAAAACAGTTAACGAAATGACCCTTAACGAGCTCGTTAAGCTAACGACGCTTTGAACAACTGGGCCCAGACTGCAATTTTCACGTCCATTTGGCGTTTATTGAGTAAAGGCCTGCAACGCAAATATAAAGTATGATTTTCTTGATAATCCAATTCAACTTTCGTGACATGGTTGTACCTGTATTTCAAGCACAGGATAATTTTTACATTAAAGTGAAAACAAGATGGCGACTGATTTTTAAACTAAACCACGCCTCCTGAAATTCATGCACTGACTGGAACTATTTTGGTAGGAAATCATAACGGCTGAATAACCGGTGAAAATTCAAAGATAAAACATAAATGAAAATAAACAGTTTATTTGGTTGTTTTGATCGATTACGGAGAAATAATTCACGCGTGTTCTAAGGCTTTCGTGTAAAAAACTCGTTCGCTTCGCTCACTCGTTTTTTACGCGCAAGCCTTAGAACACTAGTGAATTATTTTTCCGTAATAGATCAAAACAAACAAATAAACTCTATATAAAAACAAATATTGATTAGTTGATTATAGCAGCTTTCAGCATTGTTTGCCATATAGCTCGTGTTTCTGTCTGCTTGCGATGATCTTTGGACAACATAAATACTAGATTCTGTAGTGCTACGCAAATTCACAAACCTTTTGATAGTTTATAGTGAAATGTGCTGTAAATATAAATAATTGGCTCAACACAGCTCAGTCACATGTTCCGTGCTTTGCTTGTGGTCTTGATAGTACATGTTTATTTGTGAATGGGAGAATATTCAATCAGACTTTATTAACCCTTAAAGCGCTAAGCAAAATTTGAAGCAGACGACATTCTAATTTTTATTTTATTTTATTTTTTTCAGAGAAAACAAGTCTTACAAGTCTTGATATTTCATGTGAATCGTCTGCCAATGTCAAGACTTGTTTTCTTCGGAAAAAAAAAAAAAAAATATATATATATATATCGTCTGCTTTAGTTGTGTGATTGGTGCTTTAAGGGTTAACACATTTTTTGATCTGCCTAGTCAGTAATATAAAAGAAATAAATGCAATGATTGAATAAAATGCAAATGGATTACAGCGCGCCATTATATGTTTTATAATTATATTTCTATTTATTAAACTTTGTTTCGCTGTTGCGAAATCGACTTAACCCTTGTCCTGCTGAAACCTGATATACCCTCATTTGCAAACATTTCTTCAGAAGCCAACTGATCTGGATCTACACTACTGGCCATTCAGTATGTGAATTTGTATCAGAAATCTGGATCAAGTAATCTGACTGGCTGAAAATCAAAAGTGGGTGTGGCAACTTAATTTGTTCAGCAAGACAAGGGTTAAGAATGTTTAAAACCCTGATATGGGTATCTTATGATATGCAATAAACGGAGAGGGCTCTTACTTAATTTGCGGATAATGCAGGCCCTGGCCATCCTGCGCGAATTGACGCAGGCTGATCAGGTCCTTCATTGTCCACATACAGATTCAACAGATACTGTGGTTTATGTTGACAAACAAAAACTGTCCTGATCAGACTGCATGGGTAGCTAGGGTGTAACAATACACCAATATATCGATGTATCATGATAGTGACTGCCGTGATAGTGATATCATGCTTGTGTTTTCAATTATCGACAGCTATCGGTGATAGTCGACAATCAGCCCTAATGGATATGCATGCTGATCTGGGACACGACAGTCAGCCCTAATGGATATGCATGCTGATCTGGGGCAGGACAGTCAGCCCTAATGGACATGCATGCTGATCTGGGACACGACAGTCAGCCCTAATGGACATGCATGCTGATCTGGGACACGACAGTCAGCCCTAATGGACATGCATGCTGATCTGGGACACGACAGTCAGCCCTAATGGACATGCATGCTGATCTGGGACACGACAGTCAGCCCTAATGGATATGCATGCTGACCTGGGACACGACAGTCAGCCCTAATGGACATGCATGCTGATCTGGGACACGACAGTCAGCCCTAATGGACATGCATGCTGATCTGGGGCACGACAGTCAGTCCTAATGGACATGCATGCTGATCTGGGGCACGACAGTCAGCCCTAATGGACATGCATGCTGATCTGGGGCAGGACAGTCAGTCCTAATGGATATGCATGCTGATCTGGGACACGACAGTCAGCCCTAATGGACATGCATGCTGATCTGGGACACGACAGTCAGCCCTTATGGACATGCATGCTGATCTGGGACACGACAGTCAGCCCTAATGGACATGCATGCTGATCTGGGACACGACAGTCAGCCCTAATGGATATGCATGCTGATCTGGGACACGACAGTCAGCCCTAATGGATATGCATGCTGATCTGGGATTTCGCTTATCGCATATAAGAGAGATTTTTCCTCGTTGTGCATCAGCTATCACCTTAACCAATGTCATGCTCAATAAATTAAAATGCCACACCCACTTCTAATTGTCAGCCAATGAGATTGCTCGATCTAGGTAGTTAATACAAATTCACGTACTAAATAACAAACAGTGCAGATCCAGATCAGTTGGCTTCTTCAGATCTGGATCTACACTGTTTGCAAAGGCAGGACGTATCCGGATTGAGTAGGACTAGGGTGAACAATGGCAGATCGATGCCAGGATCCTTACTAGAATATGCAAATGACTTGAGACACTTATTTCAGGTTGTACCAGCTGATAACATAACACATAAACTTTTTAACAAAAAAGCTATTTTGATTTTTAAATTCTTCGAGTTTTATACTTTCGTGCATAACTGACTCATTATAAAAAACGTTTCAATATTTAAAAAAACCAACAAAACAAAACCAACAAAAAAAAAACACAACAAAAACAAAACAAAACAAAAAACAACAACAACAAACAAAAACAAAACAAAAAAAAAAAAAAACAAACAAAGAAAAACAACAACAAAAAACAACAACAAACAAACAAAAAAAACAACAATATACCATTTCGATGCAAATGACCGTCATGAGTTTACGCGTCATTAAACGTGAACTCATCCTAGCGTTGTCTGACATCGAAAAATAAATGTCGAGGATGTATTCGGGGAACACAGGTCTCCCAAGACGCTGATGAGACTCGAGGGACGAAAACGACAACACAGAACGAGAACACACAATTGATGAGAAACTGCTAATGTCAGCAGCACAATTGATGGGTAGGTGGAAGAAAGGGGAGACAACGTAAACCTGGGCCCAGTTGTTCAAAGCTAACGACATCGTTAGTTAACGATTCGTTAAAATTTACATCAAGTGATACGCAAATATGCTAAAAATTTTTGCTGAAAAAATGTGAGTAGCTTTTGCAGTGCAAAAGCTACTCACATTTTTTCAGCACAAATATCAGAATATTGTGTATTGAATCTGCTAGAACAGTTAACGAAATGACCCTTAACGAGCTCGTTAAGCTAACGACGCTTTGAACAACTGTGCCCTGGTTTTATACGCGACAAATTGCACCCTAAATTCTGATTGTTCCAACTGCACATAATTGGCAGGCGTTTCTAAACTCATCCATGGGGATACACAGAAAAAAACAAACATAAAAATTCACCTTTCACCTTTTTGATGGAACAAAAATGCGGACTGGACTACAACAAACTGGAAGTCAGAGCAAAACAAAATCACTAATAAAACCACGCTGAGCCCGAACATAGCCAAGGGATGTCGAGCACGAGTCAACTAGAAAATGTTTATGATTGAATCGTGACCTGGCCCACCATCGTGCGATTAAATAGGGCTGCAGTTGTTAACCCATTTATGCATAGCGTCCAATAAAAGGGAAATTAGAAAATAGTGTAGATCCCGAATCAGACCCCACAGAATGCAGCATCTAATCTGAGTCTACACGTTTTGCATTAAATACAGGATTTTTAAGTCATGGTTATAATAAAAAGCCTACCAGACATTCCTTCTATTTGAAATCAACCAGGTAGAAGAGTAGATTCTTCATAAATGGATTAAGCTGCATTAGGTTAATCACTTGGCATGCATTCTATCGCATATGATCGCTCTATATCCTATACTTAATATCGCTAATGCTCTTATTGAATAATAACCAACAACTGCCCTAAATTTGTGAAGAAAGTCATCGCCAGGTTATACGTAGAGTTTATACATACTACATGCAAACAGGACACTTTTTATCCTGTGCACAATGCACATCTAACAGGATACTTTTTGCATGTATATGGGCCTGCGGCTGAGACAAGGGACCTAAGAACATACGCGAACAGAAAGATCCACGCAATCTGGTCAGCATTTTTGCTGTTCGCCTACACAATCAGGGGACCTTGTTGAAGATATATGACTAACAGCAAAGATCTTGACCCGACGCGTGGCTGCGCAAACTTGTCCCGGGCTTCACCATAGTAAAGTCCCTAGAAGTCCTTGTTGTCAGACGGCGGCGCATATAAGAGAAGCGATAAAAAATAAATATTGAGAGACCCAGAAAAGGCACAGAACATAGCCTTCTAAGGGACCAGATAATGGCTTAAGGGCCTCGGATGGTTTCTTAAATGTTATTCAGAAAGAAAAAAAATAATCATTTATAGCAAATACAGTCAATCCTCTTTATACCGACACTCGATACAACGACAATTTCGTTATAATGACAATTTGAAAGTCACAAAACCTTAGCTCAGGAGGTGACAGTTAAGGAAACATTACGCAAGAGTATTGCATTAAAATTCAAGAAACATATGTTTTGGATATTTGTTAGAATCGCCTCTTTGAGGCGATTCTAACAAATATCCAAAACATATGTTCTATGAGGAAATAAGAATAAAACAAGGTCTCTTTTTTATATATCATTCTGTCCATTTAGGATTCTGTACAACAGCAGATTCATTATAATGGCAACATTATTGGGAACAAATGCTGTCGTTGTAACGAGGGTTCACTGTATTTAAAGCGCCAGAGTGGCCGATTGGTTAGCATTTACCGACTTCGAATCACGAGGTCCCGGGTTTGAACCCCTCTGGAAGTGGAATTCACCTTATGAATGTATGGCGCTTTGAAATATATATGCTTGTAATTTCTATATTTAGCCCGTTCAGCTGTGCAGACCAACATAGATGCCCATGCAAACAGTCTAGATCCAAGCTAGCAAACAGTGTAAATCCTGATGATACCTCGTTTCGAACCGTCTCATCAGGATTTACACTGTTTGCCAGTCTGCTTTTCAGCTTAGACTGAAACTCCTATTTTCAACAATAGACATGTCCAACTTCAGAGATGGAAGAGACCACTTCAGGAACTAAGGGATGAAAGGGTTAACATCCCATCAACAATATTATTGTCATCTTTGGGTCTTTGGCAACTAAGTAAATAGTTTATCGCTATCTTTAGGAAACATTTGAAACAAAACTATTTTCAATACTATTATTTTGGCCGCCGGATGACATAAAGGCCCTTAGGGCATATACGAATGGTGAAGCCCCAGACCAGCCTGCGCAGACACACATGGGCTCAGGATCTCTGCTATTAGTCCTGTATCTTCTACAATGTTCCTATATCGTGTAGGTGAACAGCAAAGATCCTGACCAGACTGCGCGGATGCGCAGTCTGGTCTGGATCTTCGCTGTTCGCATATGTTCCAAGATCCTTTTTCTCAGCCACTGGCCAATTTATTATCCTTCAATATTATTTTTGTTTAAATACTAGAACGGTAAGGAGATTAGGTGTCCATTTTTGAGTCGGAAACCTTACTTTCAGACAGGTACTTCCAGCGAAGATTCACATCTGCTCACACATTCGCGCAGTCTGATCAGAATCTTCACTGGCCTCATTTTGGATAGCCAAGGACGCAAATTTCTTCATGCATACAACGAAGACTGATCAGACTGCGCGAATGCGCAGGCTGATTTTAGACTTCCTCGGGTGCACATGTCAGAAGGTACGTTTTCTCCCATTCAGGCTCACATTTTGGGTAAATGGTATTATACGGAAGTTACAATCTCGTCCACGGAACTGTCCAATATTTTCAAACTCCGCATTATGGTTTTGAAAATGAACACAGTCCTGTTTTATTGAATCCAGTAAATATCGCCAGCATTGGTGTTTGATCATAGAACACTTCCACTGAAATGATCTTTAGATCTTCATCCATTTCCGCCACGCATGCGCCGTACAGTTCAATGGTCTCTCCTGTAGGGTTTGTGTCCATGTATTGACCTTCCCAAGGTCCTCAGTGACGCCATTTAAACGCGACTACAGGTAGTCCTGTTATGCAATACAGAAACTCCAACTATTTATTTATTTATCGTTTACCACTTCGGATAAAATTTTTTGAAGACGACATGTTGAAAAAGTTTTCTTCTTTCACTCAGAAAACATGTTTTGACATTTCACGCAAACTGTCTCCATTGGACATATTTTGCATGAAATTTCAAATCCTGTTTTCTGGGAAAAATAAGAAAAATATCACCAATCTATTTTTATTCAGTTATTTATTTATCGCTTAGCACAGAGTAAAATTTTCAGCAGACGACATATTGAAATATTTTCCCCATTTTTTCCCTTAAAACAGCTTCTGACATTTCATACATAAAAAGTCTCCATTGGAGACAATTTGCATGAAATGTCTGACCCTGTTTTCTGGAAAAAATATCATCAATTTGTTGTCTGCTGAATTAACCAAGTGACTGGTAGAGGTTAACCAGACAATTCAAAATCTGCAATATTTGTAATAGACAGGACCCAGTTGTTCAAAGCATCCTTAGCTTAAAGAGCTCGTTAATGATAAATTCGTGAACTGTTGTAGCTGGGGTATTTTCAAATACATGGATATTTTTGCTGCAAAAATGTGAGTAGAGACGATTCTAACAAATATCCAAAACATATGTTTTATGAGGAAAAATGAATAAAACAAGGTATTTTTTATATATCAGTCTATCCATTAAGGATTGTTTACAACAGCAAATTCATTTTAATGGCAACATCTTTGGAAACAAATGCTGTCGTTGTAACGAGGGTTCACTGTACGTAATTTGGAGCTGCATTAGAATTAATGGTGAAGTTTCGTGTGAGTAAAACTGTTTAAGCCGCACGGTAGTGTTCCTACTGGCAGATCCTGTGCTATAATAAACTGTTACAAGACAAAATATTTAGACGTAAACGTCTAAGTACTAGCGCAAATTGTGTTCATGTTTACATAGAGATATGGGACAAGGGTATACTCAAGTTTAATAAATTTTCAGTGTAACAGGTAAAATCGAACAACAATGTGATTCTGTAACTTTCGCTGCCACAGGCGATAATGTGAGGCTTTTGCAAACAGCATAGATCCAGATGAGACGGCTCATATGAACCGTCTCATCTGGATCTACGCTGTTTGGCATTCAGTCTTTCAACTTTAGGTATAAACTTCTTTTCAAGCGATAATTTGTTAAAAAAGAAAAGCAGACGACAAATGTCGTCTGAAATTTGGCACCGAAAGAGTTAATGTTTGCTTTTATTAAGCTTTATGAAATTTCTTGATTGAAATGAAAATAAAATTGACATTAATCTGTTTATAACACATTTTTTTTTATTTATTTTTTTTTTATATTTGCCGGGATCGCCACAAACCGACGTCCCGGCAAATATAAAACGTCCGTAATGAGCTAATCGAATAGTCTTCCATATGTAAAAATCAAAAGCTATATTAAGAGACCGGCGCGATTCTCGCGCCGGTCAATAAGGCTGTTCCTGTGTATTTATATTTTTTACCAACATTTTTATCTTTCTTTTAGAACATACGAGGGATGTTCGAAATGAATTGCTTATTTCTATCTGGAGACTTCAAATTTCAAGTTAGCCCAAAAGTACTCATTTCATGCCCTCGAAGTAATCCCCGTGGCTAGAAATGCAAAGTTTCAGCCGATGTATCCACTTCTTGAAGGCGTCACGGTACGCTGATTTGGGCACAGTAATAAGGTACTGATGAATGGCAGATCAAAGTGCCTGTCGGGAGTGGTATTTCCGCCCAGCAAGGAATGCTTTCAATTTCGGAAACAAAAAGAAATCACATGGGGCAAGGTCTGGGGAATACGGGGGGGTGAGGAAAAGCAGTTACTTTTTCTTTCTTCAAAAACGCCGTAACTATTGCGGAGGTATGAGCTGGGGCATTGTCATGTAGAAGACGGACATGTTTAAAACCAGTGGCAGGGCGTCGTTTCTGATAATACTTTTTCCGTTTCTTCAGTACTACGTCTTTGTAGTACTTTCCGGTGATGCTTTTGCCCTTTTTCACTGACACTTTTATTGCGACTCCTTCACCAGAGAAGAAGATTGCATACAAAACCTTCTTTGTAATCAAAGAACGTATGGCAATTATTGGGCGTTTGCTGTGTTTAGTGGCCCAGATCTTATTGCCAACCTTTCTGACGGGCTCAATATAATGGACCCAGGTTTCATCACCTGTGACGATATTGGCAAACTGCTTTTTGTCATATTTTGTAAACATTTGAAGCAGCTTTTTGGCCACTTTAACCCGTTGCCTCTTTTGCTCGTCAGTCAACAGATGTGGCACCCATCTAGCAGAAATCTTTCTGACTTTCAAATGCTTCTTCAAAATAAGGTGAACCGTTGATAGTGATATGCCTACCTTTCGTGCAATATCACGAACTGTAAATCTGGCATCTCCTTCAATGATTTCCTTTATTTTGGAAACGATTTCTTTACGAGATGCAGATTTTGGCCTACCTGATTTCGGTGCATTTTTGATGGACTCTACACCAGACTCAAATTTCTTTTTCCACCGCCGAACTGTGCCATAAGACACACAAGAAGGTCCAAAAGCAGTAGAAATTTCAGTCATCAGCTTCTTCAAAGAACAACCAAGTTTTGAGCGAGCTTTGATGTAAGCCCGTATTTCATCTTTTTTGTCGACGCTTCTACCAACCATTTTCACTGCAGTGGTCAATGACTGCGTGTATTCAAATGGCAAATTTTATGTCTTACACTTAGTCTAACATGTACATTATACACCATTGTGTAGATCTTGAATAACCCTATACAGGTATGTACTGGTTTTTATCGTGCCCTACGTGGATATCGAGCTAGAGGACAATAAGCAATTCATTTCGAACATCCCTCGTATGTGATGTCATGGTTAAGGCGGTTCCTCTGAGGCAATTCTTCTTAGTGTGTTAGTGCTTTCGTATGCAGGGATTATGACAAGCCGTTTTACTATTTATTAAGCAAAATAGATATCTTATATATTATATCAGATATTTTATATAGGATATAAGATATCTAATATAGGAAATAAGATATCTGATATACTAATTCAGATATCTTATATCCTATATTAGATATATCCTATATAAGATATCTGATATAATATATGAGATATCATTTATTTCTGCATATAAGATGTCTAATGTACCATATTAGATATCTTATTTATTAAATAAGATATCTTATTTACCAATATAGATATCTAATATACTTAATAAGATATCTGATATACTAAATGAGATATCTTATTTGATTGAATTAATGAGATATTTTCTTTAGTAAATAAGTTATCTTATATCCTATATGAGATATCTTAAATAGCATATCAGATATCTTATATAGCATATTAGATATCTTAAATGTCAATTCAGATATATTATTTAGCATATTAGATATCTTAATTGACATATAAGATATCTATTTTATATAAGATATTTGATATAGTATATCAGATATCTTATATATTATATAAAATATCTGATATATATTAAATCAGATATCTGATTTATAGAATAAATAGTAAAACGGCTTGCTGGCAAGCCGTTTTACTATTTATTATGCATTATATCAGATATCTTATATAGGATATAAGATATCTAATAAAGGATAAAAGATATCTGAATTAGTATATCAGATATCTTATATCCTATATAAGATATCTTATATCCTATATAAGATATCTGATATAGCATATTAGATAACATTTAATTTCACATATATCTTATTTACATATAAGATATCTTATTTGTTAAATAAGATATCTAATATATTAATATAGATATCTGATATACTAAAAAAGATATCTGATATACTAAATGAGATATCTTATTTAATTGAATAAATGAGATATCTTCTTTAGTAAATAAGATCTTATATCCTATATAAGATATCTTATATAGCATATTAGATATCTTAAATAACATATAAGATATCTTATATGCCAATTAAGATATCTTATATAGCGTATCAGATATCTTATGTAGCATATAAGATATCTTAATTGACATATGATATCTTATTTATATAAGATGTCTGATAAAATATATCAGATATCTTATATATTATATAAGATATCTGATATATTAAATCAGATATCTGATTTATAGAATAAATAGTAAAACGGCTTGCCATAAGGGATAGTTAACTTCAGGATTAATCCTGATTTCAGGATTGAGAACTTTTATTTTAAGCATGAAATTTCACTTTTACAATTGTTCACAAGACCATCCTTTTGTATCAAAAGTAGTTATTTGGGTAAATATTTGCCTGAAATAACCTTTAAAAACTAATTATTAAACTAATTATTAATTGCATAACTCCAGATAAAAGGGGGTAGCTACATAGTATTTTTCTTATTTCTCAATAAAAACTTATGTTGTGTGTACTCATTAGAAGCGCCTCCTCGAGGCGGTTCTAATGAGTACCCACAACATATGTTTTTATTGAGGAATAAGAAAAAATATAAGTAGTGTCTGGACTGAATTTTCAGATTTCAGGACTGATTATTAGCGACTATTCTCACCCCTGGTATGTGACGTTTGTTTTGTTATTGTTTTTCATCTCTCCTTCCTTTGATGCCTCAGGAAGGCTGTGCCTGTGACATTTCCTGGATATCTTTACTTATACTTTTTGCATATACCTGTTTGAAGTCGTCGAATGGACAAGATTCACTTGCTGTTTGAACATGACGTTTGCTTAATATAGGGATCAAACAAGGTTTTTCATGCATTAACATTCGCCAGGTACGGGGGAGGTGTTGAAAATCGAGGCCGGAGGCCGTGGTTTTCAATACCTCCCAAGGGACCTGGCGAATGTTAATGCATTGAAAACCCATGTTCGAACGCTTTTATTGCATAAAAACTGAAAACATTTGCTACATTTCGCGTTATTTCTTGCACTATTTTGTTTCGCATTTTCACCGATGTCTCGCGAACGCAGTTTCCACGGACTATGCTCATTCTAGGGTCGGGCAGTACATATCTTGTAACGGCAGCAAATCTGTGGCCCCGGTACGATCATATTGAAAGTTGCGTAGCCGTGCATTAACAGCGCGTGAATTGCCTTGTTAATACACGGCTTTTCGCCGGTTAATACACGGCTGTTAATAACGTGCGACACAGCTTTTTATGCAATAATACTCCCGAATAAAGGTCGTAGCTGTAACATTACGTGACATAAAGTTGTCACCTGGAAGAAGCGTTTTGTCCTTTTTTGATGACGTCTAAGTCATTCTTATTATTCGCGGAATAACGATCATTGTAGACAACGTACTAAATGCGACTCTTTTTATTTTATTATTTATCTTTTTATGAGGCTTTTAAATGTAATAATAAAAATGAAAGAACAGCGATTTTGTTTTTTCAAGACCAAAAACAGTTTACTATAGAAACTGCGTAGGTCAGGCCGATGCTTGGCCGTAAGATCATTGCTCGTTTTATGGTAAATGTTTGAAAACACAGTACAGGAAAAGAAAAGATTAATAGTTTATTGTCAGTTACAAAGTATTTTTTTCACATAGAATATAATGCAAGCGAAAAACAACTTTCTGTGTGCTGTCGAAAGGACAGCAGACATAGTATAGAGACACATTACCGGAGAAGAGTTCTATTAGTTCCCAGGCAAAGCCGCCAGCCATCGCACCTCTGAATAGTTCGAAGACTGCAGTGTTTGGGCGCTAGATTTGTACAAAATACAGACCTTCAACAAAATGTTGTAGCTGCCAAGCTCTAAGCTATCCTTCAAGGTAAACTTCTGGCCTCCATTAACGCTGATGGTGAACTTATCTTTGACGACTGTTCTAAAGTGCTATAGATATTAGAAAATCTAAAAGATTTATAATGGCTAACTATCACGATGCTATCACTATCAAAGAAACCCCTAACACGACACTTTGACTATCAAGGATCTAATCTCAAGATGCATCACGAATTCACGATACTAGCTGATTAAAGAGAACCAGGACCAGCGTCCTATGTATGGCGACCGTATATACAGAACAAAAGAAGAGGAGGAACTATTCACTTTATTTATTAAATACATAAAAAACATAAACATATATATGCACATCAGACTAGAGATTCTCATAATAACAGACGTAAGCTTGGTAAACAATGTAGACCAAGAGAAAACAGTTTTTTTGGGATCTTTCTTTAGGGGCTACTCACCCGATGTTCGTAAACACTGCATATTTAACTGTTTACTTGCTTTAGCTTCTTACTTCCTCCGTAAACAAAACATACAGACCTTTGGAGGTCTTACAGTCTAGGGTGTCTGACTCCACCCTTGCATTTCTGAAATCATCACGAAAACATGCTCATATAATATTGATCCCCTTAAACCCCACTTTTATATAGTAAATCTGGGGTTTACAGGGGTATACATTATTTTTCTTATTTCTGCTCAAAACATAGATTGTGGGTACTCGTTAGAACCGCCTCGGAGAGGCGGTTCTAACGAGTACCCGCAATCTATGTTTTGAGCAGGAATACGAAAAATATCAGTTTTTTTTATCTGGAAATTTTCAGTTTTTAGAGGTGAAATTTTCTATATATTTAAATAGGCGTGTTAACGTAATAGAAGAATGAGCCAGGTGAGCTCAGCTTTGTAATTGAACCATGTAGAGGAGTTGATCAACCAGGGGTGGATTGTTACTTCCTCTCTTTGCAGCAACAGATTGGATCAACTGATCCTCAGAAAGATGATGCTTGCACTAATTCCGAATATGTTGTGATTGTGACAGTTTGTACATATAAGAGTATTTTTTACCAAAGAAACATATTGCAAAGCATTTATTTTGCAAACTGTGTATATCCAGATCAGTTGGCTTCCAACTGATCTGGAGCTACACTGTTTGTCATTTAGTACGTAAATTTGTATTAAATACCTAGATCAAGCAATATCATTGGTTGACAATTAGAAGTGGGTGTGGCATTTTAATTTATTACACATGACATTGGTTAAGGTTATAATTGATGCACAACGAGGGAAAATGGCTCTGATATCATATGCGGACAGCGAAATCCCAGATCAGCATGCATATCTATTAGGGCTGACTGTCGTGCCGTTATGAGTATCACGATACTTTCACTGTCAGAGAAACCCCTATCACAATACTATCACTATCAAGGGTCTAATATGATGCAACACGATACTTTCACAATCTCCATATCACAGGATTTTAATGAATTTTGTTGATTTGATAAAGACCGGACTATCTGTAAAGATACCTAACACTACCGCCCCCACCTCACCCCCTCATATACATATATATATATATATATATATATGTTGAGAGTTAATCATTAACAGTGCAAATAATTTGTTTACCTGAGGCCTTTCGGCTTTCGCCTTCTTCAGAGGTTTTCTATTTTAAAAAAAAAAGACATAAAAATGTAAAATTTACGAATAAAAGATTGTGCCCTTTTCGGGCCCATGTTATCTAGCCCGCTGCGACTTAATAACTGATCGTGTTTAGATATATGTGAAATGTAAACAATACGTGGGGGTTTCAATTGGTGCTGGCGATAGTCAAAGTGTGCTTTCTTCTGTCAAGCTCCAAACCAAAAGGGAGGAGACACGCTTGTAACTTGTCCTGGAAATGTACCTCTCCTCCTTAAAACTGTTAACTAGTGATAGCTATAAGCTAAATACTATTTCGCCAGTCTTACAGCTTTTAGCCCTGCCAAGGACTATCACAGGGATTCCAAGTGCAGCTTATCTGGGGTTTTCCATCCTGAAATTTATATAAAGATATCTCATTAATACCGATGTCTGTATATTCTAGCAATATCTTAATATAAAACCAATAATTGTTTTCCTGCAGAAAACAGCTTTCAAAATGGGTTATGGATTATGCAATGTTTATATTTGTAGTAGTTCCGTGTTTTATTTCTGAAAATTTTAAATTGCCTAAAATGAATTTGCTTAAAACATAAAATATTTATCATAGGATGTTTTTATTTCTTTTTCTTCGGGATAATTAAGCCCATACTGATATCTTGGAAATAAAATTCTGCTTAAGATATGCTAGGGGCGTATGCAGCCTTACAAATTACATTGTTGCCATATGAAGAATCTCAATGGAACCGAGACTCCCATTGCGAAAACATGTTAATTCAAAAATACTGAAAATTTTTCCACCAAAAACTGAAAATTTTCAGATAAAAAATTCTGATATTTTTCATATTTCTGCTCAAAAACACAGATTGTGGGTATTCGTTAGAACCGCCTCAGCGAGGCGGTTCTAACGAGTACCCACAATCTATGTTTATGAGCAGAAATAAGAAAAATAATGAATACCCCTGTAAACCCCAGTTTTACTATATAAAAGTGGGGTTAAAGGGGGTCAAAAACAGATAGGAATATTTTCGTGATGGATTTTGCTTCTTTTATGTATTCCGTTTTTCCAAGGGATACCTTTAAAGATTTTCTGGACCTTCCTCTCACTTAGAACTTTGTAAGCCATTTCCATTAAAATATGGAGGAAAAAGATTTTACTAGGTTCATAAGACATATTTATGCAGTATCAACCATTGACAGAACAATTTCAAATCAGATATAATAGCTGAAAATTTCTCAAAATTCATTTAACCATTAAAGCGCCAAGCAAAATTTGTAGCAGAGAAAACAAGTATTGACATTTCATGTGAATCCTCTGCTTAGCAATCGATTCACATGAGATGTCAAGACTTGCTTTCTCTAATAAATAAATAAATAAATAAATAAATAATAAAAATTGTCGTCTTCTGCAACTGTTATTGGTCATTTAAGAGTTAATAGTGGATACTCCTGTATACACTTGTTTACACTTTATATTATGGGAGATATGGGATAAACATTACATTGACTTGTTGACAATGTTGCCGATGTGTTCCTATTTCTTCCGTTATTCAGTATTTAAAATAGAGAAAAGTGAACACCGGTAACAAAACTAATGACGGTTTTAACAACCAGCGATGCAGAGCTGTAGTACACCCAGTACTGCTAACGCCTTTGAGTTATGACATCCAACAATATGGATAATACTTCTATTCTAGTGCTGACCACTCAGCGATGTGGACAATAACGGTACAACCAATACTGCTACCGACGAGGAGTTCCCACACCCAGTCATGTGGACAATATTGGTTCAAACGGTACTGCTATCGACAAAAAGCTTCAACACCAAGCAATGTGGATGATACAGTACAACAACCAGTACTACCACCGACTGGGAGTTCTGATACACAGCAATGTAGACAATAGCGGTACAACCAATACTGTTGTCGAATAGGAGTTTTCACACATAGTGATGTGGACAATACTGGTACATCCAGCACTGCTATCGACTGAAAGTTATCGCATCCAACAATCAAGACAATACTGCTGTTCTAGTACTACCAGCGACTTAAGGGTTTCCAAACCCAACAATGTGGAAGATACTGGTACAACCAGTATTGTGATCAACTAGGAGTTTCAACAATGAGCAATGTAAATGACACCCAGCAATGTGAATGATACTGGTGCAACCAGTACTAAAATCGACTTGGAGTTTCCACACCAGGCAATATACATGATACTGATGCAATCAGTACTGCTATCGACTAGGAATTTCCACATCCAGCAATGTGTACGATACTGGTACAATCAGTACCTCTATCGACTAGGAGTTTATACACCCAGCAATATAGATGATATTGGTACAAACAGTACTGCTATCGGCAAGGAGATTTAACATCCAGTAATGTGGACAATACTGGTACAACCAGTACTGCTATTGATAGGGATATCTCCACATCCAGCAATGTAAAAAATACTAGTACAACCGTTACTGCTATCAACAAGGCGTTTCCACATCCAGTAATGTGGGCAGTACTTGTACAAACAGTTCTGCTATCAACAAGGCGTTTCCACGCCGAACAAAGTGGACAATACTTATACAACCAGTTCTGCTATCAACAAGGCGTTTCCAAACCAAGTACAGTGGACAAAACTGGTAAAACCAGTACAGCTATCGACTAGGCGTTTCCACATCCGGTAATGTAGACAATGCTAGTACATCCAGTACTGCTATATGCAAGGTGTTTCCACACTCAGCAATGTAAATAATACTTGTACAACCAGCTTTGCTATCGAATTTAGTTTCCACGCCCAGCAATGTTATCAAAACTGGTACAAGGGAATTTCCACACACGGTAATGTGGACAATACCGGTAGAACCAGTACTGCCAATTATAATGAGTTTCTACGCCCAGTAATGTGGACAATAATGGTAGATTCAGTACTGCTATCGACAAGGAGTTTCCACACCCAGTAATGTGGAAGATACTGTTACAACCAGTATTGCGATACACTAGAAGTTTCCACACACAGCAATGTGGACACTACTAGTACCTCAAGTGTTTGTGTTTGTATTTAGGTCTTACGGCCCAGTCAACCCAGTGGGGCCATGTCGAGCGCGCGCGGTCAGTTTACATAACCATATTTTTACTGGGCAGACTTAGTCCTCTAAGCGGTTAACCAGTATTGTGTATAGTACCTCAAGTACTGCTAACAAGTACTGCTAACGATTGGTAGCTTTGACATTACTATGGATAGGTTCTAAAAGGAATTACTATTTAGAGCTATGAGTATACAATACTTGTACAACCAGTACTACTACCGACCGGGAGTTCTGTTGCCCAGCCATGTGGTATACCAGTACTGCTATCGATTGGTAGCTTTGACACCCATCAATGTTGACAATATTGATGCAGCCAGTACTGCGACGACGACCAACTTTACAGGATGATTCAGTCTTACCAATATTTTCATGTCATCATCATCAAGGGTCCAGTCGAACACATCCGTATTCTCCTTTATTCTCTCTGGCTTAGATGATTTAGTAATTGTAATAAACCCTTTCTGAACACCCCATCGTATCGTAATTTGGGCCGTACTTTTCCCGTATCTGAAATTATTTTACCCTAACGTGAGAAAATATAACTGTGGATACAGTGACCCTCGTTAGAACGACAACATTTTTCCCAAAGACGTTGCCATTAAAACGAATTTGCTGTTGTACAGAATCCATAATGAACAGAATAATACGTAAGACAGACATTCTTTTTATCCACGTTTCTTCATAGAACATATGGACATATTTGGACATTTGTTAGAATCATAGAATCGCATGTATCAAAGACGTGGGCCTTCTGGTTTCAGACAAGAAGAAATGGACGCACGCACGGACGGAAAGGTGCACGCACGCACGACGAACGATGGGCAAAATGTGATCACAAAAAGCTAAGCTTGTCACTATGTGACAGGTGAGCTAAAATGGGTTAAGGAATAAGAAAGATATTGTATTTTAGAGTTTTTTTTTTTTCATATTTGTGAGTATGTGAGCCACCATTCTGAATATTTAACCCTTGTCCTGCTGAGCCCGGATTACCCTGTCTTTGCAAACAATGTAGATCCAGATCAGTTGACTTCTGAAGAAGCCAACTCATCTGGACCTGCACTGTTTAAATTTAAGCATTTCAATTGTATGAACAACTTGGTCAAGTAATCTGATTGGCTAAAAATTAGAAGTGGGCTTGCCATCTTTAAATAATTTATTCAGCATGATAATGATTAATTAGATATTTTGATTTGAACAGATACAAAAGCAAGCAATCTGTTCACAGGAACATGCTGTTTACGTGAGCTACTTGATAGTATATATGCAAATGAAAATATTTACAGGCACAAAGCTGTAAAATATTGTTTCAGGTGAGATTTATTTAATCTTTGCATATTAAATTAGGTAAAAATGACGTCACTCACTCACAAAAACGGTGGCTTCAATTTTCTAGATTTTTAAAGCCCAATAACTGTCGTAATTCTTGACAGATTTTTATATTTTTTTTTTCACAAAACTGTTCAGCTTAAAGGTTCTTTCAGTTCTTTAACGTTTGTTATTTGCTGTATGTTTCCCTCTAGAAACTCAGGAAGTCACAAGTAAAGACCGTTGTCTACCGCAAATTCAGTCACAAATATTTTTGGGACAACTGAAAATTGTTCGAGACATGGGTAGTTCCAGCCACAGAGGGTTAATCATGGTTCCAGGGCCAGGAAACAAATAGCGATAATTATTTATTCATTTATTTTATTTTATTTTTTTTTTTATTTATTTTTTTTTTTTTTTTTGATTTTCTACACAATACTTGTATGTTGAGTGTACTGATTAGAATCGACTCGATGAGGCGATTCTTATTACACACAACATAAATTTCATGACAAAATAAGAAAATTTCGATATATATTTGTTTTCTGGAGCTATCCGAAGAACTCAATAGTGACTCAAAAATGAGTTCGAATTACCCTTGGTAAATGAGCTATCGGTGTTCGAGATATTGTCTTTCGACTGTATGTTCCCTTGTGTTAAAGGGCAGTACCGAATGCCAACTATTCCTTGCTGCCAGAAAGGGCATCAAAAGAAAAACAAATTACATTTAACAAACGCATTTTACCTTTTCTCCATATCTAACAAGTCTTGATCCCGCAAATGTGCTCCTTTTGCTAAAGGGCTATAACTCATGACGGCTATTCCCTGCTCCTGGCAAAACTTTACGATATCACGTTTTTGCTGCCATGGATGCAATTCTATCTGATTGACAGTGGGCTTTGGACAACCCGCTGCCATCAATCCCTTCAAATGGTGAACACCATAATTTGAGACTCCTACTGACCTGAAATAAATACATCGGATGCATTATTATTTCAAGAATCAAGATTCAGACAATCTATTCGATTGATAAAGGCCACCGGCCCTTTACAAAACAATATATACAAAATTCATTCGAGAGACAAATCAGCATTTAAATTTGCATAATATTTGATTGTTGTTCTTACTGATTTAACAAATGCCATGTATAGACAGGCGTTTGTGTCAAATATTTAAACTAGTGAAATATGTTGAATCAGGTATCATTCGGTTCACAGTCTTAATCTACGAACCTCGAATACTTCGTACAGATATTACGCTAAGCATCTTATTTTATATTCATCTTCTGTTTTCATAAAATCATTAAATGCATCAAATGAAACATACAGTAGCATATTATAAGGAAAGAACTCGTATCTCAAAGGTTCATATTCAGGACAAACCATCAAAAAAGGCACCATAAAAACATGCCTATATAATTTTGACCCCCCCTTAAACCCCACTTTTATATAGTAAAACTGGGGTTTACAGGGGTATACATTATTTTTCGTATTTCTGCTGAAAACATAGATTGTGGGTACTCGTTAGAACCGCCTCGCCGAGGCGATTCTAACGAGTACCCACAATCTATGTTTTCGGCAAAAATATAAAAAATATCAGCGTTTTTGTACCTGAAAAAATTTAGTTTTTTGGCGGTGAAATTTCTATATATTTGAATAGGCGTGTTTTCGTAATGAAACTCATCTTCAAGTATTTATACAGTTCTCTTTAAACAAAATGGGAAATACCGATAATTTCTATCCATCCCCAGATGTTTACCCTTTTCTATCATAAGTTTATGCGCCGAATATCTAAAATTTGCGAATACCCATCTATATTTAAAACCTTAGTCAGTTATTAATTAATACCTAATATGAATTGAATAGGTGGTACCTATATTTGCGCGTCCAAAATATCATCACTTGCTTCATAAGAAGGGCAGACAAACTCAATCACAAACCAAATTTCCTTTTTAGTTGACCAAAACCTGTTTTAAACTGGTCAAAATAATGATATGCTACGACTTCTTGTCCAATCTGCAAAAGCTTTGTGTCACTTACACAACAAAATTCATATTAATTTGACTGAGTTGAAGTTTTACAGCCTAGTCAACGTATTAGGGTCATGTCAAGACAGTCAGTTTACCCAACTTTTCCTGGGCAGGCTTAGTCCGCTAAGCAAATAAACAGTATAAGCGCACATTCTTTCGCCAGTAGTTGACAAACTGTTTGTTTGTTTGTTTGTGCAGAGGTTTAACGGCCCAGTTAACCCATAAGGCTTAGGGTCATGTCGAGCACAGTCAATTTACTTTACCAAACGTTTTCCTGGATAGGTTTAGTCCCCTAAGCAATTAACCAGTAGTTGTGCACATTCATTCGCCAGAAACTGAAAACTGCCGTAAGGGAGAGAATGACCGTAGAATATATTTCATGATCGATCTCTACGAAAGAATGTTGCCAAACCCGACGGAGATCGAATCCGCGACCTCCAGATGACCAGTTGGACGCGCATCTAATTCAGCCACCGAAAAATTCATATAAGACACGGCTACCGGGCTTATAAACCATCTACCCATTGAGCACAAAACAAAGACTCTGAACAGATTGGGCGGATTCCCAGGCTGATCTGAGTCTTTGCTGGGTGCACAAGGCACAAGGCATTTTGCTTGTTTTTGTCATGAAGCGGCTCCAATATCGCCTTAACGCATTACCTTATTAATCCTTGTTTCTGGAACTCCATCATCTGTTTGTATGTGGCAACATTATTTCCACCGTAAGGTGAGTGGATTAAATATAAATCTACATAATCCAAACCTAGCCTGAAATTACAAGCGACACCTCGTGATAAAACCAACGAAATGGCACGTGCGCCAAGCGAAGACTCAGACCAGCCTGAGCATCCGCCCAGTCTGATCAGAGTCTTTGCTGTGCGCTCAATGGGTAGCTAAGCACCAAAGCTTTCTTTATGCGGACAGCCAAAACTTCGATCAGACTGGGAGGAAGCCCAGGCTGATCCGAGTCTTCGCTGGGCGCATATGCCATATTTTGTTGGTTTTGTCATGAGGAGCTCACAAATGCAAATTTACTGTTAATCAAAGCGCCCATTTAAGAACAGAGTAATTAAGAGTTTTTGATACACTTAATAGACAAGGGAGACAGGGAGTTTTATGACTTCCTGTTTGTTTTCCTGCACATCAAGTCTCTTCTGAAGAGAGGTCTACTCTCACGGTCAGGAAAATTCATAATCGGAGCCAGTGGCTCCGATAAGCAAATGTTGTGTGCGTCTTCCGGAGCACGTGCGGCTCTGAATATAGCGGCTGAAAAAAATAAACAAAAGAGATAGGTCAGTCACTCGTCGAAATAATCTGTTTTTGTGGGGTAGTTTTTCTCAAAAAGGAGAATTACATGCTGCTCTCAAGTCTTTTAACAGTTTTCTCATCTAATAGATAGTTTGTAAATGCGTACGATCTCGTCTGAATTACTTGTGGCATGGGCTGATCGATGCTGAATAAACTGATCGTCGAAGGTTCAGCGACGTTATTCCCAGTTATTTTTTCATAAAATGCATATGCGCCTGGACTGTTTGGCATTTTTTATGTGTGAAATGATTGTTTGACCTGTCTCACTTACCGAAAAATAAAATTGACAACAAACTAATGGAAATGGAGGACAAATAAACAATGGCTCCGATGGTGTAGGGCGACTCTGAATATATCGGTCGGCTCTGATAGCTGAGGGCTAATGTTTGCAGAACTATTATAATAAAAGACAGCCTCTGTCCAGTTGCGAGTATTGAAGCCTTGCAGCAACGTTTGCCTCTTCTGATCTTTGGACATCTATTCTGTGCTGTAACAGATGAATTTTGCTCTAAAATGTCTTGACGGGGACGTACAACCTTATCAAAACAAGCACAGAAACTGATTATGGCCTCTGGTAGTGGATTTACGTGGATTTTTCTGTTTCGATGGAATCGATCACGTCACAGGTGCAATTTTTATGGTCTCGTTTTAGCGGTAAGGGTAAATATGTATGATAGGGGATAGAGACATACATAATGTTTTAAATCTCTGAACAAGCGATCTAGACGTAGATATTTTTCTTCCATAAACACTCAGAATGAAATCTAAGGTGATAACCAAGCACCATAAATAATTACAAGAATGGCGTTTGGAAGAAGTTTTAGAGTATCATATCGACCAATTCATGTTTCAAGATTTTTTGTCTCACAAATTTATTTTTGTTTAAGCTTTCTAAGGAATTGTTCTTGCTAGAAGTATGCCATATGGGTTATTGCTTCATCTTGCAAATTTCTATCTATTGCAATTTTTTGGTGACATAAAATGGCTGAGGTAGGTTTAATTTCCGTAGGATTTTCGTGCTGAAATCGAGATTTATGTTTTGCACAGGTGAGCTAAAACAAGACCACAAAAATTTCACCTGTGACGTGATCGATTTCATTGCATATCTTGATGGATGGATGGATGGATGGATGGATATTTTGTTTATAGACGCTCAACCCTAAAAGGGCATATAGCGTCTAATAAGTTTTATGTTATATGATGATTTTATTTAATGAGAAATTTAAAAATATCTAGGATTGATGTGTTTATTTTAAAGAGATAAAGTATCAATGATTTTAAGTTATTGAAAATACTGATCATATTTTATTAAAAAGTCCGATCTCTTTAAGAAAGTCGAGTATTTTCTGAGTTGGCATATCAAAAAGTTCCTTTATAGTTTTTATATTAAAATACTTTGTGCGAATGTGATTAAATTCAGCACAAGTGATAAGAAAATGTTTGACTGTGAAAGGTTCATTACAAGGAATGCAGAATGGAGCTTGTTCATTTTTTAATATGTAAGAATGAGTAATTCTAGTGTGTCCAATTCTACATCTGGTGATTTTTGTTTGTTCTTTTCTGCTGTAATTAGAGAATGTGCATTTGCTGTTAAAATTTGGTTTGATTTCATTTAATTTATTATAAGTTTGTGTTTCCCAAACAGACTGACATTTGTTGTTGATGTATTGACAGACGTTTGATTTAAAGTCGGAGTGAGGAATTTTGAAATTGGTTATTACTAAGGATAATGCAGATTTGGCTTCTGAATCTGCTAATTCATTTCCACGAATATTAACGTGGCTGGGAAGCCAACAAAATACAATTTCTTTTGAAGCGGAAAGATAATAATATTTTTTAAGAATTTGCTGTATTAACGGGTTTCTATGGTGTAAATCTTTAAGAGATTTTAATACAGAAAGAGAATCTGAATAAATGATAAACTGTTTTTCAGACTGATCTCTGATATGGTAAAGTGCAATATCAATTGCCTTGGCTTCGGCGGTAAAAATGGAGCTATTATCAGGTAATCTGATACTGTCAGTAAAATTTGGACTAATAACAGAACAAGCAACTTTCTCATCTTGTTTCGAACCATCTGTATAAATTGACAGGTAATGTTTATAATTTGATTTGATTTCTAAAAATTCATTCTTAAAAATATGCGACTCGACTTCTGTTTTTTTTATTTTTATGAAGGTCTAAAATAATCTTTGGAGGGTTTAACGTCCATGGCTCTTTTGATGGAAAAGAAAAATGCTGAACATTTTTAATATTGATATTGGCCTCTTCAAGTAACGATTGTATTCTCAGGCCAAGGGGTTTAATAGCTGTTGGTTTGTTGTTGTAAAATCTTTCATATTTAGGATTAAAAACACAATCATAGGCTGAATTACGTGAATTGGCGGCTAATTTAGTAACATATTGAAGAGACAATTTCTCTCTTCTTATATACAATGATGGTTCATTTGATTCAGCGTATAAACGGGAAGTACGAAAAGCCCCTAGAGCCAGACGTAAACCTTGGTGATGAATAGTATCCAAAGATTTCAAATAAGATTTTCTAGCGGATCCATAAACTATGGATCCATAATCCAGTTTAGATCGAATTAAAGATCTATAAAGATTTAAAAGAACAGTACGATCTCCTCCCCAGTCGGAACTGGAGAGAACTTTAAGAATATCAAGTGCTTTAAGACATTTAGCTTTTAAAGCTTTGATGTGTGGTATAAAAGATAATTTGTTATCGAACAAAAGACACAGGAATTTTGCTTCACTGACGACTGGAATTGGACTACCGTATATGGTGAGATGAGGATCTAAATGTAGCTGACGTATCTGACAAAAATGAACGCATTGAGTTTTTGTTTTTGAAAATTTGAAACCATTTTCTGTTGCCCAATCTTCTATATTGTTTAAACATCGTTGTAGTTTGAATTCAATGGTTTCCATATTTTTCGATCTAATAAATATTCCAAAATCGTCAACAAAAAGTGAACAATCAAGGTCTTTCACACATTTAACAATATCGTTAATTTTAATGCCAAACAAGGTAGGTGATAAAATGCTTCCCTGTGGTACACCTTGTTCTTGTTTAAATATGTCCGATAACGTATTACCTATTCGAACATTAAATGTTCGATCTGATAAAAAATTTTGAATAAAAAGTGGTAATCGGCCTTTAAGGCCTAATTTATGTAAATCTTTCATGATGCCATGTTTCCATGTAGTATCGTAAGCTTTTTCAAGATCAAAAAATACAGCTACGACATGTTCTTTTTTAATAAAGGCATCACGAATAAAGGATTCCAAACGAATCAAATGATCGTTTGTACAGTTATTTTTTCTGAATCCAGCTTGATATTTTGTTATAAGCTGGTTTGATTCCAAGAACCAAACCAGCCTATCATTAATCATTCTCTCCATTGTTTTACATAAACAACTTGTCAAAGCAATAGGTCTGTAGTTAGTAGCTTCAGTATGATCTTTATTTGGTTTTGGTATAGGTATAATCGTTGCTTTACTCCAGTCTTTTGGAAATTTTCCAGTGATCCAAATATCATTTAAAATATTTAATAAAGTTTTTAAAGCGTTATTGGGTAAATGTTTAAGAATTTGATAATGAATGTCATCAGGACCAGCAGCTGTATCATGAGATTTATGAAGAGCATCTAATAATTCTGATGATTTAGTGACGTAAAATTTAGATGCTCTTTCTCTCGTTCCTGTTTTATGTTTTGAAAGGTTTCGGAATAGTTTGCACTAGAAGAGTTTTTCTGAAAATTCTTTCCTAGTGCATTGGAAATATCTTAAGTCGTTGAGCATATATTTCCATTTGATTTAATATGGACATGCTTGTTATTTTTATTTTTGCCAGTAATTTTTCGAATCATGTCCCATATTTTCTTTGCTGGAGTTCTAGAATTAAGTTTGGAGACGTATTGCTGCCAAGATGTTCTTTTAGCCGTTTTTATTGTCTTGCGAGCTTTAGCTCGCATTTGTTTGGCATGGATTAGATTTTCTTTTGTTGGCTGCCTATTGAACTTTCGTAAGGCAGATTTTCTTTTATTTATTGAATTTTTAACATCTTTATTAAACCAAGGTCTATTTCTTTTTGAACGTGTCGAGGACTTTGGAATACATTTTTCGGCTACATGAATTAGTGTATCAGTAAAAGCTTGTATATCATCTGCTTTTTAAACATTTCAGGATTTAATTTTTCATTACATAGCTCCATAAAATTCTCCCAGTTTGCTTTATTCAAATTCCATCGGGAATGATGGTCTTCATTTGTCGATGTAATTTCTTCAATTTTAATTGGAAAATGATCGCTCCCATGAAGGTCATCTAAAACTGACCAATCAAAATCTAAGTAAATATTTGGAGAGCATATAGACAAATCTAAAGCAAAATAATTTCTTGTAGGAGAATGAAGATAAGTTGGTTGTTTATCGTTAAATAAACATAAATCATTTTCTGCAATAAAATTTTCTATTATTTCTCCTTTGTCATTTGTATCCAGACAACCCCATAGTTTGCTGTGACTATTAAAGTCACCTAATAATAAATAAGGACGAGGTAACTGGTTTATAAGATTTTCTAAATCGTGTTTAGAAAATTTACAGTGTGGAGGAAGATATAGAGAACAAATTGTTATGGATTTAGACAGAGTGACATTTACAGCAACAGCTTGTTTTTTGCTTTTTGTTTGTGTTGAGGTTTTACGGCCCAGTCAACCCAATGGGGTCATGTCGAGCGCGGTCAGTTTACCTAACCACACGTTTACTGGGCAGGCTTAGTCCTCTAAGCGGTTAACCAGTACTGTGCACATTCTTTCGCCAGAAACTGACAACTGCCCTTCTTGAATCAGCGGAAGGGAGAGAATGACCGTAGAAAATATTTCATGATCAATCTCCACGAAAGAATGTTGCCGACCTCGGCGGGGGTTGAACCCGCGACCTCCTGGTCTCCAGTCGGACGGCGCATCCAACTGAGCCACCGAGGCCGGCTACAGCAACAGCTTGTAAATTACTATTTATATCTATCTGTCTATGAGGAACATTTGATTTTACAAGGATAGATGAACCTCCTGAGGCTTTCTGATTTTCAGTTGCGATATGATTATAATTTTTAAAATTAATATTATCTGTATTTTTTAAAAAGGTTTCCTGGAGACAAAAGACAGTCGGAGAAAGTAGTGTTGTTAAAATTAAAATTTCGTTATAATTTGCTTTTAGTCCTCGACAGTTCCACTGAATAATTGATTTTTTATCCATGATAAATGGAGAGATGATTTGAAAATAAGGAACTTAATCCTTTTGTTTTCTCTGAGACTGCGAGAACATCGAGAAGTCAGTCTCTAACTCCATGTTCTCAAGGGAATCGAACCGATTGACCAACTTGATCGGATCGGCCGACGCCCCTTTACTATATGGATTTGGTACTTTATCTTTATCTTTTTCTTTTCCATTTTTTCCTTTCTGGTCAGCTGTCCTGGACCTGGATCTCTGTTGTGATCCACTTGTTTTAGTCGGCTGTGTTTGTGAACTGTTTTGAGACTTTGTTGGTGGTCTAGACTGATGAGTAGATGTGGGTTTAGGTTTAGGTTTTAGAGTAGGAGTAATAACTTTTGAATTTGCTTTGATGACAGAATCTTTTTCGTTAAACTGGGTAGAACTTTCTTTGGTTTCAGGTTTAGTGTTTAGGGATTGAACAACTTTTGCAAAGGTGATTTCAGGTTGATTTTCTTGAATCTTTTTGGCTTCCAAATAAGTAATTTTTTGTGTAACTTTAATTTTCATTATTTCTTTCTCTTTTTTCCAAATTTCACACTGATTTGATTTTGATTGATGGTTTTTGTGACAGTTCACACACTTGGCTTCATTTTTACAAGCATTTGTTGAGTGATCAAAGTCACCCATACCACATTTTTCACATACTGATCCAGGTAATTCAGGACAGCCGTTTTCATGATGTCCAAACCTCTGACAGTTGAAACACCGCAGAGGATTTGGAATGTAGACTTCAACCGGTATAATTCGGTAAAAGGTTTTTAGTGATTTCGGTAAAGTTGTGGTGTTGAAAGTTAGTAAAAGTGTATTTGTTTCTATAAAGTTTCCATCTTTTTTAATTTTAAAACGTTTGCAAGCTGTTACTCCTTGTGTGTTAAGATATTCTGTGATATTTTCTTCAGTTTCATGTTTTAGCATCCTGTCACGGATAATACCTTTGCAACTATTGAGTGTTTTATGTTCCGTGACAGAGACATTAATGTTAAAGAATTTTGTAATTTTCAAGAGATTATCAGTTTGAGATTTTCTGTTAGTTTCGACCAAAAGAGTTCCATTTTTTATTTTTTTTACATTTTTTGGAGTGCCTATTAAAGATTCTATTTGCTTTTCTATGATGAAAGGAGACAGTGAAGTAATTGGTTTGTCTTCCTTACTCGAAATCACTAAAAATTTAGCGAAGTTCTCATTTGCTTTGAAAGTAAAAGTAGTCGGTTGCGTGTCGTCCTCCGAAGAGTCGAATGCCAGAAATCGTTTTCGAGAGGCCATGATGATGAAATTTTTGATTCGATAGCTATGCGCCCCACCCTCCATGGAGCCCTACAAGGGGACGTTTAACAGAAATGGATCTCCTATTTCTAACGTCAAGGCTACATTGCTATTATACTCGGTGTCAAGATCAGAGTCTTCAGCTCGGCCTCATGCTTAGATGATTTCCCACCTATTCATCTAAATTTCCATAGAAAAATTTATGAACAGTTGAGTTCATCCCCCTATCCACAGCCTCCACTCACAGAGGTTTCCGCCAAAGCCCCAATACAAGCCCACCAATTGACCCTTCAGCCGCCGCCCATTGAAACTCAAAGTTAGAGGAACATGAGAAAAATAAGCCCGGTTTGGTACCATAAAGATACGTATGAAAGAGAGAAAGAAGCTAAGAACAAGTTGTGCGCTTCTAGAGCTTGGCACGACTGAGCCGATTGATCCAGGCCGGATCTAACCCAGACCGCTCTTCTATCTGAAATAAGGGCCAAAATGATGTGTTGAAAAACTGGAGATCCCTGGGCTTTCCTCAATCATCAGGTTCCCCTCTCCCAGCATACGAGACGCCACCCACGGCAAACAGGTGGTTCCTGTTTTAATAGGGGATTACACCCTATCCACTACAGAAGGAAAGTGATCTGTAGATTTTATTCCCTACAGACAAGGGAGGCCGAAAACGTCTGGGAAATTGAAAGGTTATTTTTGACATTAGGAGATCCATATTTGAAATAAACAGTTTATTAAAGAAAGAAGGATTCATTTTGGATTCATTTTTAAAGAGAGTCAAACAAACAAGCTGTGTTAGATGATATGTAGCTCTCAAATGATATGTAGCTTTCATACCTTGAAAAACGTTTAGTTTTTTTATCTAACAATAATAAATGCATCTTATTTTTAATGTGGAATATGCTAGAGTTCGGAAAAATGACACAAACACAAGACAAACACATATGTTAAATACAGATGAGGTTATAATCTTCGTCCCATGTGCGACCCACGGGCACAGAATGATACACAAACAAATGAAGCATGTTAGTAACATGAGATAGGAAAGGTTTAAAAGGACAGATCTCGCGAAATTTGTTTTTTTCCAATTTAAGATGCATTTCAGTAAATTTAATTTTATAGTCTGGAATTATACCGGTTGATCGGACGGTTGCTCTGTTAAGTTAGGGGTTTTACCCAACTGCCACAGAAGCGGAAGGCAGCCACCTATTTCGAGGGCCCGGGTGGTCACGGGCGGCCTCTTTTAGACGGCTCGTACGTCACGCAGAGGGTACGTCTGGCCTATTCTAAGCCCGGAACCAGCACGGGACTGCATATCTTGAAACAGAAAAATCCACGTAAATCCACTACCAGAGGCCATAATCAGTTTCTGTGCTTGTTTTTATAAGGTTGTACGTCCCCGTCAAGACATTTTAGAGCAAAAATCAACTGTTACAGCACAGAATAGATGTCCAAAGATCAGAAGAAACAAACATTAGCCCTCAGCTATCAGAGCCGACCGATATATTCAGAGCCGCCCTACACCATCGGAGCCATTGTTTATTTGCCCTCCATGTCTATTAGTTTGTTGTCAATTTTTATTTTTCGGTAAGTGAGACAGGTCAAACAATCCTTTCACACATAAAAATGCCAAACAGTCCAGGCGCATATGCAATTTATGAAAAAAATAACCGGGAATAGCGTCGCTGAACCTTCGACGATCAGTTAATTCAGCATTGATCAGCCCATGCCACAAGTAATTCAGACGAGATCTTACACACTTAAAAACTATCTATTAGGTGAGAAAACTGTTAAAAGACTTGAGAGCAGCATGTAATTCTCCTTTTTGAGAAAAACTAACCCACAAAAACAGATTATTTCGACGAGTGAATGACCTACCTCTTTTGTTTACTTTTTTTCGGCCGCTATATTCAGAGCCGCACGTGCTCCGGAAGACGCACACAACATTTGCTTATCGGAGCCACTGGCTCCGAATATGAAGTTTCCTGACCGTGACTCTAAAAGAAAGGAATTGTTTCTTAGGAGGAAGGAGATTCTTTCCTTTTAGAACAGATCCCATTACGAAAACATGCCTATTCAAAATATATTGAAAATTTTAGAACCAAAAAAAGAAATATTTCATATAACAATTCTTATATTTTTCATATGTCTGCTCAAAACATAGATTGAGGATACTCGTTAGAACCGCTTCGTAGAGGCGGTTCTAACGAGTACCCACAATCTATGGTTTTGAGCAGAAATTAGAAAAATAATGTATACCCATGTAAACTCCAGTTTTACAACATAAATGTAGGGTTGAAGGGGGTCAACATTATATAGCTGTATTTTCGTGATGCCTCTTCAGAAGGAAGTCTAAATGATTTTGAAAGAGTAACTTCCCTGAAAAGTGGGTCCACACATATAAATTCTAAAATGTACCAACAAGGTACGTATTTTGTAGAGATATCATCGCTGTTCGTCATTCTAATGAGTACCCAAAACAAAGGTTAGTTATAGCTGGCCAAGGCGGTTCTAATAAGTATTATTATTGCATAAAAAGCAGTGTCGCACGTTATTAACAGCCGTGCATTAACCGGCGAAAGGCCGTGTATTAACAAGGCAATTCACGCGCTGTTAATGCACAGCTACACAACTTTCAAAATGACCGTACCGGGGCCACAGATTTGCTGCCGTTACTAGACGTGTACTGTCCGGCCCTAGAAAGAGTATAGTCTGTCGAAAGTGCGTCTGCGAGACATCGGTGAAAAGGCGAAACAAAATAGTGCAAGAAATTACGCAAAATATAGCAAATGTTTACAATTTTTATACAATAATAGCGATCGAACATGGTTTTTCAATGCATTAACATTCGCCAGGTCTCTTGGGAGGTGTTGAAAACCGCGGCCTTCGGCCTCGGTTTTCAACACCTCCCACGGGACCTAGCGAATGTTAATGCATGAAAAACCATGTTTGATCGCTACATCAAGGTACGTTTTGCTGCACAGTACAGGGAGCAAAATATTTCTGTTAAGAGCAGCCCCTATGTTAAAAAAGCAAAATACATTGTTAAAGTAGCTTTATTGTTAATATTGTTCTTACGCAGGTTAAACACATGCGTAACGTGCGTAATGAGTACTAAGCCTATGATTTTGTTGAGATATTATCGCTGAGAGTCAGGCTAATGAGTACTCAAAACATAAGTTAATACATATTTGGCCAAGATGATTCTGATAAGTACCACTATAGACCACTTTAATGTTATTGTTTTCCACCGGGCTACTGACTCGTGATTACAATGTTATGCCTCGTGACCAATAAATGTGGCTGGCATAACCATTTCCTGTTCCATCTTTTTATTTTTTTTTTCTTTTGAAGATATTTTATTGCATCATTGCACATGGCAATGGGGTCGGGCCACAAGTTCTAGCAACATTAATTACGGGTCCCTCAGAGTTTCATTACAACAATAAACAGACACATGATAATATCAAAGTGCGTGACATATTATATAAATACTTCATATGGAGTGAGTGATTCACAAAATTTGGACTCGGAAACACGTATACAATACAAAACTTTAAAAGATGGTGGCTAATATGAGGTGATGAGAAAAATATAGTAAATAATTAACAAAAATAAATAAATAAATAAACGAATAAATAAAATAATTAATAAGATAATAATGGAATGTCATGCTGGACTTAAGTTTGCACCAGGTTAGTTGGTGAATCGTTTGGTATGCTTGATAAACATTTGAAGGGATGTGAAAATAGAAGTACTTTCTTCAGCTGCCACGTTTTTATCTCCAAACAAAACTATAAATATTTAACGGATAGAAATCCCTGGTAGCTCGCAAAAGTGCGCCTCTTTCATTATTGAAGTTTGAGCAATTAAAGAAATAATGATCAGCATCTTCGACTTCTTCAGAGCAACTACAAGTAGGACTAGGTGACAGATAGTTTACATATAAATCAGAGTAAATTAGTACAATTATTTCTAATTCTAGCGTGTAAAACTGAGAGATACCTGCTACCAGTTCAATAGTATATTGAAACACTTGAATTATTTTGGTGCTTTTTCAGCTGACACTTAAAACTTGCCAGAGATGATGAATTGCGTAGTTCTATGTCAAGAGAATTCCATGCAGAAATAGATGATGGAATACATGATTTACGTGAACTTTCTGTCCTGCAGAAGGGAACAGTAATATTGTGTTGATTTCATAGTATATGTACTTATTTCACCAACTGAAGGAGGAATCAGGTCAGATACATATGTAGGAACAAGACCACTGATTGATTTATACATAAAAATAAGTTTTTGCTGCCTGCGTCTTTCTGCAAGTGACACCCAACCGCATTCTCTATAGAGAATGCATCATGAAACCGATCTTGTTAAGCCTGTTACTATATATGCGAGCGGCTTCATTCTGAAGTTTTTGAAGAGAACAGATATCCTGTACTGTGCAGCCATCCCATAAAACGCATGAATATTCGATAATTGGCAGTAAATATGATAAGTATATTTGGTTTAAAGCAACACGGCTGAATGTAAATTTAAGTTTCCGCATTATACCAATAACTTAAGATGCACTTTTAACCCTTAAAGCGCCAAGAAAATCTTCATCTGAAAATGTCGTCTGTTTATGTCGTCTGCTGAATATTCTTGCAAACTTTTCAAACCTATTTTTGCATACAGGCAAACAGTGTAGACCCAGATCAGACTGCTCCTAAAGGAGCAGTCTGATCTGGGTCCACACTGTTTGCAGAAATGACTTTTAAAATCACAAGCAGAAGACAAAGCAGACAACAATTGTTGTGTTGGGCGCTTTAGGTGTTAACTATGTTTTCAATATGGTAGTGCCATTGCCCATTACTATTAAATGTAAGACCTTAATGTTTGTGTTCTGTTACGAATTTTATGGTTGTACCATCAAAACTTTGTTAGAAAGAGTTCCAATAGGTCTTAAAGTAAAAAAAAAACCCATTACTTCAGTTTTTAATGGATTAAAATTTATTAACCACTGTGCTGCCCAACTTACTAGCATGTGTAAATCGTGATTGGTAATACCTTCGATGTCTTTAATAGTAGCTGCAGAACAAAACAACAAGCTGTCATCTGCAAATAACCTGGTAAGACTAAGAAGTGATTCAGCTATATCATTAATATATACTAAAATAATAGAAGGCCTAGAACAGACCCTAGAGGAACCCCAGCTTTTACTCTCTTTAAGCATGATGAGGTATTTATTATTCTTCCTACCACTCAAGTAGTCACTATTCCATTCAAGTAATTCACTTTCTATGCATTTTGTTTTAATTTAAAAACAAACAAACAAACAAACAAAAAAAAAAAAAAAAAATAAAAAAAAATAAATAAAATAAAAAAACAAAACAAAAAAACAAACAAACAAAAAAAAAAAACAAAGCACCTAACGGCAATATGGATTTTTTTTTTAAATAATGAAGAAAGTGGGAGTTATCTCTCTTGCATGGGAAACACCAAATGGTCCTCCTCTTCATCCCTACCAAATATGAAAGCAATTCACTGAAGAATAAAGGTAACATATAACTTTGAGAAAAGGTTAACCAAAATGTTAACCTGGGACGACGCCCGACAGCATTATTTTTTTTATTTCTTTGGGCAGGATCAAAATTATGCTAGAAAAATATATAATAAACATCACGAAAACATGCCTATATAATGCTGTCCCCCTTAAACCCCACTTTTATATAGTAAAACTGGGGTTCACAGGGGTATACATTATTTTCTTATTTTTGCTAAAAAAAACATAGATTGAGGGTACTCGTTGGAACCGCCTCACCGAGGCGGTTCTAACGAGTACCCACAATCTATGTTTTGAGCAGAAATATGAAAAAAAAAAAAAAAAAAAAAAACATCAGAATTTTTATTTGAAAACTCATTTTTTGGTGGTAAAATTTTCAGTATATTTGAATAGGCGTGTTTTCGTAATGTCAAAATACTTTTACTTACACCAGGTCAGGTTCGTGTGACAAGATGACATACAATGACTGCATGGATGGCAAGCAGATGACCATATCAGCAGACCCCAGTCAGGCTGCTCCTGTAAGAAATGTATGACTGGGGTTTGCAAAGTTTGGTCAAGGTTGTTCAAAAATCTTATGTTAGCTTTATCGTAAAAGAAGCACAAATGAATGTCGCACTAGATAGCTAGGCAAGCAATTAACATTGAATATTGAACAGTGCAGATCCCAGTCAGACTGCTCCCACTTGAGCAATCCGATCTGGGTCTTCAAAGCTTAAATATAACCGTGGTTTACATTTTATTACAAAAAAACAAACAAAAAAAAACAACAAAAAACTAGATTCAAAAGTCTAAATAAGAGTGGGTATCAGGTAAATAGTTCTCTTATTTCTCGACGAAAACAAATACCTCTGGCACTCTCCACAAGTGCCTCTCCGAGACTCCTCTAATGAGCACCACAAACACACTCTCGTCCAGAAATAAGAGAAAAATAGATACGATTTGTTTGAGGAAAGCGCCTTATCTTAGATCTATGTAGACTGCGATACTTTTCTTCGAAAAAGTGGGTATGAAAATATAAACATTTCTTTCAAACAATTGATATGAAACAAATATGTGCACACTGACTGAATGGCAAACTTGTTCCATCGATACCGATTAATTCAAACCAGATTTTACCAGGACAAATATTTATTCTTGAGTAATGTTTACTGTTAAATTTTATCATGTTTAGAAATACAGCTTTAAAAAGTTATTTAAAAGCTTTTTCCAAACTAAATACAACTGTTTCAATGATATTTTCCGATATCAACAGGCACGCTCGCAAGTGTAATATTGGCTTTATAGGTGACAATTTAACGCCACGTTTAGCTAACTGATAGATAAAATATGCATTTATATTTATGGCTAAGTCATTTAAATGATCAGTCGATGATAATCTCTTCTGAAAATAGACTTTTGACGAAAGAACGCTGCTTAATTTTTCTAAATAAAAAAAAGTCGGCCATTTCACTGTCCGATAAACGTAAAAACAAAAATATTCTGCCAACCATACCAGAACGAAACTAAACCCTACTCTCCGTTAAAGACCGACAGGTTATGAGTGATTTTATTGTGTGGCGTAGGGTTTGTATTGGTCTATTGCGGATGCTAGTTACTCTAATGAGTACCCAAAGTATAGGTTTAGGCATACATCACGAAAACATACCTATACAAATTTAACCCCCTAAAACCCCACTTTTACATAGTAAAACTGGGGTTCGCAGGGGTATATATTACTTTTCTTATTTCTGCTCAAAAACATAGATTGTGGGTACCCGTTAGAACCGCCTCGGCGAGGCGGTTCTAACGAGTACCCATAATCTATGTTTTGAGCAGTAATATGAAAAATATCAGAGTTTTTTATCTGAAAATTTTCAGTTTTCGGAAGTGAAATTGTCTATATATTTGAATAGGCGTGTTTTCGTAATCTTTGGTCAAGGCGGTTCCAGTAAGTACCAACAAGATGTTTTCGCAGGGATAGCATCGCTATCTAATGGGTATTAACAGCTTTGAAACTGGAAGTATGACTAGCATTCTTGAACAGTTAGGATGGGAGTCACTTCACAAGAGACGCAAAGGTAGTAAACTCATATTGCTGTTCAAAGGTCTGAAAGGTAGAGTTACTCGTAGTATACCTCGTGACGACCTTCAACCCCCAAACAGGCGCAGTAGGAATCAACATCCAATGGCATTTCGAGTGTCATATGCTAGAACTGACATTTACGATTACAGTTTCTTCCCAGGCACCGGAAGGTTTGGAATGCACTCCCTGCATCTATAATATCCTCTGCTGAAAGTTCTGAGGACCCTGTCGGTAGATTCACATCACTTGTAAGATCTGGATACTAGTCTTTGCAATCGTTGCCCCTGGTGAATGAATGTCTACTGATGTATCACCAGTTAAATATTCTGATTCTGGGCCCAGTTGTTCAAAGCTAACGACATCGTTAGTTAACGATTCGTTAAAATTTACATCGAGTGATACGCAAATATGCTGAAATTTTTTGTTGAAAAAATGTGAGCAGCTTTTGCAGTGCAAAAGCTGCTCACATTTTTTCAGCAAAAAATATTAGAGTATTGTATATTGAATCCGCTAAAACAGATAACGAAATGACCCTTAACGAGCTCGTTAAGCTAACGACGCTTTGAACAACTGGGCCCTGGTATCTACAACATACGTTTTGGTCAAACAATTGCCATGTATTCGAGTGGGAAAATCGCCAATGCAATTCTAATGAATACTCATTGAATTTTACCTGTTTATTGTTGAGAAATAAAACAAGTCTCAACACTTTCGCAGCTCCGGCATCGACACAATATTTTTTCGTATTTCGACAAAACGTACGTTGTTGGTACTCATAAAAGGCGCTTCTAAGAGTAATGAGTACCCACAACATACGTTTTCGTGGAGAAATAAAGAAATTAACAGTATTATTAGCGTGGAAAAGGCTCTTAGCTGGAGCAACGACATTTTAAGTAAGCATGTTCGAGTTGGAATTTTAACACTGTTGAGGTCATATCGAGTTGGTATTCCTACGCAAAAGGCGTTTTATTCATAGTTATTCTGCGTAGCTATGTACAACGTACCTTTTGAAACTTGCACCAAAGTGAGATTTGCATACTTGTACACCATTTTCCCATAAGTTGGAAACGACAAATATTTCCTCTCTTGGAATTCCACACTTTCTCAGGGCCGCTCCAGCTGCCTGTTCGTTGCTGCCAAAGCAAAATCGAAATCAAGGTGACGGATAAACTGGGAAGCTATTCCGCCTTTTTGGGTCTGTTGTTTACAATCAAGTCACGGTATACAAACGCCAAAATTTCCTAAAGGTTGTTATCCAAGTGATTATCACTGACAAGTGAAATCAAACCGCTCGCTTTTTACGAAATCTGGGTAACGGTTTTTATAGCCGCGCTATTCATGTCGCTGTGACGTCAGAGTGCTGCTGATAGAGGGTTAGCTGTAAAACCTGGACTGGGACATTGGCAAACAGTGCAGACCAAGCTCATACTCCCCACAACGCGGTGTCCGATCAGGGTCAGTACTGTTTGCTAAAATCACAGGAAGTTAAATGTTGACGGAAACAGTCTTAAGTCTCCGTTCAAGACCGTTTAACAAATATCCAAAACATATACAGTCGACTCTCGTTATCTCGAATTCCAAGGGACTCACTGAAACGCTTCGAGATATCCGTACCTCGACATATCAGAGTTGAGAGAGTGAGGAAAACAATAAATTGAACAACCACATTGAACAAATGAATATGTAATTTGACTCCTGAAGTATATATATATATATATATATATATATATATATATATATATATATATATATATATATAATAATGTGGAAAAAAGGAGAAACTGCTCCTTAGGAGCAATTTCTCCTCTTTTCCACATTATTTTGTTATCTGCTGTCATAGTTTCATGTTAAAACAGGGACCAGATTTTCACTTCGAGATAAGCGGTAATTCGAAATAAGCGAGTTCGAGATAACGAGGTTCGACTGTATAACTTTGACATTTTACTACACTGCAGCTGGCATTAGTATCGTGTGGCGGTGGTAGAACGTCTCCCCGTACTTTACCATAGTTCAGATTATATTTCATTTCCTTTGGGATCATTGGACCCATTGTGGAATCTTTGAAAATGGAGGCCTGTTCATGTATACGCTAGAGGGCGTAAGCAGTGTTGCAAACTTCATTACTGCTTATGAAGAGTCTCAGTGAAACCGAGACTCCATTTTCTTATCTATGGTGTGTTCTTTGTTTCCAAAGGCAATCTTTTTGACATCTATTTGAGTCAGATAATTAAGTTCAATAGCAATAGTTGCATAATTTCTGATTTACTGTCACCTATAGAGCGAAGGTTTCGTGCCAGTCAAATTATCATTATTAACGATTTTGTCGTTGTATCGAGTGTCGGTATAAAGAGAGTTGACTATATTATGTAACATCAGATTCGTCAAAGCATTGCAGATAAAGAGAACTTACTTGTAATATTCGCCTATATCAATCAGTCTGTATCCTTCTTTTATAGCACTTAACACAGCCTTCTCTGTGTCCGAGACAGCGAATACACCCAGTCCAAATACGGGCATCATGTGACCATCATTTAACATAATTTTACTTGACAAACCGCTGGCAACCTTGAATGTCATGTCTTCACTCTGTGGTGTTCAGTTGTCCTGTCTCCGAAAAAATAAAATGGCATAAAAATCAATTTCTTTCGAACATAAAATAAAACGTGAAATGATAAAACCCAACCAGTATCATGTCGTGGGCAGATAACTCTGTCAAAAATTGACGAAATTTGCCAATGAGCAATCCCAAAGCAAATCTCCAAAATATCAATGCACGTATTAAATTGAGTGAAAATCTATTGCTATTTGCTCAAGTTATTGTCCTGAAAGTAAAATACGGGTGTACTCTGGGCAGATAACTCTTTCAAAAATGGACGAAATTTTCACAATAGCAATCCCAAAGCAGATGTCCACAATAACGACTCAATGCACATACCAAGTTTCGTGAAAATCCATTCATATTTGTTATCTTCCAGAAATGAAAACACTGACGTGTTCTGGGCAGATAACGCTGTCAAAAATTGACGAAATTTGCCCATTAGCAATCTTATAGCAGATCTTAATAATAACGTTGCACACACCAAGTTTGGTGAAAATCCACTGACTTGTACTAAAGTTATCATCCGGAAATGAAAATACTGACCTGTCGCGGGCATCTAACTCTGTCAAAAATTGATCATTAACAATCCCAAACCAGATCTCCACAACATCAATGCGCACATCGAGTTTGGTGAAAATCCATATATTGATTTTTACTCGTGATCGTCCGGAAACGAAAATACGGACGGATGTACGACAGACGGGCGGGCGGACAGACGGACAGACACACGGACGTCCAACCTGAGATCATAATACCCCGCCACTATCATGTGGTGAAGTATAAAAAGTATAGGCCTACCTTAAAATGTCAAACCACATAGCCTCAGATTATCCAGTATGCCCATCTGAAGATGGTTTGATACCTTGCCTACCGACAGAGTGACCTGCGAAGACTGAACTTGTACATGTGCGCCCATTTAAAATTTACCTTGAAATTGTCTAACCACATAGCCTCAATGCATTCTGTTATGCCCATCTGAAGATGGTTTAGATCGTTGCCTACCCACAGAATGCCCTGTGAAGACCGAACTTGTACATGTGCGCCCATTTAAAAGTTACCTTGAAATGTGTCTAACCACATAGCCCCAGAGCATTCTGTTAAGCAGGCTTAGTGTTCTATATAGCTCCAGATAAGAGGGGGTATCCGTATAATATTTTTCTTATTTCTTAACAAAAAATATGTTATTGGTATTCATTAGAAGCGCATCGACGATACATATTTGTTGTAGAAAACTAAGAAAAATATCGGTATTATTGGTTGAAAAAAAAGCACTTTAAGTAAAGCTATGCTCTACGATCAATATAAAGACCATCCCACTTATACAAAGAGCACAGTACCAAATGTGGTTTCAACTCATGCTAGACTGAAGGAACTCCCCATACTATATATTGGAAGAGTCTAATGTCGATTTTAGGTATGTCAGACTATGTGATTTAGATATTCCGCGAGAAAAATGTTTGAACTATTTACAAATAGTGGAAGACCCTGGTCAGACGCCGCGTTCTGCGGCGTCTGATCTGGGTCTGCACTGTTTGCCAGTTATCCTTACAAGGGTCTCAAGACTACAATGGTTTACTGTACTGTGTCCCGGCTCATTTGTTATTCTGTATTCAAAATCAGACGGACAGACATCTAGTTCGCGCATGCACACATTCGCTATTTCCATTAGCTATGCTAAAATGCATTCCCAGACACGCCAAAAAAATCTATCGGGCCAAAATTTCTCGAACTTTCATCGGAATAAATCCCTACCTATTTACCCTACATACTCGGATACCTTAACGGTGGAAAAAGCTACCAAGTTGCAGTCACAAAAATTATCTGCAATGTCATAAATAGTTGCATAAAATCTACCAAGTTGCAGTCACATAAATTATCTCCCCTGTATAAAAAATAGCGGAAAATATATAAAGCTGCAGTCACAAAAATTATCTTCATTGTAATAAAAGATTGCGGAAAATCTACCAACTTGCAGTCACAAAATTTATCTTCCTTGTAATATAAAATAGCGGAAAATCTACCAACTTGCAGCCACAAAAATATCTCCCATGTATAAAAAAAATAGCGGAAAATCTACAAAGTTGCAGTCACAAAAAATGTCTCCCTTGTAATAAAAAAATAGCGGAAAATATACCAAGTTGCAGTCGGAAAAATTATCTCCCTTGTAATAAAAAATAGCGGAAAATCTACCAAGTTGCAGTCACAAAATTTACCTCCCTTATAATAAAAAATAGCGGAAAATCTACCAAGTTGCAGTCAGAAAAATTATCTCCCTTGTAATAAAAAACATAGGAAAATCTATCAAGTTGCAATCACAAAAATTATCTCCCTTTGTAATGAAAAATCTACCACGTGTAGCCAGCCACCACTTAAGCCTTTACCATACTTACCCTTAAAATTTTACAAGTTCATTTGCCCACCTAAAGTCCCCGTGTTTTTTTTTTTTTTTTTTTTTTTTTTTTTTAATTGTTTTTTCGCGATATCCTTTTAACTCTTGTCCTGCTGAACCCGGATATACATTGCCTTTGTGAACAGTGCAGATCCAGATCAGTTGGCTTCTGTCTGAAGAAGCCAACTGATCTGGATCTGTACTGTTTGCCATTCTGTATTTGAACTTGTATCAACAACCTTGATCAATTAAACTGACTGGCTGAAAATTAAAAGTTGGCGTGGCATGTTAGTTTATTCAGCAGGATTGTGCTTAAATATTGAATTTATGAAAACCACGTCCTTGATAAAGGTTTGTTTTTTTGTTTTTTTTTTTCAGGAAAACGACCGCAGATTTCTCCAAAAGGTTTCTATCTCCTGATGCGAATTTCAGCGAATTTCAATTTGCCTAATATTTTTTCTTGACTGACTGTAGCGATAATTTATCGTCTGTTTAACTCATGGGTTAAGATAAACAATGTGGGTCGTTAAAATATTCCGTGTATACAGGCATTATGCGGAGGGGAAATAACGAATAAACAACGATTATAAAGTATTGCAGTATCTTTTTTCTGTTTTACTTAGCAAGGACCGAGTTCCATTCTGCATTATTGGAGGAGTTTTGGTTATGTCACACTGTTTATCCTTAAATTCTATTTACAACAGACTGAAACATACGTGTAAGAAATAGTTCGTGTAACGACCCTCCAGATGTACGCTTCATTGAACTTAATATACTGACAAGATTTGAAGCGGAGTGGATGACAGAACTGAATTTAGGTTATACCCAAAAATGATCATCCGGGATATCCCGATCTAATGAGAGCAAAAACTACAGAAATATGACAATCCAATTAATAAGGAGAAAAAGGACTGACATCGAACGCCTGGAAAATAGTGCAGACCCTGATCAAACTGCCCCCTTAAGCAGCAGTTTGGTCAGGGTTACTATCAAAAAGGCTAGGGGTGTACTGCTAGGCCCCATACCCCTTTCCAGACATGATTGATACCCCTTTCCAGACAATAGTAAGACGAACATAGGTCCCATTGTAAACAAAACAACATATTATCATTTGCTCAGTCAGATTTAGTTGCATACTAACAATATTAAGTTCAACAGGAATCACATAAAACACAATCAATATCAATTTTTAACTAAGGAATATACAATTTTAATTTTTACCTAATACAATTGTAATACAAGGGACCTCAACTGGTGCTATCCAAAGGAACTGAAGGATTCTATGAAGCACATTTATGTAGTTTTCATTTACCTTTGGCGCTTCATATCATTAACTCTTTCACTTCCACAGGCGATAATAATAGCTTTTGCAAACAGCATAGATCCAGATGAGACGGGTCAATGGACCGTCTCATCTGGATCTTCGCTGTTTGACATTCGGTCTTTCAACTATACATATAAACGTCTTTCCACACGATAGTTTGTTAAAATAAAAAAGCAGACGACAAACGTCGTCTGAAATTTGGCGCCGAAAGATTTAACAAAATCCATTTACGATATTCTCGTTCCAGGCTAAAGCAGTTTACCGCCTGCTTTCCAGACAGACAGGAACCCCTTTCCAGACAAGTATATTTGAATTCCTTCCCAGATTGTTTACGATGAGACACTACCTATGCTTATATAGTGAGCGCAGCCCGTCTGTTTTTACTTTCAAATATACTGGAGGAGAGCGCTAGAGAACCACTGTACTCGAAATTGGCTGCTGTCGACGAGGGCAGAAGGTTTACATTTTTTGTTTACCTGGATCATATAAATGAGTAAGTTCTTTACAAGTATTTATTTTCCCGATGATATTTTCATTTGAAATCATCACTCAAAAATTTTGTCCATTCTGACTCAGACTGATCCTTCAAAATCTAAAACTAACTGATATGATCTTTTGCACTTGTCACACCTATATGGCGTTCTGTCACAGTGTGTATTCATATTGTCTTGCGGGTGCTCGACCCTATGGAACTCCTTATTGAGTACCAACCAATTTCAAGCTAGCCGGTGGGATTTTATATGTCCGAAATGTGTTCACACACAAATTTTTGGCTGTATTAAAGTTAACAATTGATATTTTATGGTATCAAACATTGCAGAATTCAAATAAGAGACGAAATAGGAAATGTGACATTTCTGTTTATTGTTAGCTAAGTTATTCGCAATTTTGTCGCTGTAGTCAGCTTTCAGTTGTCGCGGGCACTGTACCAGTAGTAGAAACAAACTGGAACAGGACCAGTGGTCCTACCTAATTAGCATAATTTCCTAATTAGCCCTAATTACCCAATTAGCATAATTATTCTGGGACAGGACCAGTAGACCTACCCAATTAGCCGTAATAACCTAATTAGCACAAGTTTCAGCAATAATTATTGACACTCGATAGAAGATGATTTTAGTGTCGCACATTTGGATCTGGTAACTTGACAAAGCTTTACGTAACTGAGCCAAGATATTTTCTGTCAATTACTGAAGCATGTTTTTAAAAGTATGTAAATTTAGTGTAATTTCTCATTTACAATTGCCTCATTAAGATATGCAATTTTCAAAGTGATTGAGACTTTCACATCAAATAGTCATTATGAGCATTTTTCACTCAGCTATCCACAATCTGAGATCAGAATCATGTAAATGAGCATTTTGGATCACTGAAATTAAAATTTCAGTTAAAAATGTGTGTGGGCTGGGCAATTTGGAAAAACTTCCATCTCATTACCTGTAAATATTGAGACACACTGACGATCACGGTATTTTTTCTGAAATAAAAAAAGTCTGACCTGCCTGAGGGCATATTTTTACATCATTATGTTAAAAGGAATAAGACCTTCAAAGCAAAAATTAATACAGTTTCTTTTTTTAATTTATTTTTCTAGCAAACTGAAAAAGTAATAACAACTTGATCATTAACATAAAATATAGTGCTTATCAAAAAGCTTGAGACACCAAGAGGTACCTTATGACAAACTACAATACTGAATATCTGGACTAGACTGACTACCAACTTTGACAGACTCTTTCGTTATAGAATTGGAAAAAAAATATATAAGCTTGCATAGTTTGGAATTTTTTTTTATAGTTCTTTGTACATTTTGTTATCTCATAGCTCAGTTAAACAATGTATTATAATGCCCTTACATGTATTATAATGCCCTTACACGAAAAAAAAAAAAAAAAAAAAAAAAAAAAAATGATGGAATACGAGATCCCTATTTTATATTATTACTCAAGGAAACCATATGTTGACAACACTCAATGAAAGCTTTCGAGTGACACAAAATACAGTTTCATGGAGAAATAAGAAAAAAAAGTATGATGTTAAATATCATTATGGCAATCACTCTGGCAGTTATAATTTGTCAAATAACAAAATCAACAATACCTTCAACATGTGACTAGAACAATTAAATTCAAACTTGTCATAACCTGAAATGGCAGTCTATTGCCATGCTACACATTTGTAGATTCAACCTAATAGGTTTTCATAAACAATTCAAGTTTAACCCATTGTAGTCGGGAGACCCGTAAAAGGGTATTTGGCAAACAGTGCAGACCCAGATCAGAGTCTGATCAGGGTCTCCACTGTTTGCAAATAGTTTAGCCATTTTTCTCTAAGAATATGTAAATCTCATAAACCTGATGTAGCTAAAATTGAAATTGGACTCTTCCAATATATAGAGTGGGAGAGCCTATTCAGTATACAATGGGTTAAACAAACATTCACACACTGTTTAGACAAGTTTGACTGTACATACTACGATCGTTTAGTAACATGGAAAATAACAGTGAAAAATAAGTTTGACTGTAAATATTACAATCATTCAATAACATGGAAAATAACTATGAAAACACAAATATTTCAACTGAAAAAATATTCAAATAGTATAAAAAGACAACATATTCTGATAACGGCATCTTTTTTCCACCTTGTGTATCAAAGAAAATCTTTTCAATATTTGTAGCTGTTATGATATATGTAAAATTTTATTATATTTTCTACCTCAAAGGTAAAAAAGATGGTGCTCCTATTGATAGTATTAAACACATGTGCCTACCATATACATGTTAAATATTGAGACGAAAGTATATATACAAAATGTAGGTTGTGAAAGCACATTCCATTGTGGTATCATCATTCCTGAAGTATTTTAAAAGATATTTAACATGACAAAAAGTGCTTCATGTATGAGTGTGATAAAATATATAGAAAAAAGATGCCGTTATCAGAATATGTTGTCTTTTTATACTATTTGAATATTTTTTCAGTTGAAATATTTGTGTTTTCATAGTTATTTTCCATGTTATTGAATGATTGTAGTATTTACAGTCAAACTTAATTTTCGCTGTTATTTTCCATGTTACTAAACGATCGTGGTATGTACAGTCAAACTTGTCTAAACAGTGTGTGAATGTTTGTTTAACCCATTGTATACTGAATAGGCTCTCCCACTCTATATATTGGAAGAGTCCAATTTCAATTATAGCTACATCCGGTTTATGAGATTTACATATTCTTAGAGAAAAATGGCTAAACTATTTGCAAACAGTGGAAACCCTGATCAGACTCTGATCTGGGTCTGCACTGTTTGCCAAATACCCTTTTACGGGTCTCCCGACTACAATGGGTTAAACTTGAATTGTTTATGAAAACCTATTAGGTTGAATCTACAAATGTGTAGCATGGCAATAGACTGCCATTTCAGGTTATGACAAGTTTGAATTTAATTGTTCTAGTCACATGTTGAAGGTATTGTTGATTTTGTTATTTGACAAATTATAACTGCCAGAGTGATTGCCATAATGATATTTAACATCATACTTTTTTTCTTATTTCTCCATGAAGCTGTATTTTGTGTCACTCGAAAGCTTTCATTGAGTGTTGTCAACATATGGTTTCCTTGAGTAATAATATAAAATAGGGATCTCGTATTCCGTATTCCATCATTTTTTTTTTCGTGTAAGGGTATTATAATACATGTAAGGGCATTATAGTACATTGTTTAATTGAGCTATGGGATAACAAAATGTACAAAGAACTATAAAAAATTCCAAACTATGCAAGCTTATATATTTTTTTTTCCAATTCTATAACGAAAGAGTCTGTCAAAGTTGGTAGTCAGTCTAGTCCAGATATTCAGTATTGTAGTTTGTCATAAGGTACCTTTTGGTGTGTCAAGCTTTTTGATAAGCACTATATTTTATGTTAATGATCAAGTTGTTATTACTTTTTCAGTTTGCTAGAAAAATAAATTAAAAAAAGAAACTGTATTAATTTTTGCTTTGAAGGTCTTATTCCTTTTAACATAATGATGTAAAAATATGCCCTCAGGCAGGTCAGACTTTTTTTATTTCAGAAAAAATATCGTGATCGTCAGTGTGTCTCAATATTTACAGGTAATGAGATGGAAATTTTTCCAAATTGCCCAGCCCACACACATTTTTAACTGAAATTTTAATTTCAGTGATCCAAAATGCTCATTTACATGATTCTGATCTCAGATTGTGGATAGCTGAGTGAAAAATGCTCATAATGACTATTTGATGTGAAAGTCTCAATCACTTTGAAAATTGCATATCTTAATGAGGCAATTGTAAATGAGAAATTACACTAAATTTACATACTTTTAAAAACATGCTTCAGTAATTGACAGAAAATATCTTGGCTCAGTTATTTAAAGCTTTGTCAAGTTACCAGATTCAAATGTGCGACACTAAAATCATCTTCTATCGAGTATCAATAATCATTGCTGAAACTTGTGCTAATTAGGTTATTACGGCTAATTGGGTAGGTCTACTGGTCCTGTCCCAGAATAATTATGCTAACTTGGTAATTAGGGCTAATTAGGAAATTATGCTAATTAGGTAGGACCACTGGTCCTGTCCCAGTTTGTTTCTACTACCAGTAGTCAGATGTCTAATGTGTACCTTGTACCCAGTCATCAAGAAATGACTGGGCGCAGTCGACGTGAGCATGAACGGTTTTTAAGCATTACTTCCGTTTGGAAAGCACATTCTCTCTCAATGTCAAATTCTTTTGACACTCGTATTATAAAAATACTGAACGTATAAACACAATCTGAAACAATATAATGCATAAGCCTGAAGACACCTGTATAAATATGCTTCAATTGAAAGAGTCGTGTACTATGTACTTTCTTGATGGCTATATTTCAGATGGCAGGACGTCAAACTGTTTTGTTTGGTATTTAAATTTGAGTGTAGATGAAACTAATTAACCCTTGTCCTGCTGAATAAATTAATAAGCCACGCCTCCTTCTAATTTTCAGCTAATCAGAGTACTTGATCTGGATTATTGCTATAAATTCACATGCTTAATGGCAAACAGTGCAGATCCAGATCAGTTGGTTTCTTCAGAAGCCAACTGATCTGAATCTACATTGTTTGCAAAGGCAGGGTATATCCGGGTTCAGCAGGACAAGGGTTAATTAATACTACTGAGCATTTCAAAGGTTTGTCAGTATGTATATCAACAGAGTGATTGATCACACATTCAAAGTACCTACGGAATGGACCATAGTAACATTGATACGCAGACAGTAGAGAGACCTCCATTTCCTCTAGACTGGCTCCAGTCTCCAGTGACTAGATATTTTTCTTATAATCCTGTTTGATAAAAACGTAAAATAAAACCGAAAAAAAATATCATGACTATAAAGGCTGGTCACTAGTGACCAGCCTTTATAGTCATGATATTACTTTGTTTTTATTTTAGTGGATTATTAAACAGATTATAAGAAAAAATATTTTGTCACTAGAGACTGGAGCCAGTCTACATTTCCTCCTGCTGAAATACATAAAGCGGCCCATCAAAATTTCAGAACAACATAATTTGGCTGGCATTATATTAACATTAACGTTTGCGCGCGCGCGCGCGCGCGCGCGCACACACACACACACACACACACACACACACACACACTAGACTGTATTATTTTCGACAATTAGACAATAATTCATCAATTCTTATGTCACTTCTCATCTGAGCCTTAGCTCGAATGCCAAATGAGTTTCATGACAATACAATCAACAGAATATGTGTTTGAAAACCACCAGTGAGTCCCATATTATGCTTGCTCATAAAAATCAAGAGTTGTCAGAAGACAACGCAGCTCGCCGGACAGGGTTGATCGGATAAAAACACAATCTTTAAATATTAAAGATTAAATGCAGAACTTAAACATAGCTATAAAGGATAGAGTATGACCTGACTTTGATCTCTGAAGAATGGGATGGGGTATATGCCATTGAAACATTTACTTTTGAAAACTTAAAAACAGAACTCGAACATGGGTTTAAATGACAAAGTATGACCTGACCTTGACCTAGGCAGAAGGTCAACCTGAGAAAGGGGTGCGTGCTATTGAAATGTCTTACCCTAAGGTAGTTGTGGGCCAAATATTAAAGCAGTACCTTGAATACTTCAACAGTTACAAACACTTTTCAAAACTTAAACGCAGAACTTCAACATAGGTGTAAATGACAAAGTATGACCTGACCTTAACCTAGGCAGAAGGTCAAACTGAGGAAGGGGTGTGTGCTATTGAACGGTCTTACCCTAACATTGGCGTGGGCCAGATATTTAAGCAGTATCTTGAATCAGCAGTTACAAACACTTTTCAAAACTTAAACGCAGAACTTCAACATGGGTTTAAATGACCAAGTATGACCTGACCTTGACCTAGGCAGAAGGTCAACTTGAGGAAGGGATGTGTGCTATTAAAAGGTCTTCTAACCCTAAGGCTGGTGTGGGCCAAATATTAAAGCTCTATCTTGAATACTTCTGCAGTTATGTACACTTTTCAAAACTTAAACGCAAAACTTAAACATGGGTGTAAATGACTAAGAACTTACCTTGACCTACATAAATGGTCTGACTTGGGGATGGGGGTGTATGCTATTGAAAGGTCTTACCCTAAGGTAGGTGTAGGCCAAATATGAAAGTAGTACCATAAACAATTAAAAACACTATGCACACCTTTGAAAACTTAAACATTGTATTAACGCGGACGACGACGTGGACGCCGACGCGGACGCCGACAGACGCCGACGCCAGCAACTGGGTGGAAACATAAGCTCTTCAGGGACATAGTCCCGGCGAGTTAATTATGAAGCACACAATGGCCGAAATGACATATATAACCCGGAAAGATGAAACTGTTTTGTTAAAATCAAGATTTTTATATAAATGTTCTTGTACCTCTATTGAGTTAAACAGAAATCGTTTCTTTAGCAGACAAATGGCATTAACACGTGTGAATAATTCATGATTTGGTACAATTTGGAAGTTAAGACTAAGAGGATAGCATTTTGAAATAAACTACTGTCCTTTCGACATCTCCTGGAAAGACGTTTTTTGCTTGGCGTTTTATTTTAAATGAAAATTTTTGTTCTGGTTGACCATATCTTATCAGAAACCATTTGTCTTTTATGTTTCTGTGTTTTGTTCTCAAATATTTACACAAAAGTTAAACTTATGGCCAAAAGTTGGTCTGACCTATCCAATTTAGTATAAACATATTTTATTCAAATAGTTTACAATATAACACAAACAGACGAAAGCTGAAAACATATAAAGGATTAGAACGAAAGCAAATGCTTATAGAGTCCCTCTCCCAGTAAATATACAGTTGTAATGTTTGTGGCGGATTACTACTGATATAAGTTAATATTAAGTAATGCTTCAGGCAGACTGATATGAATCAATTTGAATAACAACAGATGAACAATATACTAACTGACTACCAAAAACTTGGGCAGATAAGAATATATATGAACCATAGTTTAAAAATTTGGTACATTAAATGTAGAAGAAATGAAAAAAAAAAAAAAAAAAAAAAAAAAAAAAAAAACAACAAAAAACAAAAAAACAAAACAAAAAACAACGAAAATAAACTAAGGGGAAAAGAGAATAAAAGTGGGGAGCAGGCATACTGGATGATCTAAGCAGCAGCTTTCATTATATCGTCGCATACTTATGGCTAATTATATAAGGTTAGAAACGCTTTGTGTCAATGATAAATTTATGAACATGATCAAAAATATCTCTGTTTATTTCCTGGGATAAAGACGGATCACCATATAACAACAATCTTAAGGAAGGAGTGTAATAACCAGTTATGGCATTTAGGAGGATATTACGGTGTGCTTGATAAAATCTGCAATGAAAGAAAAAATGTTGTGGATCTTCAACACTGCCACAAAGACATAAAGGCGAGTCTGTTATATTTTTATAGAATAAATCTAAATTCAAAGAACTACAGCCTGTACGTAGTCGAGCGTGTAGGATTTGTGCCTTTCTATTGCCATGATAGTAATAGTTCGGGACTGAAGATTTATCTTTCTTAAGAAAATGTTTAAAGGAATTTAAAGTGGTGCATTGTCTTGTCTCAGATGGTAAGTTATTCCACTCTCTTAAAGTCGAAGGTAGGAAAGAGTTGTAAAACTGATTCGTTTTAGCCCGTATAGTTTGAATATCCCCTGAATTTCGCAGATTATATTGGGAAATGTGACTTACTTGTTGGGGTATTAAGGAAGATAGATAGATCGGTGCAAGGTTGTTCAACATTTTATAAAACAGTGTAAGTTTGTGATCCTGTCGTCGTTTGTGAAGGGACTCCCAACAAACTTCTCTGTAGAGATTGTTTAACGAGACGAGCTTAGTAGCCCCCGTGGCTATCCTTGCCGCCTCATTCTGAATTTTGTCCAGTTCATTTTTTTCATACTGGGAACAGTTATCCCATATGATATCCCCGTATTCTAATAACGGTCTTATAAATACTAGATAAATTGTTTCCAAAGATTTCCTATCAAGTTTGAATTTTAATTTCCGCATAATATTTATCCTACACCAGGCCTTATCTTTTATATAGTCAATATGTTGATGCCAGCTACAATCATTAGTAAAATATATGCCTGGATGTTTATGAAAATCTACTTAATTTCTATAGGTAAGTGATTTTTTGGATTTTTTGTCTAAGAAAATATTTTTTACTTTTCTTTGCTGAATTTGAATTATCGATGTTTTACAACAATATTGTGAAAATTTCAGAAAAATTGAACAAGTAGAACTTGTTGAAAATCTGGCTCCAAGTTACCTCCCCTACATTTTTACTATGGAAAAAAGTGAAAATATTTGATTTGTTTATAAACCAATTACTAGAATAAAAATTTTTGAACATATAGGTAGTTACGGTTTTGTATTATATCATGATAAAAGTTTGCAAATATACTTCTTCTCTGTAAAGTGTCAAGCAATAAACGACTTTCTGAAAGATGTCGAAAGCACAGCAACTTCCTTATCAGTCAGAACATGTCAGTCAAACGTCGAATAACTCAAAGCGTTCAGTCTCGTTCTCTTTTGTCAAAACTCGACAAATGCGTACAGTGACGCCCCGATCACTGGGCCAGTGCACGCGACATATATTATTACTATGCGTACAGTATGAAAACCTCGGATAATTTCTAAAATGTACTACCTGCAAGTTTCGAACTTTTGCACATTATAAGTACCGTGTTTTTTTTTTCATTTTTTTTTCCGAAGTAAAACTAAATTCCAGAACATTTCCATAAATTAACAAAAACTGCTTTTTACACTTTTTTTCATAATATAAAATCACATGCTTGCGTAAATCGGGCGCTACACGGCTAAAGCTTAACTCACATGTCTGTTAATATGCGAATATGAAGCTGGATATTTCAGTGACAATGAACAGTGAAGAATACTTCCAAAAGTAAAATATATTTAGAAGTACATACTATTTTTAATATCCCAGTAAACGAAAAATGTCCAATTTCTGCACTAGTCGACTGCAGCCAGCCCGCGACTAGTGCGAATTTCGAGTACAGTGCTTCGTTAGCGTGATGATACAGTCACATCGACATCGATGCAACGGTGTGTCGTTGCATCAACGTTGTTTCAACGCCTGTGTGCCCGCTGGGACAGTGTTTTTGTTTTAACGTCCCATCAACGATATTATAGCCATTTTGGAACGACTGCATGGTGGCAAAATACTTGTATAATTATGAGTGAGCATATGAAGGTAGACGAAAATTTTATCACCGAAAAATGAAAATTTTCTGTTTAAAAAAAATCTGATATTTTCACATTTCTGCTCAAAACATAGATTGTGGGTACTCGTTGGAACCGCCTCGATGAGGCGGTTCCAACGAGTACCCACAATCTATGTTTTTGAGCAGAAATAAGAAAAATAATGTATACCCCTGTAAACCCCAGTTTTACTATATAAAAGTGGGGTTAAAGGGGGTCGAAATTATATAGGCATGTTTTCGTGATAACAAGCGCACAGCGATTGCACAGATCACTCTGCGTGTGCGTGCATTCTGATAGGGGCCTTCGCCGTCCGCTTGAAGATTCATTTGATATTACAGAAAATTTCGATGTAGAACAAAGACCTTGATCATCACAAGATTATGCGGCTGCGTGCGATTAGTTGGATCTTTGGCGTTCTTATAAACTCCGAAAACACGTTTTCTCAAGGTACGTCTGTACATAACCCTTAGGCCAAATAAAAATTGTATGTGTGTTTAGGGTAACCTATCCTACCTTATTCTCCTGGCGAAACCTAGGCATTTTTTGTGTTTCCTAAAAAAAAGGTGTTACTGGGATAAAAAAATTTATACTAAATATTCTGACAAATAGGAATAAACAATCAGTGTAGTCCCAGATCAAACTGCGCCTACAGAAGAAGTTTGATCAAGGTCTACACTGTTTGCCATACTACCATACTACCACTACTTTTTAGACACATCAAAGGATAGGCAAGCAGACTTGGTAAAAGTTTATGTGAATTATGCTGCAAAGTCCAAATACATTTGATAATAAAACGTGAAACGATAATACCCCGCCATTATCATGCCGCGGGAAGATAGCTCTGTCAAAATTTTGACAAAATTTGGCAATGAGCAATCTTAAAGCAATCTCCACAATATCAATGCACATGTCCAATTTGGTGAAAATCCATTGAAGTTCACTCAAATTATTGTCCTGAAAGTATAATACGTATGTATTGCGGGTAGATAACTCTGTCAAAAATGGATGAAATTTGCCCATAAGCTATCCCGAAGCAGACGTCCACAATATCAACGCACACAAGTTTGGTGAAAATCCATTGATATTTACTAAAGTAAACGTCCAGAAGTAAAACTACATACGTGTCGCGGGCAGATAACTCTGTCAAAAAAATTGAGGAAATTTGCCCATCAGCAATCACAAACCGGATCTCCACAATATAAATGCACACGCCAAATTTGGTGAAAATCCACTTACATTTATTCAAGTTATCGTCCAGAAACGGAAATACGGACGGACGTGCGATAGACGGACGTACTACAGACGGACGGGCGCACGGACAGCCAACGTGATACCATGATACACCGCCACTATCGTGTGGCGGAGCATAAAATGGTATAACATTATACTCTCTGGGCTACTTCAGCAGACGACAAATTGATAATAGTTTTCTCATCTTTCCAGAAGACATTGGAGACCATTTGCATGAAATGTCAATCCGTTTTCTTGGAAAAATTTTAATATATCGTCTGCCGAAAAATTTACCCGAGAGCTAAACGTTAAAATACTAATCATATAAATTATAATAACAAATAATTAAGCATACAAAAACAAAACAAAACAAAAAAAAAAAAACAAAAAAAAAAAAACAGGAGCAGACGAGCAGAACGGTAATAGCCCTAAATACCTACACAGACAATAAGAAGGAACAGTGCAGACCCAGATCAGATGCCGCATACCACCCCGTTTGATCAGGGCCCTCGATCCCTGCCAAACCATCTAGCTGATCCCTCCACTTTCACGGTATGACAGAACTCAACCATTTTCCGAATGTAAGTCTATAGAACCTCTCTAGCCGTGGCAACCAATCAAAATGGCCAAATGGCACACAGAATTCGCAAACCTTTTTCCCTCTGCCAAAGCAACATTTCTCCCAAATTAGGTTCAAATCGTTTCATTGGTTTCGGAGTAGTCGGATGCACTGAAGGATAGACAACGAACAAAAAGTGGCCACAACAGCCAATACTGAGCCTCCCTCAAGGACTCTCACATAAAGGGAGTTAACAGTAAATTTTTACTGTTTTCTGCCCTCCCTTGACAGTTAAAGCACAGGTTAGATCAAATTTTAGCTCGGTCCTTCTAATTGGAATCCTGTGTTTTAAATCATGATAGGTCCTTTAATGTTTTCAACATCTTCATGAAAGATTCATAAGCATTACTGTCAAAAACCTGCCCGAAAGACCATATAGCAATCGCCTGTATTTAAAGGCCAGTGCCCAGTTGTTCAAAGCGTCGTTAGCTTAACGAGCTCGTTAAGGGTCATTTCGTTAATTGTTTCAGCAGAATCAATGTACAATATTCTGATATTTTTTGCTGAAAAAATGTGAGTAGCTTTTGCACTGCAAAAGCTACTCACATTTTTTTCAGCAAAACATTTCTGCATATTTGCGTATCACTTGATGTAAATTTTAACGGCTCGTTAACTAACGACATCGTTAGTTTTGAACAACTGGGCCCAGTTTTTTTATCTTGAACTCTGAAATACATCGTGATATCGGTATTTCGACATATCAGATTTACAAAATCAAGAAAAATAAAACGAACAACCACATTTATTAAATCAATACGTGATTTGACACCTGAAATAAGAGAAATGTTGAAAATATTGTGCAAAAGAAGAGAAATTGCAGGAGCAATTTGTCCTCTTTTCCACAATATTTGATCTGTTTTTAGATTTCGATGCTAAAACAGGGACCACACTGTCACTTCGACATAAGCGGTTATTCGAAACAAGCGAAGTCGAGATAATGAGTCAACTGTAATTTAGAAGTTTTATTGGCATATGACCATGAATAAATAAATCAGACATCTCAAGGAAAAAAAGCCATACTTAATAGAGATGCTCATGATAAAGCCAGAGGGAACTATTTAATTGGGTCTAGCTGTTAACAAGGAGTGCTTAAGGAAGATAATTGACTACTGTTTCTCACTGGGAGAGTGTCTTTAAGACCGTTCAAAACATGGGCAAGCAATATCAGAAAAAAAAGTGTGGAATTGCAGAAGAAAAACGCGTGATGGCAAGCAAAAACGACAAACGCACAAAACGATGTCGTCGCTTTAACGGCATGCGACGTTTACAAAAAGTCGTCGCACTAACGCCATGACGTTTGAAGTAGCATCGACGTTAAAGCGACGTTCTATAAACCTCATGTGACCGCTGGGAATTACTTGTCAACATCATCGCAGTAACATTGTCATTCCCTCACTGATCGCTACTTACAGTTTGCGTACAGCTCATTCGCACACTACAACATGGTCTTCTGGCGAATGGTGAAGGTTCTGAGCAAACTGACCGGGTCTGTTGGCTGCAGTGATTGGCTGATCTGGGCTTTCGCTTTTTAAAACAATTATCCCAGAGTTGCATTCTTGAGAATGCTTCCATATCACTTAAAATTTCTCATTGGCGCAACACATACAAGACCAGTAAGCCTTAAAGCGCCAAGCAAAATTTGGAAAAGACGACATATATATTTGCAAACAGCGTAGATCCAGATGAGACGGCTCATAATGAGAAGTCTCATCAGGATCTACGCTGTTTGACATTCACACACACACACACACACACATAATATATATATATATATATATATATTATATATATATATATATATATATATATATATATATATATATATATATATATAATTCTTTTTTCAACCTTAGGCAGTCACCCCTTTTAAAGCACCCTTAGGCAGACCAAGACCAGACTTTGCATTTCAGTGAGAAACATTGCAGCTGCAATTAAACAATTCTTTAAATATGCTCAGAAAAAAGCTGTTCTCGTATCAAAGTTATGCGGCTAATAGTAATAGACATAAACTTTTTTAGTCTGCCTAAATTTTGGAACATACAATTAAGCCATTAAGCAGACCATCATTAGGAGGACTGTATACATATATCATTCAGTCTGCTTAATGAGGATCTTTAATAACAACTTCAGGGATGTTGTTTGATTTAAGCCCAGCACGTTTAAAAATGTTGTTGGTCAACAGGGCCATTGCTGTATTTTTAATTTAACTTGAACACTACTTCTATAGTTTATAGTTAAAATAATCTTCTGACAATGAGCCCTAAGAAAATTTAAGATGACTTTCTTAAATGCAAACTATAACCTTGATCCCTTGATTAATATGACTTTTATACATGTAGACAAAGCACAGTTCACATGGTTCAGGCGAGCTTTCCTGTCTGGCGACAGGTCGGTTTTTTTTTTTTTTTTTTTACTGCTAATCTAACCAAAAGATATGTGGAGTCTGACTGATTGATTGAGTTGGGGTTTAACGACACGTCAACCCTTGTGGGTCATTTTGTGTCTTCTCCCAGAGGAAGGGAGAAAATAGACAGAAGAGATAGCAGAAGAGATGAAAGGGAGGGACAGGGAAGAAAGAGAAACAGGAATGAAAGTGAAGAAACAGAAGAAATAAAAACATCACCTCCCTACCCTTACCTGCTACAAGGATAGCAGGCCTTGCCCAACTATCAGCCAATATCAGCTGGACGCCCCGGGTGACAAAAGATACATGACACCTTCGCACCACCCAACCACCCACTGTGGAGTCTGATCAACAAGAGGATTTGCCAACCATTGGAAGTGATGTTCACCTCAACTTTGCCTGATATTGACAAAAGCTTTTGATGCTCAGCCCTGACTATCCTGTTATACAAGTCTATTTTGAGCCTTAGGCAGTCAAACTGTAGGCAGACCAAGACCTGACTTTGAGAGATATGTATTCTATTTCAAAAAAGAAAAGTCCATCATACACAAATGAATGAATAAACATTTTCATACAAAATTTTATCTAAATGTTATGCTAAATGCATTAATACATAAAGGGTAGTGCAAGGAAGCTACAAGAAGGTTGGTAAGTGTTGGTTAAGGATATTTGTTATGTCGCAGTAAAGCTCTACAGAGCTTATGTTGTCTGTTTCAAAAATGCAACTTTCTTCCCGCTTCCTCATCTTGTTATCTTTTTTATACTATTGTCCACAGGTAGCAAATAGGAGATGCTAGAACCAGAATGCTTTACGTTAGTGGTCATAATGAAAACTGTGCAAGAAATCAGTCAATAAAATTTAATATACTGCCACAATTTAAAATAAAAGAAAATGGTCTGTTTAAATAGCCTGCGAGTGCCTTATAGCCATTTGGCCGGGTCTGGCTGAATATCCCTAATACTATGTACTATGTAACCAGACCCGGCAAAATAGCCCCTAGGTCCGGTTCAATAGCCACTCCTCTTATATCTGAATATGCCCAGGACTATTTACCCGGACCCAGCAGGATAGCCCCTAAGGGCTATTTGACTGGGTCCAGCTACATGTAAATAGCCACTGCCCAAGAGAAAATAAGTTTATTCATCATTAGCTGAATATACATATATATTGTGTGTATTTCTTCCATAGGGAGACTTGGTAAAAAATAAATGTGTACAATACTACATAAGCAGACACTATACATGTATATACAATTTTTATACATGTACAAACAATCAGCTTTAAGCAGACATTTATTGTTTAGCTTTGCCTCAGTGAACATCAGTTCAAGACATAGAATAAAATGGTCTTTTCATCGGCAAACGAGTTATATCTTAATTTATCCTTTGGAACAAGACCGCTTTTAGAAAATACCATATTTTTGACTTACTAATATTAATATCTAGGCCAAACTTTTACAAAATGCATTAAGTCTATCAATATTACTTTGCAATCCAGTTTTGGAAGTTGACAACAAAACTAAGTCATCTGAATTTAATTGTCACCATGATTTGTTCGTTAAAATCTGGTTAAGGTTTGGTCCCGACTGCCAACCTAAGTCTCGGCTTTTATACTCTTCCAGTCATATGTTGGAATGTTTACGATTTGATCAGCCTGATCAGCTGCATAACAATAGAGAAGAAAATAAACCTGAAAGTCAGTTGTTCACCGCAGTTACACATTTGACAGGTCTGGTGTAACTGCCAGCAAGAGACACAAGACCTCTTGATATGTGTGCATATAGTGAATGACTGACTTAAAGGAGCACTGAGGATATTTCAATGTGCTATTTTGCAATGATACATCTTGACATGGGTTGACAGACTCATACATTGTACTAACTCACAGCAAAGGCTCAGACAGAGCTGCACATCTGAGCTTTTGCTGTTTCTGTGAAAGTACCTATTTAGACTAATTGCACTTTACTGAGAGACCTATCCAGCTTTCAGATCCACCATGCTGTGGAATTTTGACAGTTGCATAAAAAGTACAAACAAGATGTTGATAAATTTACTATTTATTAAATACTAAGATGTTGATATTAAAGTTTCTATTTATTAATACATCAACCAAGCATCTGGACAAAAATCTACATAGATTTATACAGAGGACCTCAAAATAACAGCAGCATTTTTCCCTAAGATTTTGCTGTTAATAAGAATTTGCAGCTTTAAAGGACCCAAACATGTAGCAGTATAATAGGTATTACACTGTTAAAGGACTTTTTTTTTTTTAGTTACACACAGAATATTTTTTGTGGGTATTTATAAGAACCACCTCGGTGAGGCGATTCTAACAAATATCTGCAATATATGTTTCTCAGAGTATTAAATCAAGTATTGTTGAATAATTTCTTATTATCTGTCTCATCTTGAGCTACATGTAAGGACTGTTTCTAAGACTGGCTAATCAGAGCTAAAAAAATAATTGATTATCAGTCCTGCCATTGTAACTGATAATCGATTAGTAATCACTGAAGATTTGGTAATAATTTTGCCTATCTGACATACATTGTATTTTACTGTATGCATTTGGTCAGAAAAGCATAAGCAAACAGTGCAGACCGAGATGAGACGATGCCACAAATGTGGCGTCTCATCAGGGTCTACACTGTTTGCCACTCATCCAGCTATTCAAGACATTAAAGTGGGTAGTAAATTGTACTTGTTCAAATTTTAGACTAAGTATGGTAAAACTGTTGAGGTGTCTGAATACTAAGGGTAAATATGGTAAAGTAACAGACACAGAAATCAAATGATCGATTATTAGCAAATCTATTATGATAATCATTTTTGTGGCATTTATCAATCAATTAATCGATTACCTGATTAATCGTGCCAGTCTTAACTGGTTCCAGTCATACTATCGTTATGAAGAGTTTTGCTGTCATATCAAATGTCCGGAAAGAGGGTCGACAGTATTTTTAAAAAGGATTATGTTTCTGTTGAGACTTAAACCTAGACCACTCTCCGGGGGAAAAAAAAACAAGAGGCCCACGGGCCACTCACCTGAGTGACATACAGTACAGCTCAGGTGTTTTTTCAAAATCCCCCCCGAGCCGGTGGGGAGTGGATTCGGGTGGAAAGGATTAAATTTTAGTATCCCACTGTGGTTTCACCCGGGCCGGTGGATCCGCTGCGTTCCCGTGGTAAAAATCGCCTGATAAAATTACTTTCGGACAGGTAAAATTCGACGCGATTAAGACAGGCAATCGAAACAGCCGCGGGGGCCACGCGGTGTTTCCGCGATGAAGTGAGAAAGCTGTTTCCAAAGGGGCGTGGCTAAAGCCAGTCGTACTTTTTCGGCATGCACGGTTGAATAGGACCAAACTGCCGACCTGATCAAATCAGTCTTTTCAACTCATTGTGTGACAGCAATTAACGAATTTTGATTGTAAGCATTCCCATTCGCCATGAGCGTACAGAATTGTTGGTATCTACGTACACAAAACGTACCGCAAATTCGGTGCATAAATTGCAATATTCGCACGTCCTGCTTGAGTCAGTTTTCGCTCATCAGCATCCTTTTGAATATTAATAAAGCATCGAAACACTGCGATTGCCGACAATAACGAATGCGTATGGCCAATGCATAGAAAAGGATGAGTTTTCCAAATTGCCACTTTCCGATCCCCAAAAATTAGGTTTATTCCCTTGTTCTCTTGAAATATTAATCAATGCTGCCCTGTTCCTTGTAATATATTTGGGTGTTCCCTTGGTCCATAGAAAACCCCGGTAGCCCCATTCACTGTTCGAGCAGGTAACATGGGCCGCAACAAGGTTCCATATGAAAAAGTACCGGATTCTGTGGCTTAGTTTGGTCCGGCCAACAAGTGGGCACGGCATGGTCATTTTTACTTAATGTGCCGTAAAAAACAAAACAAACACTCAAAAATCACAAACAGAATCAAACAGCTGCCCCGAATCCACGAATTACGTATTTATGTTTGGTATTCCTGTAACTGCCTTTTCCCATGCAACAACCGCACGCGCTCAATATAAATGACGTACTGTGGTAAAAGACCGCCAAATTCTCACTCGCGTGCAGCAACCGCACGTGTCAATATAAATTTACTTAAAGGGGCGCTTCTGCTATCAAAGAGACATTGAATCAATGAGACCGCCCAAGCAAAAATGGTGTCTGTTATACAAAAAACACACGTAACGAACAAGGGGCCACAGAAGTTAATGACAATTCAAATGAGTGAGCGGAGCGAGTTTTTTAACGTCCCACTAATAGCTAGTTCATACGGAGGTGTGGACCTTGGTTTAAAGTCCCATATGAACGAAGCCTGGGATGACCCCTGGGTGACAAGGCCGCAGCTTTACCACTACACCACCGAGGCACCCTTTCCCAATATTTCAATCTGTTAAATATCTAATAAAAGGGCTGCAGACATTTCACCATGCCCCACCACTGCACTTACATCAAACAAGTACCATAACTTTGTTAATAAATTAATTAAGTTTCAAGAAAATATCGCAAACAGTTTTCAAGTTACAGAGCGGACACAAATATATTACAGAAATCACTAAAATAGTTTCGGTGTTCAAAGGGCCATAACTCCAAAAGTAGGCTCTATCGTCAAAGTATATGAAAGAAAAGAAGGGCAGTTGTCAGTTTCTGCTGTAATAGCTTATGAATAAGCCCGCCCGGAAAAGTGTGCGGGCTCGATGAATAGTATTGACTGGGCAGTTTAACTCCAGTTCAAACAAAAATTACGTCGGTACAAAGTTCTCATGTCTGAAGTATGATTTACAATGTACGAACTTTGAACCGGATAAAACCTACAATACTACAATGTACGTGTGACCAGCAAAGACTCAGGTTAGTCTGTGCATCGACCCACTAGATAAAGCAAGCTTCTTGCATACTGTACGATCAGTGAAGGGTCTGAAACAGAATGTGCTGTTGCAGTCGCACTGTTTATTCCGCTTTGGACAGCCCGGCTATCGATGGTAAATACGATCAGCGAATGCTCTTATCAGAATGTGCAGGCGCGTACTGACCCGAGTCTTCGCTCGTCGCACAAGACGTTTTGTTACACCCAGTAATCATAGGGGGTACTTACGATTAGCGAAGGCTCTGATCAGACTACTGAGATCTGCTGATGTGCAGTCTCAGAGTGTGCAGGCTGATTCGTCTCTTCGTACAAGTTTTACTGTAGGTTTTGCCATGCACAGACTCAGGCGCGAGTTGTTTGTGCAAACCTTAACGATATGCACATTAGGTACAATTTTCAGCAGACGATATTTTGAAATATTTTTCTCAGTCTTCCAAGAGAACATTATTTGTACTTCATGCAAATTGTCTCCACTGTATGAAACGTCAAATCCTGTTTTCTTGGTAATGAAAAGAAAAAAAAAAAAAAAAAAGGAAAACGAATTCAATCTGTCGTCTGCTGAATTAGCCCAGAAGACGCTTTCCCGCCGATGCGCTGCATCTCTTTTACTCGTTAAATAAATTACGGTCTTGGTTTTGCATATCGCATATTGAAGCCACAAAAACAGAACATTTTACATGGAAACGAAAGTTCTGAAGATTATTGTATAAGCCAATAAATATAATGTTATTAATGTGTTATTAATGTATTCTGTAAGAGAATAACGTAAGAAAGTATTCATTTGTACCTTGATAAATGCTGGGTAAGGTACTCACACTACAGGTTTTACTGATTTAAGGGAGCTAACTGTAACTGACTTAAAAGGGAGTTAACTGCAATTGCTTTACGCGTCTGATCTGTGCGAAATGGAATGTTTGTTTGTTTGTGTTGCGGTTTTACGGCCCAGTCAACCCAATTGGGTCATGTCGAGCGCAGTCAGTTTACCTAACTACACGTTTACTGGGCAAGCTTAGTCCTCTAAGCGGTTAACCAGTATTGCGCACATTCTTTCGCCAGGAACTGACAATTGCCCTTCTTGAATCAGCGGAAGGGAAAGAATGACCGTAGACAATATTTCATGATCAATCTCCACGAAAGAATGTTGCCGACCTCGGCGGGGGTTGAACCCGCGACCTCCTGGTATCCAGTCGGACGGCGAAATGGAATTAGGAAAAGCATTTTTTATGAATCGCGCCGATACAGAGGGGGGCATGCTTATACAATAAGTGGTTAACTAGTACACTGAACTCCCTTCCGCCAGAAACTTGTAACTGCCAATCGTAGCAAATACATGTTTGGTTTAAACATATTTATTTCCGAAATGTTTACATATACAACACATACAAAAGTACAACAATAGGATTAGAACGAAAGCATAAGAGCTTATTTAGTTCCTTTCCTAGGATGTGATCATTGTCAGAAATATGAGTATACAAGCAAATCCTGAATGGTTAGTTTCCAATGGTCCTCTTCAAGTAATAACAATTTATTAATAAATAATAATTGTGAAGTTTAACATGAAGAGATGAGCAAACATAAAATGAGAATAAGAAGAGAAAAGAGAAACAAATTACACAAGATGTAATGAAGAAAAACAATGGGAGGGAAAGAAATGAAGAACTATGGAGCAGATTTTACGAAGACTATGAATATAGTAAGAAGTTACTGGGGACTGTGAGCGGTGCAGGACAGAAACGAGTGATGTCATCGATGTATGCTCCGAATCACTGTCACTATTTAAAGTCCATTTAGTCTGGTACAAATAATGACTGATACGAGTGTGACCGATTAACTTTCTTAAAATCTTTTCGTTCTTTGGATATACCTCTGTACTGCTTCAAAAATGGCTATATTAGCTTCATTAGGTAAATTAAGATCGCCATTGAGGATTATGTTTAGGGTGATATTGCCATGTTGTGATAGAGTATCCATTAATACCTGTCTATGATTTTGGTATAAATGGCATCTAAAAAAGAAGTGGTCTGCATTTTCTATTTCACCATATCTACAATTACAGAGAGGAGATTCTATGATGTTTTTCGAGTAAAGATCGTAGTTGAGAGAGCTGCAACCAGTTCGAAGTCTAGTATGAAGTATCTGCATGCTTCTGTTGCCTGCATAAAAGTATTTTGGAACAATTACTCTGCCCTGACTTAATTGTCTCTTAAAATCATCAACTGTATCTACAATCCTGTCAGCGCAGGGAAGATCGTTCCAATCACGAATGGCTGCAGGAAGAAAAGAATTATAATATTGATTAGTACGAGATTGTATTGTTCTTATATTATTTGCGTTACGCAAACTGTAACGTGAAGCGTTCTGGTCAGGTCGAGGAACCAGTGAAGAGAGATAAGAGGGGGCAATGTCATTATACATTTTATAGAATTGGACCAATTTATGCTTTCTTCTCCTTACATCTAGTGTTTCCCATCCGATCTCATCATATAGTTTTTGCACAGAGACTAGTTTAGTTGTTCCGGTGGCTATTCTAGCAGCCTCTAATTGAATTTTTTCTATCTCATGTTTCTCTTGTTGAGTGCAGTTGTCCCAAACTACATCGGCATATTCTAGTATTGGGCGAACAAAAGCAATATAAATTATTTCTAGGGACTTCCTATCCAAGGTATATTTAAATTTCCTCATGACATTTATTCTGGACCATGCCTTACTCTTGACATACTCTATATGTTTATGCCAGGAGCAGTCTGATGCTATATAAATTCCCAAATGTTTATGAAACTGAACTTCGTTAATTTCTTGATTCGACATGAAAACCGGAGGATGATCAGGTTGGTTTATTTTGCGAGAGATAATAAGAGATTTATTTTTATTTGGGTTAAATTTCACTAACCAAGACTTTGCCCATTTTGATATTTTGTTAAGATCTGTATTAAGGATTTCAGCAGCAGCATCTGGATTGTCTACAATAATATACAGACTAGTGTCGTCAGCAAAAAGTCGGATGTTCGATCGAATTTCAGTGACAATGTCATTTATGTATAGTAGGAATAATAGAGGACCTAAGATGGACCCCTGCGGAACGCCAGCTTTAATATAATTCCAGATAGACTTGACCCCAGATAACACAACACGTTGTTTTCTATTTTCAAGATAGCTTGTAAACCATTGTAGTAAATTTCCAGTTACTCCTGCTGCCTTAAGCTTGTGAATTAGTCAGCTATGCCAAACCCTGTCGAATGCCTTGCTGATATCACAGAATACTACTCTGATTTCTTTCCCTGAGTCTAACGCGTGGCAGAAAGTATCGAATACATGTTTCATGATAAATCGCTCAATCTGTGAGGATCGAATGCACGATCCTGACCATCGGAGATTAATGCGTCCGCCTACGTGGCATTACTCGTATTATTTTATTATTTATTTATTTTTTTTTTTTCGGGACGATGCTCGTTGGTCTCCAAATAAAAGTCTCTAAGATAGCAGAAGCGCCCCTTTAAGTACCCGGGTACAAGGTAAGAAATAAACAAACAGAAATATGTTATTTTTTATTTCTTGTTTTATTCGTTTATTCTTTTTTTTTTTTTTTTTTTTTTTTTTTTTTTTTTATCTCTAGGTAGAAATATTTCTGTATTTATTCAGCGGCAAATCAGCCGATGATGCGTAAGCAAAATAAAGGTTCCGATTTCCTCCCCGTGCAAACTCGGAAAAATTCGGAGCTGTCAATCATTCTGACGTCACTAATCTTTCATTGCGAGCTCGCCATGATAAACTTTTGCCCACCGCGGAGTTCTACAGGTAAGTGGGTGGTTTTGCGGAGGGAACTCGGCGGTAACGCGGTGGACGAAAAATACGTCGCGGTGGGAATTGGAGTGGGGTATCAGAAAGATCCGCGGTGGGCTAAAAAATCAACCCCACCGGTTCGGGGGGGATTTTGAACAAGAGCTGTCGGAGGACAGCGAGCTCGCCTGCTGGGTACATTTTATATTGTAACATTTTTATCATTAAGCCATATAATATAGGTCACACTGACCTAGATGTATTTGTATGTAAATCATTTTGTCACATAGATATAATAATCCAGGTATGACAATTCTCCATGAAATAGTAATAAAGATAAAAGGCAAAATCACTGAAGCATGAAATATAGGTCACAATGACCTAGATATAGTAAGTGGTCATTCATTGGGTCACATGGAACTAATATCCCAGGTGTGACATTTATCCAACAAATATTCAAGATATAAGGCAAAATCACTGAACCATGAAATATAGGTCACACCAACAGAGATATATTTTGACGTCAATAATCGGGTCACAAGGAACTAATATCCCAGGTGTGACATTTATCAAACAAATAGTATTCAAGATAAAAGGCAAAATCACTGAACCATGAAATATAGGTCACAATGACCTAGATATAGTAAGTGGTCATTCATTGGGTCACATGGAAGTAATATCCCAGGTGTGACATTTATCCAACAAATAGTATTCAAGATATAAGGCAAAATCACTGAACCATGAAATATAGGTCACACCAACAGAGATATATTTTGACGTCAATAATCGGATCACAAGGAACTAATATCCCAGGTGTGACATTTATCCAACAAATAGTATTCAAGATATAAGGCAAAATCACTGAACCATGAAATATAGGTCACACCAACAGAGATATATTTTGACGTCAATAATCGGGTCACAAGGAACTAATATCCCAGGTGTGACATTTATCCAACAAATAGTATTCAAGATATAAGGCAAAATCACTGAACCATGAAATATAGGTCACAATGACCTAGATATAGTAAGTGGTTATTCATTGGGTCACATGGAAGTAATATCCCAGGTGTGACATTTATCCAACAAATAGTATTCAAGATATAAGGCAAAATCACTGAACCATGAAATATAGGTCACACCAACAGAGATATATTTTGACGTCAATAATCGGGTCACAAGGAACTAATATCCCAGGTGTTACATTTATCTAACAAATAGTATTCAAGATATAAGGCAAAATCACTGAACCATGAAATATAGGTCACATCAACAGAGATATATTTTGACGTCAATAATCTGGTCACAAGGAACTAATATCCCAGGTGTGACATTTAACCAACAAATAGTATTCAAGATATAAGGCAAAATCACTGAACCATGAAATATAGGTCACAATGACCTAGATATAGTAAGTGGTCATTCATTGGGTCACATGGAAGTAATATCCCAGGTGTGACATTTAACCAACAAATAGTATTCAAGATATAAGGCAAAATCACTGAACCATGAAATATAGGTCACAATGACCTAGATATAGTAAGTGGTCATTCATTGGGTCACATGGAAGTAATATCCCAGGTGTGACATTTATCCAACAAATAGTATTCAAGATATAAGGCAAAATCACTGGACCGTGAAATCTAGGTGACCTGGACTGTAAAATGTAGGTCACCATGACCTTCACTCTCTTACACTTAAACCGATGTCACATAGTTAGCTCACATAGTTAGCTGATGTATAACCAGTTGTGTCTATAACCTGTAGGCATATAAGATTTTACAAATGTGTCCTAGATTTTGACCCCTAGCCCCACCCCAAGGCCCACCCTGAGGTATGAACCCAGGGGTATGTTCTTTTGGAATCTCAGAAGACTCGTCCAGGTACCCAAATTCAAATATGAATGCTCTATGAGGAGTGAAAGTCAAGATATAAGAATTTGAAAAACTTTAACACAGTATAACAAAGGTGTCCTAGATTCTGACCCCTAGCCCCACCCAGGGGCATGATTGATTGTGTTGGGGTTTAACGACACGTCAACCCTTGAGGGTCATTTTGTGTCGTCTCCCAGAGAAAGGGAGAAAAGAGATAGAAGAGAGAGTAGAGGAGATGAAAGAGAGGGACAGGGAAGAAAGAGGAACAGGAATGAAAGTGAAGAAACAGAAGAAATAAAAACATTCCCCCTCTACCCTTACCCACTACAAGGATAGCAGGCCTTGCCAAACTGTAAGCCAATATCAGTTGGACGCCCCAGTGATGTAAGATACACAGCACCTTCGCACCACCCAACCACCCCCCCCAGGGGCATGAACCCAGGGGTTTATTGTCTTGGAATCTCAGAAGACCCTCCAAGGTACCTAAGTTCCAAATTTGATGCCTCTGTGAGGAGTGACTGTTGAGATATAAGCATTTGAAAAACTTTAACGCAGTGTGACGGGAACGGGAACGGGAACGCAAACGTGGACGACCGGGGTGACTACAATAGCTCTCCTTGTACTTCGTACAGGCGAGCTAAAAACCACCTGAGCTGTACTGTAGCCACTGCAGATATGCAGATGTTATGCAACATTTCTCCAATCCTCTCATTGCAACTAATGAAAAGATCATCATTTAAGCAGTTCTTTATTTTGAAGAAGATATATGGCATGCCAGTCAATTGAGCGTAATCATTTGAACAAACTCTAAATGGCAGCCAACTTGGATTTATGATCGGCACGATTTTAGCTATTTTTGATCTACAAGTCACCCCAATGCTTCCTACCAAGTTTCGAGTCAACTGGCCTTTCAGTTCAGAAGAGGCGAAAAATAGATTTTCAAGATGGCTGCCATGGTGGCCATCTTGGATATCCGATTGCACGATTTTAGCTATTTTTGATCTACAAGTCACCCCAATGTCTCCTACGAAGTTTGGAGTCAATTGGCCTTTCAGTGCAGGAGAAATAGCTAAATAGATTTTCAAGATGGCGGCCATGGTGGCCATCTGGGATTTCTGATCAGAACAATTTTAGCTATATTTGATCTACAAGTCACCCTGATGCTTCCTACTAAGTTTCGAGTCAAGTGATTTTTGGGTTTAGGAGAAGCGAAAAATAGATTTTCAAGATAGCCGCCATGGCTGCCATCTTGGATTTACGATCGGCATGATTTTAGCTATTTTTGATCTACAAGTCACCCAAATGCTTCCTACCAAGTTTCGAGTCAACTGGCCTTTCGGTTCAGGAGAAGCAAAAAATAGATTTTCAAGATGGCTGCCATGGCGCCCATCCTGGTTTTACGATCGGCATGATTTTAGCTATTTTTGATCTACAAGTCACCCCGATGCTTCCTACTAAGTTTGGAGTCAACTGGCCTTTCGGTTCAGGAGAAGAAGCGAAAAATAGATTTTCAAGATGGCTGCCATGGTGGCCATCTTGGATTTCCGATAGGCACGATTTTAGCTATTTTGATCTGTAAGTTACCCCAATGCCTCCTACCAAGTTTGGAGTCAACTGGCTTTTCGGTTTAGGAGTAGAAGCGAAAAATAGATTTTCAAGATGGCAGTCATCTTGGATTTCCGACTGGCACGATTTTAGCTATTTTTGATCTACAAGTCATCCTGATGCTTCCTAGCAAGTTTTGAGTCAACTGGCCTTTCGGTTCAGGAGAAGAAGCAAAAAAATAGATTTTCAAGATGGCCACCATGGCGGCCATCTTGGATTTCCGATTGGCATGATTTTAACTATTTTTGACCTACAAGTCACCCTGATGCTTCGTAGCAAGTTTGGAGTCAATTAACCTTTCGGTTCAGGAGAAGAAGTGAAAAATAGATTTTCAAGATGGCAGCCATCTTGGATTTCCGATCGGCACGGTTTTCGCTATTTTTGATCTACAAGTCACCCCGATGCTTCCTAGCAAGTTTGGAATCAATTGGCCTTTCAGTTCAGGAGAAGAAGTGAAAAATAGATTTTCAAGATGGTGGCCATGACGGCCATCTTGGATTTCCGATCGGCAAGATTTTAGCTATTTTTTATCTACAAGTCACCCCGATGCTTCCTAGCAAGTTTGGAGAACTGGCCTTTCGGTTCAGGAGAACGAAAAATAGATTTTCATGATGGCGGCCATGGCGGCGAAAATGTGAAAAATAGATTTTCAAGATGGCGGCCATCTTGGATTTCCGATCTGCACGATTTTAGCTATTTTTGATCTACAAGTCACCCTGATGCTTCCTAGCAAGTTTGGAGTCAACTGGCCTTTCGGTTCAGGAGAAGAAGCGAAAAATAGATTTTCACGATGGCGGCCATTTTGGATTTCCAATCGGCACGAATTTAGCTATTTTTGATCTACAAGTCACCCTGATAGTTCCTAGCAAGTTTGGAGTCAATTGGCCTTTCGGTTTAGGAGAAGAAGCAAAATAGATTTTCAAGATGGCGGCCATCTTGGATTTCCGAATGACGATTTTAGCTATTTTTGATCTACAAGTCACCCCGATGCTTCCTACCAAGTATCAAGTCAATTGGCCCAGGGGTGTAGGAGTAGGCTTTTAAAGCAATTGTTGACGCCGCACGACGGACGACGCACGATGGACATTGACTGACCACAATAGCTCACCATGAGCACTTTGTGCTCAGGTGAGCTAAAAAAACACAAAAAAAGATATGTATGTGTTTAGGTTTCAGACTGGGAAATATTAGGTATCTTTGACTGGATATTTATTACTTTACACACATTTTCCCATTTTTTTCAGTATATTTGTCAAATTTCCACAATAAAATGTTTAGGGCACAGAAAAAGTATGGTTGGAAAACTCGAAACACGTACATGTACATATATATTTTTATAGATCCTATAAGAAATAAGAATTGATCAAGCTCATCCACATTTCCTTGAATCTTATCACTGCACATGACCAAAGGTATATTTTCTTGTATAATGAGTTCGGCTCAGTTCACTGTCTTCATGATAAATACATGTATAAGAGAGATCAATTCAATTTCTTATTTCCCCATGAAACATTTTTGTGAGTACTTGTTATAATCACTTCCCCAGAGGCGATTCCAGCAAGTACCCACAACATATGTATTTATGGAAAAAAAGTTTTTTTCACTATATACATGAAGCTGCATCTTGAATAATGACAATTCTCAGAAGCACTAAAAACATTCATATTTGGCTGTATTTCATTGCGTAATAATTCAATAATTTCAAACTTTTTGTCACTCAAATCAACCAAATTACTATACTGTAGTTAAGTGCTCTCATCAAGTTGATCAATGTAGTAAGAGATATCGAAACTTGTATTTCTTACAGAAGCAAAGAGTCTCTCATGCAGGTTTAGAATGCTCTCTTGTTGTTTGGTGAGCACAGGGGTACACTCATTACTTCGAATAGTCTCCAATACAGGAAGTTTGACTCCAGATGCATCATACAGCTTTACTAACTTTTCAATTTTCTGGTCTGTCATCTTGGCAAAATCAGGAACAGGATTATGGTTCACCACAGTAGAACTCAGCTCTCTTTTAATTGGTTTGTTTGGATCCTGTTTAACAAACTTTATTTCACCGAATAAGAGTGGATCATCTGTCAGTGGTTTCCTCACATGCCACATTTGAAGTTTATCAGTACACGATTTCATCTGGGGAATTGAGGTTACAAAATCAATCAATGTGTAAAGAACTGCCACATGTTTACACTGCCCATCTACTCCAGCCTAGCCCATTTTAATTTTTTACCTCCATCTTTAAAACAGAGATACACTGTGTACGTATTTGGTTTCATTTTTGGGGCCCAAACACTGCGGAAATAAATGTACTTTCCCATTTTATTACTTGATAAACTTTTTACACGTTCTTCCCGACAGAGGTTATATCCCTCATTTCTGTGTCTCTTTGTTGTAACATGTTCAAGGATGACTGTCTCGTCTATGTCTTCTATCCACAAGTCTTCTCCCCATCCTTCTTTAGGAGCAACTCTGCCTTGAAATCCTAGTAGCCCTGAAAACATTCAAAGAGTCATTTAAAAGAAAACCAGGGAGAATTAGGCCCTGAATTGCTCATCTGAGTCCGAACCCGTTCAAAGCTGTACCATCCCTACGCTTTGCCATATACACCTCAAAAGGAACAAAATTTTGGTAATAACAAAGCTTTTGTCACTGATCTATTCTAAATAAGTCTGACTTTTTCCAGAATTTCCAAGATTTTATAATGTATATAAACATAGCTCTTGATAAGGCACTTTTTCCAACAAAAAAATATCTATAGTTTTCTATTTCTCGACAAAAACATATGTTGTGGGTACTCACTAGAAGCACCTCACCAAGGCACTTCTAATGAGTACCCACAACATATGTTTTCAGCGAGAAATAAGAAAAATATTTACCTGAGACCCACTCTTATCTAGGCCTATGATATATACAGTCGAACTTCAATGGCTCGAACATCTTTGGGACCATAGAAAATTGTTCAAGACAAGGGTAGTTCGAGCCACTGAGGGTTAATCATGGCACCAGTTCAGGAAGCAAATAGCGATAATTTAGGAAAATCTTTTCGATTTTCTACACAATGATTGTATGTTGAGTGTACTCATTAGAATTGCCTTGATGAGGCAGTTCTAGTGAGTACATACAACATACGAATTATGATTCCATGATAAAATAAGAAAAAATCCCTAAATATTTGTTTTCTTGAGCTATTGGAAGGATTTTGTAGGGACTGAAAAAAAGAGTTCTAATCATCCAGGGTAAACGAGCCATCCAGGTTCGAGCCATTGAGGTTATACTGTATAATGTTATCTAAAATATAAAATATGATCATCATGGTCCCTACATGCTTCATGCCAAATTTGGTCCAAATCCCTTTAGCAGTTCTGGAGAAGAAGATTTTGGAAGTGTTTTTACCATATATGGACATGGCGGCCATCTTGAATAATGGATTTGCATAAAAACACCAACTTTAATCCCCCCTTTGCTCAGATGCTTAATATGAAATATGAGCCCAAAGGGCCCAATTCTTTCAGAGGAGATGTTGTTTGAAAGTGCAATTCTGTCATCATGTATATGGCTTAAGCTGGGGGCATACATGCCTTTAGGCACATTTTTTCTTAAAAATTTGTTTCATTGATCATGTCTCACATTTTTCAAACCATTTTCCTTGAAAAATTATTAAAACAGAAATTTTCACCATTTTTTTTATTATTTTTGACAAAGTCTGTAGGGTATAGCAGGGGCATTTGTTATCCAAACCTTACGAAAAATATAAAATATGATCATCATGGCCCCTACATGCTCCATGCCAAATCTGGTCCAGAAGAAGATTTTTGATGGGTTTTTACCATATACGGGCATGGCAGCCATCTTGAATAACGGATTTGCATAGAAACACAAACTTTAATTTCCCCTTTGCCTAGATGCTAAATATGAAATATAGCCCTGATGGGCCCAGTGGCTCAGAGGAGATTTATTTTAAAAATGTTGATCAGTGATTTTTTTACAGTTTTGCCTTTATGGGTCCTGGGACTCGCTAGGTCCAGAATTCATGCACCCCAAACTGAAACTATGCATCCAGCCTGGGACTCGTGGTGAAATATTTTGTTGCGTCCTAGACTTTTCATTTAAACTTGTGTAACAGTGTTTTATAATTACTTTCTTGGTATTTCAATTGGATGTGCAATAAAAGTAAATAGTGGTGACTGAGTTGCTTTAATTCTTTCCAGAAAACTTCCTGAGAAATATGAAACTATAATACCAGTCTATTAAAAGTGAAGTGTTAAAATGTTTTCACCCACAGGCTTATGAAAATGTTTTCATAAATCTTCAGTTTTAGTGACAGATGATCAAATACCTGTGATACATGATTAAGGACAGACATTTTGTCTGTTTTGACTAGACCGTGATACAAAGCAGAGACATTTTTGTCTGATGCTTTGTGGGTTCAGTTTGGGACTGGGGGTTTTCGTTATCGAGATCGCCATCATCGGCAGTCTCAGACTTTGTTGTCCATGTCTGCTGACCTAGCAGACCGAACAGCATTTGCTGTTTGGGGTCTAGTTTTATTACCTTTTTAGGGTGCATCTTTTTGTTCTTTCAAAAAAAAAAAAAAAAAAAACAAACAAAAAAAAAAAAATGATCGCAGTTTCCTGTTGACAACTGCAAGGTCAAACGGTGTTACGATAAAAGATCTCATCAGACTAAAAACCAATACTTTAGTATCTGCTACGGTTTCCTTCGATACTGGACAACTTGGTATTGATTATTTGACTCTATAGGTAAAATCGGTGTACCGTAGAGATACAACGCCTTTCAGTGCTGGCTTTTACCAAATACTGTACTGAAACACCGCTTGTGCATTCCCTTTTTCCAAAAATGAAAGTAGACTTCAAGAAACAAAACGTACGTACATTCGAGATTTTTTAGGAGTCCACGGGACTCACCGAGGCTAATTTTTTGCGTCCTCTGGCGAAATTATGCGTACAGGACGCAGGATGCACGCCTAAAAAAATCACTGGTTGATGACATCGATGTCAACGACGGACCAATGCCCATCCTATAAGCTCCCCCAGAGCCTTTGGCTCTGGTGAGCTAATAAAAACAAGAGGCCCACGGGCCACAATTCGCTCACCTGAGTGACATAGCCACTGCAGACATGCAGATGTTATGCAACATTTTTCCAATCCTATCATCGCAACTAATGAAAATATCATCATTTGAACAGTTCTTAGTTTTGAAGAAGAATATATGGGCCTGACAGTCAATGGAGCATGATCATTTGAATAAACTATCAATCACATTTCAACAGAAGGATCAATGTGAAATTTGATGGAAATTGGCTAAGTGGTTTCTGAAGAATCGTGATTTTATACATGTAAACAGCACAGTGGCAGGGAAATATTATAAATATAAACCAGATGATGGCCGTCTTAGATTTCCAATCAGAACAATTTTAACTACATGTACTGTTGATCTACAAGTCACTTCGATACTTTCAATATAAATGTATATGGCCCACACAAACAAGGAAGCAAATTTGACCTTGGAGGCTAAAAGGTCAAATGTCAACATAGAACCATCGTTTGAGCAATTTTGGTAGATCTCCTGTCCCCCGTAATTTGTGCAAAGATTAGGACCCAGGGCTTATTTGGTTATGGAGAAGATTTTTAAAGGTTTTTACCATATATGGGCATGGCAGCCATTTTGATCAATGGACCATACCCATTTTAGCAATCTTTCAATCTCCTGCCCACGGAGGCTCCGCATGAAATTTGAGCAACACTGGCCCGGAGGCTTCAGAGGTAAAGCCATTTGAAATTATCAACATTTTTTCCATACAAATGTATGGGGCCCATACAAATGCAGACAGAAGCAAACTTGACCTCGCCGTAAAAAGGTTAAATGTCAATGTATGACAATTATTTTAGCAACTTTGGTAGACCGCCCGTTCCAAACGATATATGCAAAGATTCAGCCATAAGCCATCCTCGGTTTTGGAGAATAAGACTTTTAAACGTTTTTTCCCATGCAAATGCATAAGGAAGCAACTTGACCTTGCCGTAAAAAGGTCAAATGTCAATGTATGACCATTATTTTAGCAACTTTGGTACACCCCCTGTCCCCGATGATTTATGCAAACATTCAGCCCCAAAGCATCCTCGGTTCTAGAGAAGAAGTTTATAAAGGTTTTTACCATATATGGGCATGGCAGCCATCTTGGTCAACAAACCGTGACCATTTTAGCAATCTTTTGTTCCCCCTATCTAAGGAGGCTCCATATGAAATTTGAGCAAAATTGGTCCATAGAAATGCATAAGGAAGCAAAATTGACCTTAACATAAAAAGGTCAAATGTCAATGTACGACCATTATTTTAGCAATTTGGTAGCCCTTCTGTTCCCGAAGATATATGCAAAGATTCAGCCATAAGGCATGCTCGGTTTTGGAGAAGAAGATTTTTAAAGTCTTTTCCCATACAAATGCACAGGGAAGCAAACTTAACCTTGCCGTAAAAAGGTCAAACGTCAACGTACGACAATTCTTTTAGCAATGTTGGTAGATCTCCCAACCCCGATGATTCCTGCAAAGGTTCAGCCCCAAGGCATTCTCAGTTCTGAAGGAGAAGATTTTTAAAGGTTTTTACCATATACGAGTGTGGCGGCCATCTTGGTCAACGGACCGCGACCATTTTAGCAATTTTTTGTTCCCCCACCCTAAGGAGGCTCCATATGAAATTTGAGCAAAATTGGCCCAGAGGCTCCAGAGGAGAAGTTGTTTGAAATTCTGAACATTTTTCCCATACAAATGCACAAGGAAGCAAAATTGACCCCACCGTGAAAAGGTCAAATGTCAATGTACAACCATTATTTTAGCAATTTTGGTAGCTCTCCTGTTCCCAAAGATATATGCAAAGATTCAGCCATAAGGCATACTCGGTTTTGGAGAAGAAGATTTTTAAAGGTTTTTCCCATACAAATGCATAGGGAAGCAAACTTGACCTTGCCGTAAAAAAGTCAAACGTCAACGTACGACAATTCTTTTAGCAACTTTTGGTAGACCTATCGTCCCCAATGATTCCTGCAAAGGTTCAGCCCCAAGGCATTCTCGGTTCTGGAGGAGAAGATTTTTAAAGGTTTTTACCATATATGGGCGTGGCGGCCATCCTGGTCAATGGACCGCGACCATTGTAGCAATTTTTTGTTCCCCCACCCTAAGGAGGCTCCATATGAAATTTGAGCAAAATTGGCCCAGAGGCTCCAGAGGAGAAGTCATTTGAAAATGCTAATGGACGGACGCACGGACGAAAAGTGATCACAATAGCTCATCCTGAGCAGAGCTCAGGTGAGCTAAAAATGCTATGTTAATATTCCATAAGGCACATTTATATATCAGGGTTCACACTAGGATTTCTTTTTCTTTCGCCACCATTTTTGCCAATTTGATTTTTTTTGTGCCATTTTCTTTAACTTTGAGCCAGATTTTGAGCCAAATTTTGGCCATTTTTCGCCAAAGAATTATCTTGTCAGAAAAAAGGTTATTCATTTACTGATTCCTTTAATTGCAGCAATAGATTCAGGAGTCAGTATAATGTGAAATGTGTGGGGGACTTGAAAGTAATTCTTGCACTGATTTTTAAAACTTTTGCTGTAATTAATTAATTACAATGTCATGAATTAATAATAAGTCTTTGTTTTGCATATCCAATGTTGGACACAAAAATGGAACACTTTACATGGAAACGAAAGTTCTGAAAAGTGCTGTATAAGCCAATAAATATAATGTTATTAATATATTATACTGTAAGAGAATAACGTAACAATATTCATTTGTACCCTGATAAATGCGGGGTAAGTTTCTAACACAGCAGGTTTTACTGTTTTAAGGTAGCTAACTGCAACTGACTTAAAAGGGAGTTTACTGCAACTGCTTTATGAGTCTGGTCTATGGGAAATGGAATGGGGAACAGCATTTTTTTATGAATCGCGCCAAAAAAAAGAGGGGGCATGCTTATACAATAAGCGGTTAACCAGTACATTGAACACCCTTCCGCAAGAAACTTGTAACTGCCAGTCTTGAAGCAGTGGAAGGAGCGAATGACCGTAGCAAATTTATATGTTTCATAATAAATCGCTACAATCTGTGGGGATCGAATGCGCAATCCGGACCATCGGAGACTAATGTGTCCGTCTCCGAGGCATTATTCGTGTTTTTTTTTTTTTTTTTTTTTTCATGACGATGTTCGTTGATCACCAAATAAAATTAAGGCTCATAAGAAGGTACCGAAACAGGCTTAATTAAAGTCGGCACTGTCAAAGTGCACTTACTGCTTTAATAAGCCGAACCGATTAATGACAATAATTATTTCTCATGTAATCAATGTTTTCCATCTTTGTGTTTGACATAGGGTTCCACATGATTACATTCTGGGTAAATTTCCAAGACGTAGGCGATGCGACTCTGACATTAATTCCTGATTGGTAGTTTCGGCAGAGCGCCATGAATATTTAGGACGAAAGGCGTGGAAAGTGGGTGGTGCTACTGTCAAACTGCGCATCACAGCACATGACCTTATATCGCTTTCATCAAATTCAGGTTAATTTGATCAGCTACCGTTTTCTGATCGATAACTGAGTTGCTAATTGGAGAATTATACAATCATGGTGCGATAGACACGCGCGACAATTATATGACTCAGTAGTGGGTAATTCAGGTGATATTTTTTTCGCCACTTGTTTTCGCCAATTTATGATTTTTTGTGCCAAATTTTATTTTTCTGCGCAAATGGCGACAATGGTGATCAGTAACGCGAACCCTGTATATGAAGTGACTCAAATGTATGTGGGGTCTGGAGACTTTTGGCTGTATAATATTCATAACATTCTTATACTAGAGACTGAGCAAATAATGCTGGGACTGATACAAACAACATGCCAACTGAAATATAGGTCATGGTCTTACAGTATTATTGCACTGATGGCAAAAAAGTGTTAGGGAAGATTATTTATTTCCTTGAACTGCCTGCTGGGTTTTAAGCAAATGCTGTAATATAACATTTACAAACAAATAAATGTACATGAAAACTGGATGTAATCATAGCATCAGTTGGTTTGTGTCTTTGCATCTCAGCAGCAGCCAGCCAAGTTTAATAGTTAATGTTCCCAGCCTCCTTGGACCTGATGTTAGATAAACTTAAGGGTTACTTTGTGGCTTGCCCCTCTTATTCTAGACTAGCCACTTACCAGATGGGCTAAAACCAAAACATTTTATGGACCTGAACGACGGCCTTGGTGGCTCAGTTGGGTGCGCCGTACGACTGGAGACCAGGAGGTCGCAGGTTCAACCCCAGATGAGGTTGGCAACATTCTTTCGTAGAGATTGATCATGAATTATTTTTTATGGTCATTCTCTCCCTTGCGCTGATTCAAGAAGGCCAGATGTCAGTTTCTGGTGAAAGAATGTGCACAATACTGGTTAACCGCTTAGAGGACTAAGCCTGCCCAGTAAACGTGTGGTTAGGTAAACTGACCATGCTCGACACGACCCCATTGGTTTGACTGGGCCGTAAAACCTCAACACAAACAAACAAAACCATCGCCATGTGTAGTGCAACAGCTTTTCCTTAACTTTCATTCAGTCAAGCTAAAAATGGCTTAACATGCATTCTCCAGACACTAAATTAAAAAAAAAATAAAAAAAATCCAGGGAGACCCCTAATGAGAAGTAGTAACGCCTCCTCTCATACTAGCTTTCCTCCCCCTCCACCAGCAGCCCCTCTGGATTCAGCTCATAAAAGGGATAAAAACTGTTCCATGCTGTGTATAATGTAAAAATTTGGATACCTTTTTTTGACATGACTGGATTCACTGACATTAGGTCAGTGCAATCTGGGCAGTGCCATCTAGCTACAGCTTCAGCTTCATCTTCATCCACTCCCACACAAGCTGGATGAAACCACTCCTGACAGAAGTCGCAACACTTCATCATTTTGTTTTCATCATTTGGCTGACGACAAACGCAGTACAGACTCCTACATGTATCTGTATCAATTTCACTTTGTGCCTTTCTCTTCTTCCCCATGGTAGAGCAGTCTGTGTGAAAAGGAAAAGAACATTATGCAAAACTCATGAACACACAAAGTCTTGTTAACAGACAAATTAATGTTCTATGAATCAGCGGAAGGGAGAGAATGACCTAAGAAACAATTTCATAATCAATCTTTACCAAAGAATTTTGCCGGACTGGAGAATCGAATCGCGACCTCCTGATTATCTGTCGAATAAACATCCGACTGAGCTATCGGGCCCAACACGGCTACAAGTGGCTGACCTGTTACTGGTGCTTCAAATAACACTGTAGACGGAAAGATTGGTCGCGATTTTTTAATTTTGTCTCATTTACATGGCTTAGTTTTGACCATGTCTGTAAATCTTTAGATCAAATAGTCTTTGACTTTATAGACTGTCTAAAACTTTATGACTTTCTTAGACCTGGGTATACTGATTTTCCGTCAAATACAAGGATACTGTCACAGGGCATAGGTATATATATAGCTGCTTAAACTGCTTTGTGGTACAAGGTGGCTTTTACAGTGACGTCGTAGGCTGTTCTTAGCATACAAGAGGTCCAGCCAGGTTGTATAAATTTTTTCACCTGCTACATTTGGCACCATTGTAAGTAACTCATATGTGCATTACATCTCCTTCAGTCTCATTTCCCACGACTCTCGGATTGAAGTTCAAGAATGAATTTTAATGTGAAGGGACAGAATGTCACAGGGTATGTATATGTAAATAGCACACTTGTACTGCCTTATGGTGTGAGACGGCTTTTACAGCCACATGGTAGAGTCTTTGCTGAGCATACAAACAGTCCCTAGTTTGATTCCTGGTCAGGGCTTATGCATTTTTCACCTGCTCAATAAAACTGTAAAAAATTATGTAACTGGAACTCTTTTTATTTCTGCATGATATTACAATTCGTTTTTTATGCACCACTAGTTTATGGTGTAGAGACAGACTGAGTTATTATACTATGTGCGACTACGAGTTCTTTCCGAACTTATAAATCAAAATGACTTAGTTTTGACCAAGGTTACCTTTTTAAGTCCTGTATTGTGCTGCTCCTGGATCCCTCAGAGCTTCCAAACACGTCCTTACAGCTGGGCGCTCTAAGTAGAAGTAGGCCGAAATATTGGTTCGCACCGATGACGTCAGTAGCTATTAAACTACCGGCAACAGACGATTGCAGCAGACGATTCACATGAAAATATCAAAACTTTTCTTTGAAAAAAGAATCAAACTGTCGTCTGCTGCAGTTGTGATTGGCGATTTAAGGGTGAGTGACTTAATTGATGATAAATTATGACAATCTAATCTGTGTAATTGTTCATATCATCAACCTGTAAACATCCTTGTGTATTAAACACTGTGCCTGTGCATAATTATTACACATACAACACAGGATGTTTGTTTAAAAAACAAACAAACAAACGCTGAGCGATGGTATTCTGTCTGCTATTCTATAAATAAACAGGGAGATTTCGATACACATTTGTTTACAGCATGACGTGTTGTTATCCGCCAATGCCAGCAGCGGAATAAAACACGTGACTAACGGTTCACTACAGTCGTCAATTTTTACGATAGTAAATTTGTCGAACTGTGAAGCAGTCTAGCCTGTCAATGGACCCACGCGGATCTGCTGTCGTTGCTATCTAGCCGATATCGGCGCACCACTACACTCCTCCCCACTTTATAAAAAGGGAGGGAACCTCATTCGGCAAAAAAGGACGTTGAAACACTGGTAAATATACTTGACCAAGGCATAATATTTTTACATTACATAGCCATGCCTTATCTGTACTGAAGAGACATCTGATGCAAAAACGTCAACACTTACTTTACTCCATTCAACTTGTGCATCAGACGCCGGTTTTGCAGCTATTTTACAAACTGACATGTAATTTAAATATTGGACCATTTTTAGTTTTGTTAAATGGTATACATACATCATGCACCTTGTAAGTACCGTCTCACATCATCTCACAGTTTTCTATCCTGGCACTTTGACTGTTCATAATCTGCTGAACCATACCCCATTGCCAATCTGACTACAGTACCAATTTCACACCACAGCCCACTGCACAGTGTCATTACCACACCACAGCCATATCTAAATCAGTACTGTATTGCTTCCTTGAGACGTCAAGTATCAAGGTGTCTTAGATGTATGGATTTGACTCAAGACTAATACAGAGCGGTAGTTCAAGTTAATTTGTAGAATGTCTTAGGCTCGGTAAAATCAGGTTGCACTTGTCAGAGGGATTAGAGGGAACACTTTGCACAGACAATGATACGAAGTACCATATGATCTTGCAGACCAAGTGGCCATCTACATTGCTGTCAGCTGTTCTGTTTATTTTGGGCAATTCTATGAAGCACCATATGATCTAACTGACCAAGTGGCCATCAACATTGCTAGCAGCTGTTCTCCCTCAGATTCTTGATCAGTAGAATATTTCCTTCACCCTATAACAATGTGTTTATCACCTCTTTCATCTTGGAGCAATGAGAAGAACCATATGATCGCCATATGACCAAGTGGCCATCTACACTGCTATTGTATAACTTTCATCATAGAGCAATGAGAAGAACCATATGATCGCCAAATGACCAAGTGGCCATCTACATTGCGTGCATATCCTTCGTGAGCTTCAGACCAGTAAAAGTATCTTACTTTTTGTAGCAATAAGAAGAACCCTATGATCGCCAAGAGACCAAGAGGCCATCTGTATTGCTTATTGCAGTTTTCTGCTACTGTTAAGTTACTGATCAAAATAATACTACTGATCTATGTTCTACTACCCTATGACCTCATGAGCCGTTCTACAAAGTCTCTGCACAGCAGTAATCTATTTTCTTTCAGCCTCCACTACCTCCTTCCAGGACATCCCTCATTGTTGAAATCTAACCTTTTCAACTTTACTCTTCAGAGGGATACAGAGATCCTTCTCGTTATAACGGCCAGTCTCTTCCAAAGTGGAGATAGTTTCATACATTTGCCTTTAACACCTGCCGCACAAAGCAGACACACTAGACCACCCCCGTCGTAGGATGTTTCTAGTACCACTCTTCATGCGGCGAAAAGAGAGGTTTTGAGTGTATTCCTGGCAAAGTCATGAGCTTTCTGGATGCTACCCGTGCATCTCGCAACATAGTCCTCTACGTCAGTTAGCCTGATCGCAGCAAGAGGGAACATGAGGTGAGCTGGGAAATTTACGTCCCTACCTAATATCAGCCTGTTAGTCGTATACCAGTAATACGGCCAACAGTCGATCTTAGGGCTCCCGCAAACTGTTGCAAACGAAGGTTCCACTAATTCCGCGACATGCCAATAAAATACACAATAGCATCCATAAGCAATTTGTTAAATGTATAATTTTCAGTTTGGCCGCTACAACCTAGAAGGTCTGTTTGGTGAAGTCCTGGATTTATGGATCTGAAGCGCTTTCCACAAGGCGACACACAATTTTGAAACTTGTGGCCTTGTCCTGAGAATACTTGGAACGGACATCTGAATCTCGAAGTTATCCACAGCTTCTTTTGCTGTGACTTCCGCTGTCTATGATGGAAGTGTCACACATTCTATTCACTTTGTGTACTGGTCCACCATCATGAGGAAACGTTCAAACCGATATGGAACCCTACACGGGAGCCCCCGCCCGACACCCTCCATGGGTGTCAAAAAATCATTAAGACACCCATGAAGAAACATATCCGGCAACAGTCCCCACGATGATCTAATACCAATAGAACACCCTCAGTCAGGCTTTTGTTTGGGCCACTTTGGTGACTTGAAGATGACAGATCAAGGCTCAACCGTACAGCCTCTGCTCTCAATCCTTTTGGGGGGTGGGGGTGACGAGATCCTTCTCATCACAGTGGTCTCTATTCCGGTAGAGTACTTTATTAATGTGTGTGAATTGTTCCCTACTAAGCCAGCACGCGTTTGCCGCTGGCCCAGCAAGGAACAACACACCTACCCCCGGTTCGACAGCATCCACCAGCTGGTCGTATTACTGAAAGATCTGCATCTGCTGCTTGTTTCTCTCTCACATTGGTGAGTGGGCGGCCCCAGCATGATGGTCCCTCAGCCACAATAGCATTAGTGACCTGTGTCGTTATCTCTCCATCTATCCACAGACCTAATTCCTGTGCATAGTTTTGCTCCTAGTCTCACATTTTTTTCGCATCAAGGGACAATTCAATGACCTCCTCATGCGGGCTATTGCCTGTGACCTGCAACGGTTGTGACCCCAGTGGCAAGCCAAATTCACATACCCCAGGTCTTGCTGCTCCTTCGCTAACACTCTATGACCAGTTTCCTGGTCATTCTTTCCAAGTTTTTCGCTTCTGCAGCTCGAATTGAAAACTGTGCTGGACTCTGGTACCTGTGCCTCTATCCCCAGATTTGACAACTGTACTTCTTCAATGGCGCTCCATCATTCCCCGGTTTTTGAATCCGACATTTTCTGGGTACCAATTTTTCACTCCCCAGTTGCATCTCCTTTGTGCATCCATCATTGCTAGCCATGATCCTATGCAGCCCTTGTGATGCCATTGTTACTGTGCAGTTTACCACCCTGGCTAAACTGCCCCAAATCCTGTCAGCCCTTGTGCAGTAGTCACAGCCTCCGCAAGGTAGATTACTAGGTTTCTCCTCAAGCTTAAAGGCCTTGTAATATTCTCTAGACACAGGAATGCTATCCAGACTCAAAGCATCCGCATTCCCATGCCTAGCCCCATACCTGCACTCCAGTATCACGTTATACTGAGATAATTCTTCTACAGAGATCCACCTAGTAAGCGGACCTTCTGGAATTTTCTAACCGCAATAGCCTTGTGAGACCAGCCTGATCAGTTCTATCTGTAAACCGTCGGGCGCCCTAACATAATACCGGTACTGACAATCAAATCCTACAGCCATTCTTTCCCTGTAGTGCAGTACCGCCACTGATCTGAGTCAATGCAAAACTACCAATGACCCTTTCCTGGTCATTCTGCACTTTAATTTACTCCGCTCCAATCGCTGTGCATAACCTGAACCACTTCCTGTTGAAACAAGAGGCATTTCTTTGGCTTCAATTAAGACCATACTTTCTTTTTCCTAAGATGAGTATGTCATCTAGGACGGCCAAACTGTTTTCCATGTGAGGACCCTTAATGCAAGATTCATAACTTGCTAATGTTGCAGGTATCATTTACCGCATTGACCCGGCCACAAGACGGGGATTAAAATACTAGCATTTTCCTGCGAACATCTATCTTATCAGTCTGTGTTAGACAATGTTTACTGAGACTTTTTTGAGATTCTCATACAAGGGGGAAGCTTGTTATAATCAATCCCAAGCCATATTATACCCCTTAGAAATCTTTAATACCACCGTCTTTCAATCAGGTCGTCCCACAGCCAGATCAATATGTTATAATTAATTCATTACAGAGCCTAAACCAAATAAGCCGTACTTGGAAATGAAGGCTGTCTCACCATCTTCCTCCTTTATTCCTACCTGCCGGCATGTGGAATTCATATCCAGCTTTGAAAACCACAAACTGCCAGCCAGTGTATCTAAACAGTGTAAAGGAAGACTAAACATGTTTTAAACAGCGACTTCATTTAGCGCTCTGTAATCCACCTTACTGATCCATCCCCGGGGATTCATCTCTCTTCCAGATCAGTACAGGTGCCTAAGTCCGATCCGAAGGGCCTCCTCTCCCCCACTAAAATAAGCTGGGGTTCGCCTCGCGTTGTTTCACAGGTTTGGCACTGGCTGTATTGATACCATGCTGTTTGTCATGGAATGTGCCCGAGTCAAATTCTGATTTGGCAAAGACATCTAGGAACATCATCAATAATTGTGCCACTCTACTACTATATTGATTAATTAGAGATGCGTCTTTTACTTCTCATGTATCAGCTATTGAAGATGCTCCTGCATTTCCGGTTCATGGCTGAAATCACCACTTTCATCACCTTGGTGGTCTACATTTCCTCTAATTTAATTCATCTTCTGCCATGCTTTCTTTTTCAGCAGTCACTTTCTGGGACACACAACCGGATCTGAATCTGCTTCCCTCAATAATCTCAGTATGAGCATCTTCGCATCCTCTAATTTAGCATCTCTCCCTGCCTGTGGCACTTCACACGCACCACTATTTTGGTGATATTCTCTGCTCCTTCTGATGCGCCTTGACTGTCCTCCATATAAAGTTGAAAGATCTGGCCATCAAACATCAGAGTACCTAGGGCCTTGTCCATAATTGACTTTCCTTGGTGAACAAGAATGTTAGACATTTGCAATCTCGTTGAATAGTAGCCACTTAGAATTCCTCTGTGTACAACTGGTTGCCTATCTTGATCTTGACTGGCCCGATAATTGTCACTTGGGCTCCTGAATCTACCATGACATCTTCTCTTCTACCTGGATTTCTAGGCTGAATTGGGACACAGACTAGCTGTAGTTGGCATACTATAATATGTTCTTGTTCCATATTGCCCTTTTCTGGCAAGACAGATAAACTTTGTTTTTGCAACCTCTGGCGCTTCTTGGGGAGGTGAAGTGACCGTTGATTTGTTGACTGGTGCCAGGTAGTTGCAAGGGAACCTCTTTAGTGTTTTTCAACTTCAGAGTGGGAGTCATAGACACAGTATTCAGGTTTGAGTCTGCTTTCACAGACACAGATGGAACACCTTTAATCTTAGACTCTCCACCTGTGTTGTTCTCTCTTGTCTGAGTCATAGACACAGTATTCAGGTTTAAGCCTGCTTTTGCAGACACAGTGAGAATACCTTTAATCTTAGACTCGACATTTTTGATGTTCTCTTTCAGTGTGGGAGTCATAGATACAGTATTCAGGTTTGAGCCTGCTTTTGCAGCACAGATGGAATACCTTTAATCTTAGACTCGACACCTGGTTTCTGTGGAACAATTTCTTGTATTGGAGAGGTTCTTTTGATTATGTTGGTATCTGTCTTAAATTTTTGGTACTCTTCGTCTGGGGATTTGTATTTTTCTTTGCCAGATTATTGTGTGGATTTTAAATACGGACAGTCATTTCTAAAATGACCCTTAGCCCCACAGTTTAAGCAAGACCCCTTTTTTGGATATGTTGCACAAAACTGAGGGCCTGAGGAAATTTTCATATTTTTTTCTTCTTTAGTTCCTCCTTTGCCAAATATTTAACTATTTCTGTCAAAGACTTTTCAACAGTACTTGCAGTCTCCCCTCTCAGATATTTTTCATCAGAGTCTGGCGCCGCCCTTTCCTGTACTGCTTTGACAGAATACTGCTCTTCCTCTATTATGTCAGTCTTTTTATCACCCTTTGCGGGATTGCTATAGACGGAAGAGTGCACATGTTGGTACCATCGCACTTTATAGCCATTGTTAATGGCATATCTACACAAACAGATAGCTCAGATTTTTTATCTAAAAAAACCCTCGCAAAACCTTGAAACAGCTTGTTTTCTTGAGTCAAGACTCCGTCAGACCATCCCCTCCTCAAGGACTCCCCGTCGTTTCGGGTTGTATGTTGGATTCAATGTGTTGCAGTTTCATCCAACACTTTTATACAAAAACGTCAAAGTCTCCTTAGACGATGGGAATAGGTCCAGTGCTCACTTTAGGGCTCATACATTCAAGACTGATCAAATTCCCTGACACAAATTCAAATTTCCCTGATAGTATTACAGCCAAAAATTTTATGAATTTAGCACGAAAGCTACATCATGACCAAATATCCCAATTTCATCAGATTGAAATGTAAAATTCTCTGATATTTCCCTGATATTTTTGTAAAATTTCATTCTTTTCTGACACATCACATAATTTCCTGATAATTCCCTGACCTAGAAAAAATCCAAATTTCCCTGCCATTTCCCTGGCATGTATGAACCTTGTACTTCTTTCCATCAGTAGCGCATAAAAATCAGATGCTTTATCAGTCAAGCACCAACAAAGGTAGTCCCGGCACTCCTGCCCATTTCACTCGCAAGTTTTCGCATAGCAAGTGCAAGTGAATTATGCCTGAATGCCATCCAATCACCTTTGCCATCATACATCAGATTTCGTGTCAGTTGTCTAATGATGGAAGATCTGGGTTTCCTAGTTTTGCGAGTTTGGTTTTTATGAGCCTCATTATCAGATACACTGCTTGTATCAGGTCACAGGCTGATGATTTTTAGGCTTGTTGGCTTTTGTCTGTCTAGACCTTTTTTGTCTAGCACAAGCCCTCCTCATCAGCGGTTGATTTGGACCTTGTACTGGTACAACAGTGTGATTTGTTCTAATGTTTTTTACATTTATGAGGGTCATAAAGATTCCTTCCTCAGAATCTGATGAGGCCTCCGTGCTAGTAGCTTCTGAAGAAGTTTGCTGGGCTAGAGAATGTTGTTTGGTAGATGTTTATTTGGGAATAGCCCCCTGAGTTTCTTGCCTTTTTCTCTGCAAGAGCTTCTGCAACTGCTCATCAGCCTGTTTTCTTATTCATAAAAGCTCAGCAATTTGCTGATTCTCTGCACTGGTTGGCTGAAATTTCTTTTGGCACAGTTTTCTCCCACTTTGTGGAAGAAACTTGCTTTACTGGAGAGCTAGTTGCCTGTGGGAAATACTTCAGTCTTAAAAATTCCCACCTTACCTATCATCTATATCAGGACCATGTGGTTCCGGTTTTACATGTTTTAAATATACATGCAGCCTTTCACTCCTTTGCTGGCCAGCCAATTCTTTAAATTATTTAATAAACATTTTTATTTCCCTCTTTATCCCTAACACCACTCCGACTGAGCTGCATCCGTCTGATCCGTGCCCTTCAGACAAGATTGGCTAGACTCCATCTGGCCACTATGCTGGAATTGACCAGATGCGTGCATGCTTCCTAGCCTCTCTTCCTCAGCTCTATATTCATGAGGTCCTCCTCACTGGCAAACAGGTGTAAGAAATAAAGTCCAAAACACGAAAAACCGCGCTATCTAACTTTGTCCGGATCAAAGTTTCAAGTGTGTCCTGATCGAGGCTACCCTTAGTTTCCCAAGTGCTACGATGGTTTGTGCATTAGTGGGTCCAATATATGGAATTAGCTGCAATTCCTTGTCATTTGTATAGGTCAAGTATATTATATAAATGGACATGTTTGGCTTATATTGTCAAATTTGGGTACGATTTGTTGCAAAGAAAAGGTCAAGACAAAGAAATAACTTTTATTAAATGTTGTTATGCAGTTGTTGTTTTTACTGCAGTTACACCTTTTCAAGCAGCAAAAAGGCTACTTCTATGAAACAGCACAATTCAGTAATTTTCGATAAATACTAGACTTTTTCAGTATAACAGACGTCTTGCTTACTGAAAATGTAGACTAGTATCTGCTCCTTTTGATGTTTTGTTTTATTTTTTATAAAACAGTTTAAACTGCAGTCCATTGAAGGAGGTGGGATAAAATTCTAAGTTGTTTTGCACCCTCTGTTGGTACAAAACCTACCAGAATCCTTCCTCTTCTTTTTCTCTTCAATGGGTTATGAATCTCCCCTTATGGAGATTTATTGCAGTAGACAGTGTAAACTGTTTTTACACAGGAGCTTCTGAAATATTTTTCAGATATTTTTTCCAGGTTTTCAAAGTTTTTGCACCCTTTTTTGATACAAAAAAAAAAAAACCCTAGAAAAATTATTCTGAATATTTCAGTATTGCAACTGGAGATAGAAAATACAGAAACACAACTTTTTTGTTGTTTAATTCGGTGCAAAATTTCTATCTTTTCCAGTCTCTTCCGACAACGCACAGTCATAATAGGTCGTTGTATCCTTGTTTTTGTTGTTTTTGACTGCAAAAGACCTGGCTTCCCCAGATTTTTTTTAGTCCGCGAAAAGGTGCTGTTTGTGAGACGGGAAGACGAGAACCAGTTTTCTAGTTTCGTTTTCGCAACTTTTGTTGCTCTTCCGATCTGGTATTTTTATTTTATTTCAGCATAAATATGGTCTTTCAGGCGTTGGAACGATGTTAACCGCTGCCACCATTAAAGTAAACCCGCAAAGGTTACCTTTTTAAGTCCTGTATTGTGCTGCTCCGGGATCCCTCAGAGCTTCCAAACACGTCCTTACAGCTGGGCGCTCTAAGTAGAAGTAGGCCGAAATATTGGTTCGCACCGATAACGTCAGTGGCTATTAAACTACCGGCAACGCCTGTCAATGGACCCACGCGGATCTGCCGTCGTTGCTATCTAGCCGATATCGGCGCACCACTACAGAAGTATTTCGCAGCATACTGGTATTGATTCTGCTGTATACTGTTAAACAGATCATGAGATGCATGGAATTTTATGTTAGTAAGAATTTCTTACCTTTTTTAACCTTTATTCCGGGCTAATTGTAAGGATATTGATGAAATACTGGCTTTTCGCATTTATAAACCGCCATATTACGCATATCGCTATCAACCGCTAGAGGGCGCTGAACTGGAAAGTCGCGAATTTGTGTTCACAAAATATCGGGCCCCAAAATTTCAATTTCCTAAATATTTTATTTTGGAAGATTTTGATCTCGATATCATAAAGTCAACACAAGAACATCAAATACTACAAAGTAAAAATAACAATATATATTTATCTTTACTTGGAAATAGAGGTTTAAAATTGTCTGCCTAAGCTGCAAACTAACATTTTTGAAGTTATATGTCAGTCAAAATATAAGACACTTAATACCAGTCATTTTTTCAACAAATATTGAAATAACTGCTTAAACTTATCAGAAGTTGCTTGAATATAAGGCGACCTCTCTAAAATTGCACCCCAAATATTTATGTTGCAAATGCCTGCCTCTCAAATATTAGGCAGACTGAGTTTAGTCTGCCTAATTTCCTAGTCTGCCTGTTGCCTATATATAGTCTGCTTAATATTGAATTCAAAATTGGTACTGTAGTCAGATTGGCAATGGGGTATGGTTCAACAGATTGTGAACAGTCAAAGTGCCAGGATAGAAAACTGTGAGATGATGTGAGACGGTACTTACAAGGTGCATGATGTATGTATACCATTTAACAAAACTAAAAATGGTCCAATATTTAAATTACATGTCAGTTTGTAAAATAGCTGCAAAACCGGCGTCTGATGCACAAGTACATTCATAAATGTATTAATATTGAATTCAATATTAAGCAGACTATATATAGGCAACAGGCAGACTAGGAAATTAGGCAGACTAAACTCAGTCTGCCTAATATTTGAGAGGCAGGCATTTGCAACATAAATAATTGGGGTGCAATTTTAGAGGTCGCCTTATATTCAAGCAACTTCTGATAAGTTTAAGCAGTTATTTCAATATTTGTTGAAAAAATGACTGGTTTTAAGTGTCTTATATTTTGACTTATATATGTGTCTTATATATATATATATATATATATATATATATATATATATATATATATATATATATATATATATATATATATATATATATATATATATATATTTGTTATTATTATTATTTTTCGGAGAAAACAAGTCTTAAAGCAGACGATTCACATGAACGGTAAAGACTTGTTTTCTGTGAAAAAATAAAATAATAAATAAATAAATAAATAAATAAAGTGTTGTCTGCTGCAGTTGCAGTGTTAACACTAATCAAGGAATAAAAATGCATTTCAGGGCAATGGATACACTTTGTAATTTTTCCGCCATTTCTCACAAGGGAGAAAATTTTGTGACTTTATGTTTTCTTTTCTGCACATTTAATCCTTTTAGAAAAGGAATCTACTTTAAACGAAACGAAATTGCCCTACAGGGAACATAGTCTTTCCCCTTTACACCAGCCCTCTTTTTCATAAGGGGGCAAATCAGTTTTGACAGGGTGACATCCTTGAAAATGAATTCATCCTCTCAAAATGTATCATTGTTGAAACACATGCATAGTCATTAACACTTTTCAAGTCATAAAAAAATATTTTGAGGGGAATAGATACACTGGGTGGGTTAACCGCCATTGTTTTAAGGGAGCAAACTTTTGCGACTTCCTGTTTCTATTTCATCACGGCCCTTCTGAAAAGGGGTCTACTCTAAAAGAAAAGAATTTGCTCCCATTGGGAGCAAATTCTTTCCTTTTATGGTAGACCTGTTTTTAAGAAGGGGTCAAAAACAATTTTCAGAACGGCCCAGTCAGCCCAATGCGGTCATCTCGAGCGCGGTCAATTTACCTAACCCACACGTTTACTGGGCAGGCTTGGTCCTCTAAGCGGTTAACCAGTATTGTGCGCATTTCTTTCGCCAGAAACCGACAACTGCCCTTCTTGAATCAGCGGAAGGAAGTGAATGACCGTAGAAAATATTTCATGATCAACTCTCCACGAAAGAATGTTGCCGACCCGGCGGGGGTCGAACCCGCAACCTTCTGATCACCAGTCGGACGCGCATCCAACTGAGCCACCGAGAACCTTCCTCCCCATGAATGTATTCATTTCCCTTATTTTTTTTCCTTTTAGAGTTGATCTATTTACCGAAGGAAGGCAAAAAATTTTGTAAAAAAAAAAAAAAAAAAAGAAAGTTACTTCTTACATTTGTAATTCTATCTATTCTCCTTGCAATCAGAACTTCTACTAACAACAAGTATAGGCTTTCATAAAATGTTCGATCTACGCTTAGCACACAATAAATGTTAAAGCTGATTTTCACACGGAATACGGAACTTTGGTTTCTTTACATGCAAGTCTTGGTTTAATTCCATGATGCAAAAGAAAAAAAAAAAAAAAAAAAAAAAAAAAAAAAAAAGCGAATTCGAGAGGTTTAAATGCCTCTACAAGAATATCCCTCAAATTAAAAATATAATTGCAGCTAATTTCACTTCACTTTAAGACTTACGTCGTCAAAACTAATTAAGAATACCAAATTTTGTCGCGCTGTCCGGACTGCTATAAAAATTCGCTTAGTAGTACCATTTGATGCATCCAACCAGTTTAAAGAGAAATTATCAAAATTAATCTATATTCCATAACCTTTGATAAAGTGCTAAAATGGTAATCCTTTAGAATATCTACATTAGTGTTGTGAGCCTAAACAATACATTGAATGGAGAACACCTATATATGTAAGTTTGTCAATAAATATTATTCTGTTCCATTTTATTCAGTGCTCCAGCTAGTCCCGGATTTTAGCTACAGGTTAATGATGCACTGGGATCAACAACTGATTTGCCCTCGTGTCTCATGGGCGTAGACAAATACAATAAAAGCTCAGTGACTCGAACACCGATGTCTGAGCGATTTATAGGCCTTGATCCAATATTAACCCTTGTCATGCTGAATAAATTAAGACGCCACGCCTACTTCTAATTTCCAGCCAATCATATTACTTGATCCAGGTTTTAGATAGAAATTCACATCATTAATGACAAACAGTGCAGATCCGGGTTTTAGATAGAAATTCACATCATTAATGACAAACAGTGCAGATCCAGTTCAGGATTTTAGATAGAAATTCACATCATCAGTGACAAACAGTGCAGATCCAGATCAGTTGGCTTCTCCTTGGCTTTGTCAAGACAGGGCATGTCGTGTTTAGCAAGAGAATGGTTAAGACTACGGATGTCGTAGTGCCGGCTGGATAGCTCGGTCGAGGAGGTCCATTGTTCAACTGTGTATTTCTTTATGTCGAATAATCTTACGTCATTAGCGCCGTTGACCATTACAGCTCGGTCGGTACATCAATTGAACGGTATTCCGAGGGTCCCGGATTCGAGTCATGGTATAGCTGTATATGCTTCTCACCCGATGACATTTGGTGGCCACGGTCTGCGGCAGCAGCTGCGGGCATCAATATGTGTTGGTTTCGTTGGATGATGGGGGTTGGGGGCGGGGAGAGGGGGGTTGGGGGGGGGGTGGGGATGGTGGTAGCTCAGAGCAGATTCAGGGATGAATCTTTTTGAGCTTAAGAAAAATTTAACCCTGGTGATCGGATAGTTTAATATTTGGTATTCGAGGGTTCCGGATTTTAGTCCTCGTATAGCTGGGCCATCAGTGACATGTGTCGGCTCAGTGTAACAAACAGCGAACGTTTCGTTACTACTACTGCTACTACTACTAAATACTGCTGCTAACTACTACCACCACTACTCATCATGAAAACACGCCGATATAATTTGACCCCCCTTAAGCCCCACTTTTATACAGTAAAACTGGAGTTTACAGGGTTCATACATTTATTTACTTTTTTCTGCTCAAAAACATAGATTGTGGATATTCGTTCGAACCTCGCCGAGGCGGTTCTAACCAGTACCCGTAATCTATGTTTTGAGCAGAAATATGAAAACTACCAAATTTCATCCGAAAGTTTCCATTTTTGGATGGTAAAATTCTCAATATATTTGAATAGCCGTGTTTTCGTAATGTCTACAAAAATAGACTTATTTTCAACATAGGGGCCGGGACACAGCATTTCCCAGAAAACATGCACGTGCACATAGCGCAAACTCACTCTGCTGTCAGGTGAAGACACTTTGGGTCATTGGCTACTCACAGAATGCACTGGGAATACTCTGATCAAATTGCGCTTATGCGCAGGCTGATCTGAGTCTTCGCTGGGAGCACATGCAATTTGTAGGGAATTCTGAGTGCGAAACGGGGCACAAAACCTACAGTCCGTTTCTTGTTTGCTGTCAAGCTAGTACTAAAGTACAGTGAACCTCGTTACAACGACAGCATATATTATTCCCAAAGATACTGCCATTAGAATGAATTTACTGTTGTAAAGAATTCTCAATGAGTACAATGATATGCAACAAATGTCATGTTTAATTTAATTTCTTTATAAACCATAAGTTTTGGATATATTTAAGAATCGCCTTGGTGAGGCGATTCTAACAAATATCCAAAACATATGTTGCATGAAGTATTGAATTTATAATGCTACTGCATAAATTCTGATTAACTGTCACCTTATGAGAGAGGGTTTCCGTGCCAGTCAAGTTGTCAGTATAACGAATTTCGTCGTTGTATCGAGTGTCGGTATAATGAGGGTTGACTGTATTGACCATTTGAATTTAAAAGAAAAATAAAAAATGAGGATTGTAGAGCATTTCCAAAAATGCGTAAAATATATAAGGAAAGTCAGTGGTAGTCGTTGCCTTTAGCAGGTTATTTTTTTCCCTATAAGACAGGAGAGTCCAGAACAGTGGTCTTGTTTCAAATGAACAAACTGCATGGAGGCAGAGAATTGTCTTCCCAGATTGATTGTCCACCATTGTTAGAGTCGATCTTGTAGTCTCCCTGAAAAAGAATGGTATGTTATCTATAAGTACTCAGCACAAACAGGCCTGAGGAAGCAGTGCAGACCCAGATCAGACGCCGCAGAACGCGGCGTCTGATCTGGGTCTACACTGCTTGCCACTTATCAAGGAGTCTTTCAAGCAATCAACGAGTAGCAGAAAGAACTTGTTCAGCGGAATTTAGGACAAAGTATGGTGAGGACTACTGAGGAGATAAGGCACCCGACTTCTACAGTGACACATTGGAAACGTATAAAATACCCATATGCGAAGACGCAGAGCAACCAGCTAATCAATACCGTCTTGTCAGAGCTTCCGTTTAATAGGAATAAATTTCATGTTTGTGAATTTTATCGATGTGTTAACACCGGTGAAACACTCACAAACTGAATGGTGCCGAAGGGCTTAATGTAAGTTTGCGAGCGATGCGCTAGCATTCTCACAACGATAAAATCCACAAAAAATAAAAATAATTTCTTAGAATTGCTTTGAAACGTGAATAAACTGGCTTACTTCATAAGCTTACGCAGAGAAAATAGTTCAAAGATTCTTGCACAGTGAATTTATCGAAGTGTAAATCCCATATTGACTTTGCCCTTGACAAATCAAATTGCGCAAAATTAGTATAGCGTGGGTCATGATGCGTAAAGCGTTCTTAGAAAATGGACGTTTCGCGCATAAGCGGACGGCGCTTATTCAGATCGGCCTGCACATCCGCGCAGTACGAACGGGGACTTGTTGTCCACTAAGCTCTTTAGACAATATGTTCTGAAGAATACATCGGCAAATTGAGAATGCTCTGATTAATACCAAAAGCATTTAGAACGCCATACTAAAAGTCGTTTGATACGAACCTTATGCAATTTGCGGACAACGCAGGCAATTTGCGACAACGCAGGCACATTTGCGGACAACGCAGGCCCCAGATCAGCTTGTGCAAATGCCTTCGTTGTCCGCTTACAGAATCAATGGATACTGTAGTATATGTCGACGAACCGAGACATGGTCAGATCAGATTACACGGATGCGCATGCTGATATAGATATTCGCTGTTCGGGTGGGGTTTTGGGCAAGTAAAACTAGGTTCAAGCCCCCACACGCCCCCACTCCGTTGCAGCTTTGTGTGGCCATGGTTTCATATGTGATATTTGTTTTGTCATTATTTGTTCCTCATCTCTCCTTCTTTTGGTGTCTCGAGAAGGCTGTGCTACCGGA